>VZRU01015254.1:254195-314099 GCA_013398155.1 Pedionomus torquatus
CCTAATATCTAATATAAATTTTCTCTCTTTCAGTTTAAAACTGTTACCCCTTGTCTTATCGCTCCACTCCCTGGTAAAGGGTCCCTCCCCATCTCTCCTGTAGACCTCCTTCAGGTATTAGAAGGCTGCTATATCGTGTCTCCAGAGCCTTCTCTTCTCCAGGCTGAACAATCCCAGCTCTCTCAGCTTGTCTTCATTGGAGAGGTGCTCCATCCCTCTGATCATTTTTGTGGTCCTCTAGACTCAGTCTAACAGGTCAATTCATTTCCTGTGCTGAGAACTCCAGAGCTGGACACAGTACTGCAGGTGGGGTCTCACCAGAGCAGAGCAGAGGGGTAGAATCACCTCCTGCTGGTCCTGCTTGTTTTGATACAGCCCAGGATGTGGTTGGCTTTCCACCATCCACCATCCAACCTCCTTCCTTTTACAACATAATTTTTTTAACTTTCAACATTCAGTTGTTTCAAAACTGGTGAATCTCCTCAAAATGTCAGCTATGCAAACTGGCCTTTTCCTTACCCACCCCTCCCAGGTAGCTGTATCCATGTCTGGAAATGGGGACGAAGTGAATTCGGCAGTTATCACTTGGAGAAATATTCCTTGGAGAACAGGCTTTAGGAACTTGTTGAGCATTTCTGTGAGCCTTTCCTCACATCAGTATAAACTTTATACAATTGTCATGGACTGTAAAAATGGAAGACTATGACATCAAGTGGGAAGAGGCTAGGATCAACTTTCAAGTCATGCTTTAAAGACACTCAGCAAAAGATTTTCATTTCAGAATGTTGGCCTTTTCTACCTTCTTTACATTTAACTGTTTGTAATGTTTACCTTAAATAAGACCCTTCCCTGTCTTCCTTATTCAGGAAGAAAGCTTCCTGATTGGCAATGTATATTTGGCAACATAAAGGAAAGTCCGATAATCGAAACCAAAATGCATTTGTTCAATATATTTTGGTATCCAAATGTATTCAAAATACTCTAATCTATACACACGTTGAGGTCCTCCATGCACATTCCTGTAGCTCTTCTGATTTGCATTTTTCTTCACGCTTTCCTCTCTGCGCATTCCTTTGAGAAGGGATTCCTTTGAGAAGGGACCCACAGCGTTGGTTTCAAAATTCTTTGACTACTGCAACTTCATTTATTTGAGTCCAGTTAGCTCCCTGAGGCTTTCATTTGTATTCTTGGGTTTTGGGATAGATGGCTGAATCCCCATGAGCACTTGGTCTCCCACATCCAGTGTTAATGTTTCTCTCTGGGGATCCACCAGGTCCTACACACTTGAATCTGGACAGTTCTGGAGAGAACCTGAACTTGCCTTCACTCCATTTTTGGGCCCAAGCTGACTTGACCCCAGATCTGCATATAAACAAATTTGGGCATTCTCCCTATAACCACTTCTGCTTACAGCATTTCTCTCCACCATTCCTGTGACTTCTCCAGAGACTGGACAACCCCTAGAGGCTGATGTGCTCCCACGGGAAGGCATTGTCTCCTCAGGGTTCAAGGTGCTGAGGTCAGGAGGGTAGGAGGCCCTGAAGCTTGGGAGTCTGTGTGTGTCTTTGAGGCATGTTTCCATACTCTGTTCCACTCAGTGTGGACTACTCCTTGTATGTTTGCACCAAGAGCGGCATAATGGAAATAACAGACAATATACTAAAGCAGATCAGAGTTCATGGGTGTGAATCGACAATTAGGCTTGTTGTCATAACTTTCCTCCATAAAGAGCAGCAGCAAATGTGTTGCTTTTTAGAAGGCTAATAAGGACAAATGGTACTACCGAAAAATAAAAAAGTCCTCTTCTGCAATATCTGGGGGCCATGGCTGTCAAGGGCCAACACAGCCATCAAGAAAGTCTAAAATTAAAACGGACAAGTTGCCAATGCATAAAACTGCCATCATTGTGTTCACTTCCCAGTTTGTTTCAACGATCAACCCATCTGTGAAGCATATTTCTGTGGGACAGTTAAGGGTTGAAAGCATAAACTAGCCCATTCGAGCACATGCCACAACCCAGGTGTCGCTCTTGTTTGAAAAATGCCTGGGTGGCCCCACTGCCAAGGATATAACCGCAGATAATACAATCCAGAAATCCCTTTCCAAAGCAGTGAGTAATTGAAATTTATGTACTTGCATAACTCATTTATTGTCGGGAGAACAACGAATCCAAGGTTGTCAGCTCCAGCCATAGGGGTTGTTCCCTCATCCAAGAGGCCTGTGACTTTATTGTTTGAATGGGAGAGCTGAGGCTGGTGATTGGCACCGCTGTTTAGAGGCTGGGATCTATGGCTGGGGACCCACTGGATGAGAGGTAAAGGCACAAAACTGCTCTCCTTGGCAGGAAGAAAAATACCTCACTGGGAGTCATTTACAGGAGTAAGGGTTTGAATCTGAAGCCTCAGGCCAGTCTGATAGGCTCTAATTATTTTCTATAATGGAAAGTATCGCTGATTTGCCCTATTCCTATGTGGTAGCATCCACCCTTTCTTTTTTTATTTCAAATCTAAATGAAAGGCCTTTCAAGAACAGTTCCAATTTTATGCAGTATTGGGATTGAGATTTGGGAAATAAATATGGGGTATCCCGAAGTATATCATGCTGGAAAAATTCCTTACATCTGAGAGATATGTTTTCCCTTTTTCTGCTCTGTCATGAGCTGATCTGAGTAGCTTATGAAGTCGCATCTGATAGCAAAATGGAAATTTTTTTCTGTGAAGGGTCCGTGAATCTCTAAAATCCAGATGTTATAGAAATGCTGAGAATTACTGTGACTAATCAAATAATTAGTGATTAAGGTTTGCTTTAACAAACAGGTGCTCTCATGTCGGGCATCCAACCAGGGACAGCATCTCAGCTTCTGGACCTCAGGGCTGTCTTTGTTTTCCTCTCTCTTCCAAAGCACACACTCACTGACTGCTATTGCTTAAAGTGGCAAACTTCTTATACACTGAAATTAATACCAAGAAGCTTTGTGCTCTGAATTGGGACTGTTCTCAGCCCCCAAAGCTCTGTGCTCTACAGAGAAATTAATTTCACGACAGCCTTTCATAATCAGGGAAACTGAGGCATGGAAAGGCCAGTCAACTTGCTCTTGCTAGTGCCCACTTTATTTGACTTCAAGTTTTTCTCTGCACAAACAACTGTCCTATATCTTGCCCAGAATCCTGAGTCAACTGGATCTACAGTATGAGGACCACGGTAATCTCCATAACAACATCTTTTCTTCTTCCTTCCCCAGTGGTGAGATACACTGGCTGAATATATGACTTCCTATGTCCCTTTAAACACAGGCCTGACCTTCTTCATAAAAGTCCCTATGTTATGATAGTCTTGTCAGGGTTAAGCAGTTGTACTTAATTAAGAGGTACTAAGTTTAAAAAGTCATTAGAAATAAAATCACAAAGGGTAAGTTAAAAACCTTTCTGTAAACTTTGACATGCCCCTCTATTACCTCTAAACCCACACCAACAAAAAGGGACATTAATAAAATCATTATATATTTGAAGAGTAACACCTTACCCATGTAGAGTTTATGGCTACAAATGAATACGTGTCAGGGAACACCATCAAGACCATTAGGCCAAAGATTTCACTGATGCTATTCATTTAGAAGGGATGGAACTTGTAGGTTACTGTGATGGACAGCAGCATAAAAAATTTAACAGAGGGATAAAAGACCCTTTCTCCCTTTTTTGCCTCAGCCTTATAAGCCATACAAACTTCTAGGTAAGTATAAGTAAAAATAAAAACTTGCTGCCATGATTTACTCATTCATAAATCTTTTTTTTTTTTTTTTTTTTTTTTTTNTTTAATCACTAGAAATCTATTCCAGTGCATGTAAAGTCTTAATGAGACCTAGCAATATTATGAGTGCTGGGAGCAATCGCCCTTCAGCCTCATGCCTGCAAACGCTCTCGAGGCATGCATATATCTCATTATGGCCGAACGCCCTGTCATGTGTTATTCCTTACTTAGTGACAATTTGTCACTGTCACCCTTGACATGTCACTCTGCTGCAGAAGGATTTGACTTCAGCACAAAATGTGACAATCAGATGAGAGAATTTTGTAATCTGAACTGAAATATGGGGCTGAGAGAGACTAATTTCATTCAAACACCATCCTAATATAACATAAAGGGGAAGAAATGTTTGCATTTAAAGATTTTTGTTAAGGTTCCATTCTTCTGCCTTTTCCTAGTCCCTGCTCCTGCACTTCAATTATTCCTTAGGATAATGCTTTTATTTTTGAAGGATGGAGTCTTACATTTTAATACCCTGCATTTTCAATTAAGTGCACTAAGATCCATGGATATAACTATTACTTAAACTATAAGTAATGGTTACATGTAAAAATTAGGGAAACATATTGTGCTTTAGATAAATTACATTTAGATTACTTCTTATTATAAATGGGGTAGAAAATGGATTTTTAGCTCTGGCTGGCCAAAGAGCCAACATTTGTATCTACTTCATTTGTTTAAATATATTTCAAGCCAGATTGAAATCCATATTGCCTGACATTAATTGAGTACTGAAGCATCAGTGTACTCGAGTTTCATAAACCACTGATGAGTGAGTTTCTACAGGCTTGATTTAAAAATATACCATCCCTTTTATATGAAAATTATATTCCGTTTATAGTGTAATTCTTAAAGCCCAACATTAAATGGTATAAATCTTAATAAGATGAATGTAAATATGACATTCGTACTGTCGAGTTGACATCTTGTTTGCTAAGAAAATTATATTTCTCTACTTGGTATTTATTAAAATATTCTTCCTGATCATATTCTAGGAAAATGTGGGGTTTTTTTGTTGCAAAGCAGAATGGGGGAGAGAGAAGGATGGGCTGTGAGATGGACTGTTCCTGAAGGTCACTTGTAGGGTTGTTCTTAGACACCTCATCCCGGGTAGGATATTCCACTCTTGGGCATCTTCTGACAATCAATCCTATCAGGTTTCCCAGTAATTTATTGGCCTTGTAGCACCGACAAATAGTCAATCATTTCACTGGTAACCTATAGGAAGTCAGGTTTGAGCTCATGTTTCCAGAGGTGAACATCTAGGGCATTTTAACCCGTTTTTCACACTTGTAATTCTCAGAGAAGCAGACATTATTTCAACCAGTTTCTGGATTCTGGATTGCACAAAGAAGGTGCAAGGCTATGGTTTCGAGTTTCATCAAATTTTCTTGCATAAAATGAATGAATGAGTAAGTTAATAACTAACTAAATAAAGACACCCTCATCAAGCAGCTTTTACTGGCTGAACCAAGTGTCCTATGGCCTTCATCAAGCTGCGCTCTCTCTGAGGTAGAGAATGACTGCTTTTAAGTGAACACATTATGAAGTACCATCTGCAATGTGCCGTCCTCCTGGATATTTTTAACAGGACTAACATAGCTGTCAGGATGTCATGCAATGAATGTCGGATAATTTGTACACTTGATTTTTTTTTCCATAAAGCTCTTCTATGCTATTATTATAATGATAAAGGCAGCTTTCTGCTTTAAGTGCATTTCCTGTGTTCTCAATGTATGTACTGAAGTTTCTTTATTTAAAACCTTTAACAATACGGATTTTGTTTAATGATACAAACACTGTGAAGGAAGACAGCACATATTCAATAATTAAGGCTTCTGTGAGGAGTGTGGTAAGGGTAGACTTTTGATGTAAGTTCTGTAATTTTTCTCATTCATTCACTGCCTTCATTGGGGTCTTCAGAACCAGAAGGAACTTGTCCTTGCTTGTTAACACCAGCAAACTTGGTAAACCTTGGGTTCAGATTCCAAGCAGACCCCTATTTTCTCTGGGACTTAATGTGAATTATTTGAGCACTCTTTGTTTTGATTCTCCATCTGCAAGACATGGGTAACCTTAGCTGCCTCACAGAGAAGTTAATGGAAATGCTGCAGGCATTCAGATAACAGGTGGGTGAACACGCAAAGTGCCAGGTGAAGTTGTAAGCCATGACCAACAAATTTTGCCTTTTTTGTCCGCTGTTCTTTTCATACTGAGCTGTGCCCTTGGTCCTCTCCTGTGGACTAGCTTGGCAATTATTTAGTACTTTGTTAGGCTAAGTCATCTCTTTAAGTCTGTTAAAACCATTTTTTCCCCCCCATCATTTGTTTCCTGTTTATTCTGCAAGTTAGCTGGTTTAGTTGGACCTCCTTCTTTTGGTAATGGTGAGCTATAACTTTATCAAAATCCTATCTGGAATTAACTTTGACTCATTTCAATTTTCTGTGTCCCAAGGCACTTTTCCAGGACCATCTGAGCCAAAGTACCAGATTATCACTGTCAAGGAGTGGAGCTTCACTCTCCTGTACCCTGAGTCCTAGCCAGTCCCAGCTCTGCACATCTGTTGTTTACCTTGTGATGGGTCTGGCTCCTGTTGGGTGCTTCAGTTAGTCAATTTAACTCACTTATCTACAGAAACTAGACCAGGAAAGAACAAAAAAAGGAAACCAAAGCCACCTAGATATTTCTCTATTGAATCATACTGACAGTAGAGCCACTGACCCAAAAAGGGGAGCAAGCCAACCTCCTCTTAATATAGGAGCAAGCTATTAGGCATACTTTTGTGTGTCATTGTAGGCTAGACTAAGAGTTTACCATGGCGGACACTTGGAGATCCCTTCCCCACTCCTGGCTATATGCCTCTGCTCTTACCTTATCCGATTACATGGGAAGGACATTCAATAAGTAAAACATCAGAAAAATAAAACTTATCAGCAAAAGGGGTAGATATCTCCTTATCATGTTGATGAAGCTGTAAACAGATAAAAAAAAATTGGATGAGTTGCAGCAGGAGGGGCAAGAGAGGAAAGAAAGAGGGTGATGGAGGCAGATGGGGTAAGAAGAGAGCAGAAATGCATTCTCCCTGTTCCCTGATGTCCCTTGGGGAGACATCACCAGTGATCCCACATGCCTTCCCTTCTTCCTTAATTCCTAAATATTAGTGATGCTTGGTTTTGTTTTGTTTTGTTTTGTTTTTCTTCTGTTTGTTTATCTTTCCTTTTTTTTTAATTTATTTGGATTTGGATACAGACTAAAAGAACAGTTAAGAGCCAGATCAAAGCATTCTTGAGATCCTGGAGATATCCCAAGAAATCTCTCTGACAACCTTTACCTGGGCTCTCTTTCTCATTAAGAGGCACTTTCTAGCCATCAGTGATGAGTAACTTCCCATTCCCTATGGTCAGCCTATGTTTTTCCTTCTCTGTAACAAATTATACCTCTCCGTGCTCAGCTGGACCTTATTTATGGAAAATGACCTCACATTAGCCTTATCATTTGTTAAAGCTTGGGGATGATAAATCAGAACTCCAAAGCCATTGGCTGGAAGGAATTATTTAGGGAAGTGAATTTAGAGTTAATCTATTCATAGAAATGTACCAGATCACAGCTCAGAACCTGTGTCATTTCTGTTCCCTCAGCATACATCCTCAAACTTATACTTTAATAACAAGAGCTAAATTTATATTTTTAAGGAAATCAAAGACTTTCATCCTCATGTTCTTCTAGCAGCTGGTGTTTCTGGCATTGGGCTCACACAAGAAATCTATGGCTCTGAACTGGGATCTCCAGAGACTTATTAAAGTGCCCTGGCCACAAGGCCTGTCTCTCCCTTGACAGAGCACTTGGTAGTTGTTGTTTTTCTTTTCAAAAATCTTTCTTTCTGAAAACTAATTGTGTTCCCACAGGATAATTTTTGGGGGTGGTGGGGGGGTTTGCTTATTTTGGTTTTACTAAAACTTTTGCAGTTTTAAAAATTTTGCTTTGATCTTTGAAAACTCAGAGAAGGTTTTTCAACAGCAGTTAGAAAGAGAAATCCCTGGTTCCAGTGAATGGTGGGCTTGTGGGTGAAGCATGGACAGCCTGTTGTTTGCTATCATGTCTTTGGATTTTCTTTATGTTTTTTTTTCTTTGTTTTTTTTTTTTTTCCCCCCTCTCGTGACATTCTAAATATTCCTCAGTACTGCTTTTTGCAGGGAATGAGATTTTTCTTCCCACTGATATGTTTTTCCAATTGAAATCAGAGAGCCTGGAGAATCAGCCAGCAAGGAGGGCATTCCAGGAGCATGCTAGGAGCCTAAAACTCAGAAATTCAGGTAAGCAGAGTGGGAAAGCTGTTAATTTCCTCTACTAGACACATGTGAATATATATCTGGTCCTGTGCAGATCTTATGTATTTTCTCTCTACCCTTTTGAGTAAATTCAGAGGATTAGCAACTACATACACTTTTTGGGGGCTATGTCACCAGCTTTTTGAAACTGAGGTTGGAGCAAATGTATTAGGAAGATCAGGAAATCTCTATTTGAGCATATAAAAATAATAACAACCTCACATAAATTTCTTTACTTGAAACCTGATTTTACCTTGGCAAGTTGACTTTGTGGCATAGCTGTCTCTGTACTTTTGCGGTTAAATAATTTGTCTTCTCTTTTAAGATTTGGCTTGTCACACATGTTTCCAGAAGGTGGTGGAATTAACTTTCCTGAGCATGGAAACACATCAGCACCATTTTTCCACACTTGTGATGAGATCACTGAATTTATCAACTTCTTATTTCGTATCCACCCTCCTGATCTCACAGAAAGAGCTGTGACATATTATTTCTGCAGTGACTTAAACTTTGTAGGAACTCATTGTGCTTACTCTTTAAACTTGCAGATACTGTGAACTCTGAGGTATATTCAAGGTTAATTTCAGTATCCTAATGCCTTGAAACTGATACAGAAATCTGTTAGCCTGGTCACAGCAGAGCATGAAGTCAACTATTAGTGTCACATGCAAGCTGGTCTTTGCATATGGACAGAATTGCATTAGGGGACAATTAAATGATACCGGTTTAGACCAGGGACTTTCCTAAGCAGATAGCCTTTAGAGCTATTGTGGTTTTTAAACATCAGGTTAATTGAGAACTGTTGTATATTTAATAGGGGGGCCTTTGGGATATGACTACAAGGACTCTTTGTCGTTCAGCAGTACATTAGGCAGAAACTGCAATTCTGAAATGGTCATATAAATCTCAGGAGGCACAATCATTAATGGGACACTAAGCTCCAATTAAGGGCATGGCCCAAAAAGACCAAGGTGAAAAACATGGTCCTTAGCACCCATCCCAGAGGATCTGTCTGATCCAGCTGCTTGATTTCAGCTGCAGAAATGTAATTGCAAATAACAAAATATTTACTCTGAAAAAAACATACCTCTTGTCTAGAATGTGAATAGGAAAACAAAACCAAACTAGAGTCTTTCAAATTAAGTTGACTGACTCCCCTGAAAACCAGACTAGAAAGACAAGATAGCTACATATCGTAGCTGCAAGTCCTTATCCCTTTCACCTTTTTAAGAGGAAGGATTTCATAACACTTGCAGTACTTCGACTTAGGTCTGAACTTCGTCTTAGGTCTGTTTAATGTTAAATCAAGCCTTTCCACAAATTTATAGTAGGAAACTATGAAAGCTTTTCTGCCATGAACCTATTTAAATTTTGTTCCTGTTTTCAGGATCCTCTGAGTTCCGTGAGATGCCAGTACCCAGTTTAGTCAGTGTCATAGTTTCTTTCCAAATGAGCTCCTGGTTCTCATGGCCTGCTCAGACAGACCCAGATCTTCTGGAATTCCATAGATGTCATATACACTTGCCAGGAACTCTAGGTCCTGAGAGTCCAGCTGAGAATACAGCATGACTGGTGTCTTTTGGAGATGGTAACCTTGATAACTTCCAAGCGTCTTTGCAGTTAACTTAGTAAGTAAAGAATTTGTGGCTACATATGAATAACTTCCACTGTCTTAATCTGTTTATAATACAACCCTTTCCCTGAGTGAGCCCAGAGATTACCTAGTTGTTTTTCAGCTACACAGACATCCTGAGTGGGATGTTAATTAATATGACACTATGGAATTCAGTTGAGTGGAGTACCAGAAAAATGGAAATTAATTTCAATCATTGACAAGCTTGTCAGTTTAGTTGTATTGATTTTTTGATATGTCTACAGCACATGGCAAAGTTCATACATTGTAAAATACATCATTATTATTGGTTCAGTCTGCTGGATGCAAGTGGACTGTTATTTTTTTCAATAAATTGACATTCTTTAAGTGTATGAAAATGCAAAATTATGTAAGTGGCTTTTATTACTATTTTTAATACATTATCAATTTACTGTCTTTAATGGTGATGCTCAGTCAGGGAGTTATTTCCAAATGCCTATAGCCAGCTGGTCTCAGAGCAACCTGAAAACCACAATTTCTTGGACAAGCAAAGTTTAGCAGGTGAAGCTGGCCCTTAGCAGACACTGGCCTTGAGCATGCTGACAGGAGCTGGTATTCTTTAGGGGCTCTGGGGCCCCTTGAGGCTGGTGTGATTGCTGGCCCCTGGGATGAGAGATGCTTCTAGTGCAGCGAGTGTGGATCCTTCTCTACTCTTCTTCTTAAGGGCTGTGGTGTCAAGCTGAACAGCGAAGCAAAACCCCCTCTTAAAAAGCATGGATCAGCTGCAGAAATCTATGGTGTTTTAGAAGTCAATGTCCAATGCTGCATTTTGCTTTTGTCAGACTTCTGTGATGGAAAATAAAAAAAAACAATTGTTATTTTGCTGAGTCCAACTCTAGCAAAATAAATTGAAGGTGTTCTGATTAGGTTTCCGATTTTCATCTGTCTCCTCAGAGCATATAGAATGGCAGAGAACCTACAGTTGGCTTCTGTCTGTAAGTTTTCTGCTTTTTAAATGCAATACTCTCATATTCCCACCTGAGGTCATTAGCCACAAGGTAGGTTAAAAAAAAAAGAAGTTTGAAGGATGGATGTAGCTGTGTACAAACCCCAGCAATCTGCACTCATGTTTATGCTGATGCTTCTGAAATTCATCGTGTTACTCTGTTAAATCTCGGGACTACAGAATGTGGTGCTTGTCTAAGGTTTCAAATAGAATTTTTATACTGAGGAGTGCCTGTAATAGAAGGAGGGAAAACATGTATTTCTGATGAAATGCAATTGCTTTGCATTTCAGCATATGAGACAGGTAGTAGTGCCTGAGTTTTGGGTTTGTTTTTTGTTTTGTTTGTTCGTTTGTTTTGTTGTTTGTTCGGTTGTTGTTTTTTTTCCCTTTGGACTGTCCCAAAACATTGTTTCAAAGTCAGGAAAATAGACATTAGCCTCTGGGACAGCAGTAATTTTGGGGAGAAGAGAGGAAAATAATTTAAAAACCCAAATTCTAAACCCTTGAGCCTGAAAATATTTTTTTCCAATGTTAAAAGTGTAATATTGTAACAAATATTCCCTACAGATGAATGCATTTAGTTACTGGTAAGAACTATTTGGTGAGTTTTAGTCCTTAAGGTAATTTCATCTTTCTACACGTGACATGATTAAAAAAAACCCAAAATACGTATTTTTGTGGAATTCAATTTCAGAGCGTTTTATTTTGCTCAAAATTTAAATTTGCCTATATTTGCCTTGGAAATATTAAAGGTTTTCCATTGAAAAGCCAGATTTTATTTTTTTTTTCGTCAAAAATATCAACAAAGAAATAAATTCTGTCAGAATCTCTAAATTACAATCCGGTTCTCAGTTGAAATCATTTAGACCAGCTCTAGCAGTAGTAAGTCTTAAGCCTGACAGTGGTGTTTTCTTTCTTCCCAAAGAATTTACAGACTTCAAGACTGCCATTTCAAAGCTGCTCTGTGCAATCAGCCGGTGTTCAGTCCACCAGCTCAGGATGGAGTTGAACAGTTAGTTGCTCATTACAGTCCTGGCCTAGCAATTGCTTCATAATGTTGAAAAAAAAAAATAAATGAAGGATATGAATTAGGGGAAGTTTGTATTTTATCAACAGCAAATACAAAGAGAGAAAGTGAGGCAGGAATGGGCAGTGGCTTGGTCCATCTTCTTGCAGAGCTGAAGATAAGATATTATCCACTTTCAGTCCTGGGCTTACAGTGTTTTTCCAAGATAATGTGCAATGCTGTACTTTATTCTTATTGAGGGAGAATATTTGCTGTCTCATTCCTGAGTAGGGGTGTTCAGATTTAGCTGTGACAGGAGTACAGGCAGCAGTTTCTTTAGTTGCCACAGTTAAATTTGACAGGGATCATGAATCAGAGCCCTGGGGTGACGTAATTTTCCAAGAGGGAAGGACTGCTGGGGGAGTGCGATCATTTCTTTGCTGTGGCGTGAATTGCTGCTTTTGTGTGCTAATACAATTAGGTGCCTACAATTAGGCAGTCTAAGGACATAATCTGTCTATTGACCCAGATAGCAGATTGGGCTCCAGGTCATCAGACTTTACTTCATTACAAAGCTCTAATTATCTCCCTCAGTTTTCCCTTCAGGACAATAGTGGTAGGGATACCTCTCAGGAATGTTGTGAGGATTAATTAATATTTGCAAGGACCCTCGAAGACAAAATGCTGGGTGAGTACATGGGCTGGATTGCTGGTAACTTTTAGTGCCTGACTCCCACTGAAGCCACTGCTGATCACGTGTACATCTCTGGGGCTCTCAGCATTAATATTAGTCACCAGCTAAGGATGGAAAAAGAAAAGAGAAGTGATTCACTCTGCTCCTGTGGATCTCTTATGCCAGACCTTCAGGTACAATACAGCTTTCTAGTGTGGCAAAAAGACTAATGCTTTGTTCCTTTTCTTCACTAACAGTGGAGGGAGAAGGAGGAGGAGGAAAAGGACAGCCAGTTGAGTTCTCTTGTGTGACTGCTGACACAAGACCAGGGCAGAGTTTGGCCTGTAAGATTTAGATATCGCTTTTAAAATCTGCCCAACAATTTAATCAGCTAGTTCTGGGGACATGATGCTCCAATAGGTACAAGCCTGAGAAAGCACCCTGGCAAGCTTTGCAGTGGAAGTCCTCCCTACTGCATCAGGGAGTCATGCAGAGCCAGGCTGAAGTTTGCTGGCAGGATCAGGGCCAAGACAGTTTACACAACCAAAAACTGAAGAGTGCGCAGAGGGGTGCAGTCAGCTATTCACGACTGAAATGTGTTTATGTGAAACCATACTCAATAACTTAAACATTGAAAGTGAATGCCAGCTACTGCATTTAGACTTCCAGCTATTAAACGTTGCCACAAAACAGTGAGCAGAGCAATGTCATCTCTACCACTTTGACACAAATGCATTGTAGAATTAACAGGCAGTGAAGGACTTCCTAAAAGCACGTTTGACACCCTGCTTTGTCACGGGTTTTTTGTACTGTTGCAGGGATTAAAAAAAATTAAATTAACTTTGTGCCAGTGCATATTATATTTGGACAAGGGACTAGATGAAATGATTAGAATAATAGCCTTAGAAAAGATCACATTTCCCTACTGTGCCAATGTATTTGACTGCATACAGCAACCCTTTTAGACCACTGTTCACAGTGAATTGTAACAACTTCCTGCAAAGATCTAAGTTCTGCATCTTTTGAATGGCAAATGATTAGAACTAGGTCAGGTCTAAGAAGAAATAACCATCTTTATTAACCAGAAATGACCAGCTTTATTATTGTGAACTACCACTTTTAGGGTAGTTCACATTAATAAAGCTCTGCAGCCAAAATACAAATTCACCTGATCTGAATCACCATCCCTCAACAAAGAAAGAATGCATCCTGTATGATTGCTAAGTACTGCAGCTAAACTGCTGCCTGGCCGAAGGGAAGCTCTTGGGGATTTTCTGTGAAGCTCATCATTAGTTCTTTCCTGTGAAATCCTTGAGCAATAGAAGGTATAAAATCTTCAACAAAAAACATTTAGCAATAACTAGTCACATATCAATGTTCCTTACAAGTGTCTTGCAGAGGTGGGTAAGGAGTACCATTATGAGACTCAGAGCAGCCAAAACAGCCAATAATATACAAAATGCATAGCTACATTTTGCTAGCAAGTACTTTCAGTGTTTGACTAAAGTGTCCCTCTCCAACTTGTTTTGGAATCTTAGTACTAATATTTACTACATTTTAGGTCTGAACTGTTTCATATGGCAGGAGCTCTATGTAACATTCATCTCAGATCATCTGGTACTTATTACCTGCTTTAGCACCCCCTTTGACCCAGCAAATCTTTTCCGTATCTTCCTTTTCATTTGAACTCCCTGTACATGCATGTCTTTGTTGTGGCTTTTGTGACGTTTTACTTCTGCTGTACTATGTTTGCGAGTGCCTTGAGTTGTTCAAACAGAGTAAGTCTTTCAAAGGAAGCCAAGAAAAATTATAACTGTGGTTGTGGTTTTGTAGGATTAGGTGCCTACCTCCCTTAGACTGAAAACCTTAGCTGATGTAAGAACTAAATTTAGATGATCGGTGTATTCTCTTTCAATTCGGATAACTGTGACAGACCACCTGTCATAGACTGACTCCTAGCTAGAATAACATTTGCTGGAACTATTGCTCACTATCAACTACCCGTGAGGTTTGTTGGAAGCCCAAAGTAGCTTCCTTTAGAGAGTTAAGACAAAACACAGGGTAAAGGTGGTGGGTGCTTTGGGAAGGAATTACCCTGTCGTATTCTAAGACTGATCAATTTTTACAAGCTGTATGCTTAGAGTATTTAGCTGAAATATATATAAAGCTTGTTTTTAGGGATGACTTTTTTTCTTTCTTTTCTTTCTTTTTTTTTTTTTTTTTAAGAAATCAATTTACACTAAATATCAGCTGAAATCAGGAGAATGGTTAGAAAATACCAGTATATTTGTACAGAATTTCCAGCCAAGCAGAACGTCGACATTGTATTTAGGAACAGTAAATACACATGCATTCAGAGGCACACACACCAAAAAAGATTTTTGTTTCAAAATAATCTTCATTACATGAGGATTATCATAATTGTCATTTCAATTGACTGATTTTAGTCTTTAAAAGAGGGTATAATAGCATTCACTGTCTGAGGCTGAATTACTGTCATTATGTTAAAGGTGCACTTTATCACTTAGCTTTTCTCCATTATAAATGCTCATAGTTGCACACCGCTTTCTGCTGCTACAAAACCTTCAAAATATAATATGACAAAGTTTTGTATCCAGACACTTCGTTACTAAAACTTCAGAACAAAGGAGTTCCAAAGGCAATCTGCCATTGCTAATACAACCACATTACTGAAAAATAGAGAGGGTATTTTAGCAATAGCAAGCCTCTGACTTTTGCAGAAGAATGCAAACTGTTCATGGAGATAAAAAAGCATTTTGTGTATCTTTTGCCAGGAGGGAAGATGCAGAGTTGCTCTTCTGCTCAAAGCAAACTTAATAAGATACAAGCAGATCAAGCAAATATCAGGCCAAATGAGAGAAATAGCCATTCCGTGCTATCCCAGACTTGTCAAACTTTTCCCGGTGATGTTTAGATGAAAATCCAGACACTGCCATGATATTAATCTGCCAGCGTATAAATGACATTTATCACTTCTGCAATTTCTTTTGATCTGGTATCTTAAGACTCTTCATATGTAGAAGTTCTCAACACATTGCCCTGTCATCTTGATACATATGGGACATCTTTTACTTCTGCAGGCACAGAAGAACCAAGTCTGGGTATGTCACTACGGCACAACACTTGGGCAAAGCTCTGTTGAAGTAAATGTCACTGTGCCTGGAGTAAGAGGCTATAGAGAGGCATAAAGGTATAAACATCAGATCTAGAGAGATCAAGGACAAGAATTTGCCTGAGGAACAAACCTTTTTCTTTAGGGGAAGAAGGGAGCCTCAATTCTGAGATACTCAAAAAGGGACAATTTAAAGACTGGTTTTCAGAGGCTGTGGTCAACACAAGAAGGGCTAATTATGAAGTGTTACTTGAAAAATTAAGTCCCAGGAAATACTTTTAAAAGCTTGGACTAAGTGCCAGAGTACTAAAGAGCCCTGCAAGTTTTCTTGTAAGTGGCAGCACTTCAACAGTTCCTGTGACCTTCCTGGATTATACAACTTCCAAAGGTGAACCAGAAGAGAGGACCTCCATTTTTTTGTGCTTTGATGGCCATTATTGAGGCACCTGAACTTTGGAAAATAGAGGCCAGTCTCTTGAAAATCAGAGTATTGGGGGAGATTTGAAACGTCACATTAGTCACTTCTGAATGTTTTAGCTTTCATTCATGCACCTCTTCATGGGATTTTTTTCTGTTGTAATGTTTTCTTCCTCCTTCACAGTGATTCTTAACAGATTTTTCTAAAATGCTCAAAGCAGCATACTTAGGTCAGAAAACAGAAACAAGCATGTTTTTCCTGCTAGCTCCCTCCCTTACCTATCATGCAATATTTCAATTATGTACCCCTGGGTTATGCACAGGTCTGATTCCATCATTGTTTCATGGGGCAATGAGTAGGTTCTTGCCTAGAAACAGACTTACAGTACCAAGTTTTGAGGCAGAGAGATATATTCCCTTATTTCATTTCCTTTTTTAATGGAAGGCCCTTATATAGAAAGAATTAATGGGCATTTAGAAATATATACATCATAAGAAGAGTTTGTGGCATTATATGAAATGTTTATATTGTAATTTTGTTTAACATTCAATAATGGGACTATAAAAATAGCAACAACAACAAAAAGCACTTATCTGTGTTGAAGACACTGGGAGAAGTAATACTGGAGTGGAGTGAGGTGTTAGGTGGATAGATAGCTATTTTTCTTTAAATTATATGAATGAAATGAAGAAAAAAAAACAACGTATTTTCCTGACTTTGTCGTTGAGTAGTCCAGTGCACATTTAGCTCAGCTAACCATGTAGCAAAGTGAACATTGCACGGTTAGGAGCTTGAATGCAGAGAAGTGTTTAGGTGTTGGCACACTGTATCAGACTACCTTGCCTGAACCTGAAAAATTAGAATGGAAACCTTGCAAGAGGCTTTTCACAGTGAGAGATACTGCTGCTGGCCCTTTGCAGACATTTCACCCACTTTTTTTTCATGACCTTTTAAACTTTCTTTCTTTTTTTTATTTTTTTTTTTTTTTGGTGGGGGGTGGGGGAGGGTGTATGTGTATGTGCCATTCCAGGAAACCAGGGCTATAGGATTGGTGGGTAAGGGCAAACCTCAGATTAGATAAGACTTCTGAGACTTCAGAAAGATACTTGAATCAAATGTAGATACAGGATTTGCAGAGAGAATTTTACTTTTGCCTAAATCTGATTCTCACTAAACTACCATTTTTTTGACAATAAATGAACCTTGCTTTCTGGAGGAAGTAGCCACTCTTGGTTCCGTTTTTCAAAAGTTATCTACTCCTCTAACACTGGAACTGACCCTCAGATTTTCTGTGTTCAGCCAGGGAAAATTCACTTAATCTTCAGTGACTAATGAGCTGGGACTTTTACTCTGAATGTAGATCTCAGTCTAGTAGGAAAAGTATGGGAATGCAAAAGCACATCTGGTAATTGGAAAGATGAAAAAGGTAATAATAAAGTGCTCATTTTGAGGCAACAATGATGAAGATAATGGATGATAGCCAAGCAGGCCATATGCACTTGGCTAACAGAATTAATCATGGACTATGCAATGCAAAACAAGAAAGACAAGTACAATAAAACATTTAAAGACAAGAATGGATTTTAATTTTAGGAGCAGTATAAAACAATATGATAATAATGATAGCCAAGTTACCCTGTGATTGTACAATCCAAACAGGACACAAATTAAAGCTATAAATAATATTTAATCTGCAATACCAATATATGTTAAAAAGTGATAATGACTAAAAATTATTAGAATTAATCAAATTATGAGTGCTGTATCTACTATATTCAGAAGGGCTAAGGCAATCCTGAAACTGTCAGATATGAAGTCGGGCTTGGAAATGGAAAAGGAATATTAGAAGTTTCCAACACACTTTAACAAAGACAATGTCTGAAAATGTGAGCTAGTACTTAGATTTCAATTAATAAAGGAAGACTTATTATTAGAGCCTTGTGATTAGCAGTGTAAAATTCTCATAAAGCAATTTTGTAAATACCCCATCTCGAAGCCATTTTGCAGCATCATCTGTCACTAAGCCTCCAGCTACGGCACCTAAGGGATCATGTTTTCTGTCGCTTGCTGTTACACTTTTCTGTTACGTTTCTATATACTTGTATTTTAAATCATCCAAACAGTTTGTGTGTAACAAGCTCTTGCCCAAGCACAGGCACTGTCTGTTGAGGAATTTCAGGGGAATCTTCAAGGCTTTCCGCTGGGCCAGAAGAGACTCTAATGAGAGGTGGCTGAGCACCCTCTTCTCCCCTCAAATCGCAGCATCCATTGGCCTTTACTGAGCAGAAACGATAATCGTACTGATACTAATAAAAAGTACAACAGAATAACAAGTACTCTCTGTTGGTAACGCTAAAATGAGAGACTGCTGTACTGCTTTTTGAATTGCATGGCAAGGTGTCTTACATCTGTAATAAAAGGTGCAAAAAAACCTTATTATCACAAATGAGTGACTATTAATTTGAACAATATCAGGTATGATTATGGCTGCGTTCTAAGCAGTCAGATGCATTTAAAAAGGAGAATGAGTACCTAAATGCAGGAACAAAGAAAGCACAAGAAACTTGGAAGTTGGGAGTAATTACTGATTTGAATAAAAATAATAACAAAAAAAGTAATAACCACAAACAATGAAAGGGGAGGTTGACAGTCAAGTTACATCAATGTGTTTGTGTGACAGGGTAACACCATATCAGATGTAAAAAGAAGGACGTAACACAAATGCTTCTAGAAATATTGTTTCTGTCTCTACAAACAGAATAATACTGTACTTAATACAATGGTGGAACTTGACAGTTCAAAAGGTATTTCTTGGGGCTTTTTATTTGTTTCCAGTGCTTTGTCTAATCATATTGTGCATGTATATCTCTAAGACCTAAAATTTTAAACAAGGCAAGTTTTGCAAACACAAAGGATCTTGCTAAACACAAGCGAATTTTTACTTCTAACCTGAAGGATCTTAATCCGAAGGTTTATATTTAACGGCGGCACTTTTTCTGAGGTCAGGTTTATGTCAGAGGTATGTGTGTGCATGTTTATGCTAGTTTGTGTTAATTCAACTGGTCAAATTGCTTTTTGCATCCCTGACTGTCGCCTTTGCTTGCTGTGGACTCTCCAGATTATGGTGAGGGCAAAGATGATCAGCTGGAGACAGCTCATAGTTGAACTTGGGCAGGAAGCCAACCATGTTGTCAGCAGATGTTTTGCGGTATGTGGGTCACTAGGAATAATCGAAGTCTTTTTTTCCCCCCCTTTTCAACACTGTAAAAGACCCTCATGCTGACAAATAGAAGCACAGCTCTTCTACCCCAAAACTATTTGTTATTTAAATACGGTAAATTGTTGGTCTCCTTGGGGATTTCTTTAGCAAGCTGAACAACTGTTGTGTCAGAAAGGTGCACATGGTGTGTGTGCTGCTCTGCTGTGGTAGCAAGCTGACCTGGATAGCAAACATTTACAGTTCTTTGAGAGAGGCTTGGAGTTGCATAAACCCAAGTGGTAACACTTTCACATGGACCTGAAATCTTTGCTTACCTTCTCATGTTCTCAGTCTCTTCTGCTGGACAGTAATTCATCTGATTTGTCAGCCAATTGTCGTTGCAACAGCTTGCACACTTGACACAAGCATTTTGAGAAATCCTCTTCTACCTTCCATGTCCACACTCCCTTATGTATCCATTTCTGTCAGGAACATATATACATACATATATACTTATCTGAGTACACATACATATAGATATGTAGATCTTTTTCTGGTTGTGTTGCCTCGATGTGATAATTGAGGGAAAGAGGAGGGGAGTTCTTTGCAACTGCTGTCCCAGGCCTTTGCAGAGAATATGCTGATATCCCAATTCCAGTTACTAAGAGCAAAGACTAGTTGTGAGAAATCTAAACCATTCAGTCTTTGGCCACAGATGATAATCATTTCCATCTTGCACATGCGTATCTCTTCCCCATTTTTGGACTGATGCCTGGGACAGAGTCAGCCTGAGGCTCAAGCCTCTAACAAAGGGCCAAAAAATTGTTGTGACGGTGACTTTGAGTGAATTACTTCACATCATTTTCAGTTGTGCAAAATTTGTCTAAAAGTATAAACAATCGCAAATGCAAAATATTATTAGGTCTAGGTGGAATCTCAACTAGGATTTGTTGTGTTTCTTGCCATAGTAGCTGTTGGCCAACCCATTCTCCACACTCCAGCTCTGTTCCCCTGCAGCTGCCAGATGAACTGTGCAGTAAGGGAGATTTTCACATTGTCACAAGTGCTCCACTATGTGCAAATTGTTTTTCTCTTCTGAAGCTGTTTCCTGTCTTATTGGACAGGTAAATTGGGTCTCCCAACAAGCTCAGCAGTTTTTGTGGGAGTTTTCCCAACTCTAAGATAAAAAGAAGTTTAATTTGAAACCTCATCTTTTTCTTCTGTTATGAATGATTAAATGTGTGCACATGAAGGAGCTGGAGGAAAGACTCTGATTTGTGCTGAAGTGTTCTTGTAAAACAAGGAACCCATCTTAAAGGAAATTTGGTTTCTGGGAGGCTTTTTCACAATCTCATTCCATAGGGGATCATCCCTGCTGAGGTTTCACCACCATAAAATGTTTAGACTGACACTGTGGCCATTAGCTGAGAAACAGGTTTTAGTGTCAGCAAGTGCATGACGCTGCCTGTCCTGGGCTCTGGATTAGCAGGGGAAGGCAGCTGCTTTGGCAGCACCACACCACACACCACAGGTCGTGGGATGCAGGGAGATGCCCCAGCAGGCGCATGACTCAGGCCAGGGTGGTAAAAGTCATTAAGAAGGTTGTGACACCACCACTGCGTGTCACTGGTGAACAGTTTGTAGGGAACTTGCCTTGGCAATAGCAGGACTGGAAAATTAAACTCCCCCATCCCTAGGAGGAAAAGGAAAGTTTATATCGGTAAGAACTTTAGCAGCCATCCTGCTCGCTGAGCAGCATGGAGGTAGGCAACCATGTCAGACACAATTACTGCTCCTTTTATAATAACCCCCTTTTTTTTCCAGACAGCCAGTGAAGTGAATTATCAGCCTGCTAAGCCAGATGTAACACGCTCAGACCTAGTCACCGCTTTGCTTTCTGGGTCCCCTCCAGCTCTGTTGCACCAGGGAAAAGCTGCTGGTGAAGAGTCCGCAGCAGTCTGGGCCGATGTGCCCATCTCCCCTCTGCAGGGAGAGGTTGGGGAAGGAGACAAAGGGGACATGTGGGAGAACCGCACTTCTTGTGACCACCGTAATGTGAAGGGTGAAAGGAGGTGGAAGATCTTGGAAGCACTTTTTTGTGCTCTCTGTTCGACCCCCTCTACTCACTCTGAAGTACCTCTCCTCCCCAGGCAAGCTGCTCCTCCTGCTGATTCAAAAGACAAAGCCCAGTGGTCAGGCAGGATGCCCTTTCTGTCAGTGATGAGGCAGTTGTCACCCCATTCTTCCCATTTCTGAGTGTAATGCAGGCTGTGAGAGTGAAATTTCAAACGTTACGGTACTCTAGCTGCTCTCTGTGTGTAGAGAAATTGGAGGATTAAGAGTGAGAGTGACTGAGTGGTAGACCCTTGTATAAAAATGACAGATGCCCTGGTTTAAAAGGTGACAATTTGCCTATGC
The DNA here is from genome assembly GCA_013398155.1 of Pedionomus torquatus. Classification (NCBI taxonomy): domain Eukaryota; kingdom Metazoa; phylum Chordata; class Aves; order Charadriiformes; family Pedionomidae; genus Pedionomus; species Pedionomus torquatus. Next base: position 275,775 of record VZRU01015254.1, read on the forward strand.
AGTGAAATGGTTCTGTCAAGGCATCAAGAAATTTGGGGACTTGAATGCAGAGAAGTAAGCATTTGAAAATGCAGTCTGCCTTGAGCTTCTGAAGTAGCCTCCGAGCTCCAGAACTGATGTTTTGTAATTTTGCCTTATCATCTGCTTGGGTTTATCATGGTGGTAATAGGGATAATGACAGAGAGTCAGTCATTTCCACTTAGATGCCAGTTTTTAAGTAATAATAAGCTCACAGCAGGTTCGATTTGGTCTGTGCTGAGAGTACCTGGGGTTATTTTCCCTTTGCTTTCTCATGGTAAATTATCTCAGCCCACCAGGGCCAAGCTGATTTTCTAGCTGTAAAAACAGAGAAGACGAACATGCAACACCGCACAGCGCTGTACACTTAGCTGCTTCCTCTTTTGTTGTTTTCTTTATGTTATTTAGGAAAAGAAAATTCTCCGAGCCACCCATTTGGGTTCGAACCCAGGTCATAAAAAAAAAGTAAACTAATAGTGGACTGTCTCCCCTAACCCTCTCACCCCATGCATCTCTCCTCTGTATTGCAATCCCTAATGGGAACATTTAAAACCAGTGCTTATGATAATACCCTTGTTCCCATGGACACCACAGCGCTACAGAACCAAGATTAATGGAGGACCATTGAGACTGGTCCTAAAAGATTGTCCCTCTTGTGTATTACGGTCTGTCATGCTGCATCCATTAGCAGAGGAGCGGAGGGTCCTCATCGTGTTGGTATCACTGGGACCAAATCGAGCTACTGCAAGATGGCATTTCCATAGCACATCAACAGATCATTTCACCACTGCTTAAGGCATCGTAAATTGGACTTATAGCTCAGCTGCTGGCATAAATAAGTCCCTTTGATAGTTAGTGGAAGACGTTATGACACTCCAGGGTACAGGAGGGGACATTGGCACTGTCATTTTTTTTCTCCAGCCCTGGCACCCTGGTGCCTCTGATCTTTCTGAAGATTCAGGGCACGCGCTCTTCATTACGGTTTGGGCACCAGGGACTTGTTTTTTTTGCAAGATTAATGAGCGCCACGGAAATTCTCCAGCGCATCTCGATAATTAAGTCTTTGTTTATCAAAAAACAAGTTATATTAGGAGCAGAAAATTCGCAGTAATTATTCATAATTCTAACAATTCAAGTATAGCTACCTCATTTGCCTGGGTAATTCTGCTTTTTAATTTCTTGCATACATTTGCATATTAATTTTGCCCGTCGGCTGCAGCAGGCTTTGACAGTTTGTTACTATGTGATGGTTTTCACAGGGGTGCGACTCAGTTGGGTGGCATTTCGACTGGGTGCAATGATAAATTATGAATTTTCTAATTTGCTGCATAATGAAGTAACCCCTTCCAACCCAATTAAAAAAAAACAAAAACACAAAGATGGTGTCTTTTAAATAATATTTCCCAGGTATTTCATCTCTCCGTTTTTGTTGTTGTTGTTTTGCAAGCATTTTTTTTTTCCACTTAAAAAGCAGATGACTGCATTTGCAGCCTTTCAGAATGACTGTGCCTTTCCATACATCAAACATGATTCATGATTCATGTATCCCCAGACTATATTCATGCTGTAAATTGGCCACTCCTCAACCCTCAGGGCAATCACGGATGATAGCAAGGAAGTCCTAGTTTCTTCTCTGATGTCCAATTTGGGCTGTCGTGATCTGTGTGTATGAGTCTGTCTGTCTGTGTGTCGGGGAGCAGGGATTTCAAATGAGGGAAATAAATGATGTGTGTTTGTTTTACCTACTTACTCAAGAGGCTGTACTGTTGTAAATTCACTGCTAAACTACTGTGTGGGTTTCCTTCTAATTTCTTAAAATGGTTGTAGAAATAAATATATATGTATTTGTTACTTGAGCATTGTGAAAAAAGGATCTGTGGAGACTTAATTTGTGGGTGAGAGATAAGGGATTTTAGTTCAGCATTGGTAAGTGTGTTCAGTACATTTGGTAATTTTATGCTCATAATGCAGCACTTAGAAAGCCCAAGTATTGCTGGGTAAAATTTGTGGTGTTTCATTATACAACTGCAGACGGGCAAAACAGTTTAGAAATACTGTAGGCCTGATGCCATCCCGACTTTAAAGAATCTGAAATAACCCAGCCAATCTGTTTAGCATGATGCAAATACTGTAATTATACAATTATGCTGCATTTTTAATATAGAACAATTCCTATACATTTTTTTTTGTCTCTTAAAATTCTGCATTATTAAGAAACCAAGCCACTATTTTATGGGAGGCTACGCCACAACCACATGGCAGTAGATCGTGGAGGATTTTGACGTTAATACCCCACAATCAAGCAGCGGAGAGAACACAGCACTAATGCAAACCCACCACCGAGTGCAGCACCACGTAGTATTAATTCTGCACATCCCCATCAGGCTAGTGAGGAGCCCTCCATGCTACCCTCATCCAGCCTTGGCAACGCAGCGCCCAAAGCCGCGGCACCACCTCCTTCCACGAATCCAACCCAACTGCAATAGTGCCCAACGCCGCCGTTTGGGGCTGTCAACATTATTATAATACACAGCCCGCAATGTCAGCCTGGCACGAGCGGGCAACGCCAAGCGCCGCGATATTTTATAGTGTAATCACCCAGCTAAATTCAGTCCTACAGCATGGAGCGAGCAGCAATAATACTGAGCATGACACAGTGTTTTCATAACATATACTCAAGCCATTTGGCACAGCACCAAAGTGTGGTGGCACGTTGCGTGTTTATACGTAAAAGTGGAAGCCGTTCTGGGATTCTGGCGCCGCTGGCCGCAGCTGTACACCCAGCCCGCGCCAGCTGTGAGCACCCACAGCCGAACTACCCGGGTGAAAGGTGGGTGACAGCAGCGATGCGCAGCTTGTGCTCCCCTGATACAACGCGGGGACCCAAGTCCGCGATGACACCCGAGCAGGACACCTGACATATGCACTCCTTACTACCCCATTTGATCGCGCCCGGTGATGCTGCACCACAGTTGCGAAACACTTTGCCTCGGACTTTCCCATAAGAGATAAAACTTTCCTCAAATGGACTGCAGTAACCTAAACAAGAGCACCTTGTTACCAATTTATCTTAATTATGAGAAAAGTTCCCTAGGTGATATTTTACCAGTGGAAAATGCAGCTTTGTCAAAAATCAAGCTTTCCACATGAATGTCTTGGTTTAATGACATTTTGACAGAAGGGGGGAGGTTCTTTGTGGTTTCTTAAATGTTAACTAATCCATTCAGACTTTTTTCACTTTTACATGCCTATTTTTTTTTGCTTTGAATTTTTGTATGAAGAAGTTTTTAATACATCAAAATTGTCCAAGTCAATGTTATTTTAATAATGATGGTTAACCTCAAATTCCCCCTGCCTAATTTAACTTTGCGGCGGATGTAGTTGTTTGTTTCTGAATAGGAACAATATTTTTTTTTTATGAATCCTTTTTTTAATATGCAAGAGAGGAACTCTTGTCTGTCTTTTTTTAAGACAGTGAGTCCAAAACCCTGCAAGCAACTTGGTAATGCCAGCAGTCATCCAAAAAAAGCCATAAAATTCCTCAAAGCCAGGATTGGTGCAGCAGGGACAGGACGCCTAGTGTTCAGCTGCTGTGATGCTACTGAGCTGATATGGTATATCTGCAATAACGAGCCCCCCACACACACTCTTTGGCTGGGAAGTGTCAGTCTGGAGGGTGTCTGCAGCTTGGGGTGCCCCGTGGGACAGCACGGGGGTGCCTGGTGGGCAGTGTGGGGTTGACACAGAGCAGCACTGGGGAGAACGGAAATGAACCCGTACGTTGCTGTAATGCAGCGTCATGGTGCACTGTCACAGCCTTATTTTCTGGTGTATGCTCGACAAGACATTAGAACCACGTAAAGAGAAATGACTGATCCTTAAATGTACGCTAATAACATGAGCTTTCGACTGCAAACATCAATACACCCCAGTAAAGTGCACAGTTAGTCATGGCAATTAATATTTATCTAATCTGATTTATATTAAGGCTTTCTATAATGCCCACTGCTGTATCATCCATGCTGTGATCAAATGCAGCAGACATGCATAGCGAGGCATCTTCCCAGACTTCAGTCTCCTCCCTTCCCTCATTCTCCTTCACTTTGTTATTTATTATTATTCAAATTTATACATCACTAAACAAAAGAGCACTCATCCCAAGCCACTGATAAACTCTTAAAAATACATCTCATAAAATGAGCAGACTCCATAATTATCCATGGATAAAAATGCAACAGCAACCATGTGACTACACTAAATTTAATCAAAATCACTAACAAATTGCCACCAGAGTTCCTTCCAACCATATCTTTGCTCATCTTTTGCCGATGAGCTATACAGAGAAGACTGGTTTTGCACTGACACCTGAAGGCTGTTTTGAACCAAAAATCAAATGGATTTGGAGGTGCAGAGCCTAACTGGGAAACTCCCTTGCCCTTTTAATACCCATGCTGATTTCTTAGGGAAACAGCAGCTGTAGCACCTGTCTGCTTAACTACTGCATACATCAGTTTGGGTGTAATGCAGCGGTATGGCTTTGCTACTGGGCCTGCATGGGTCACTCCAGAAAAATAATTAAAATTTAAAATGTTTTAATTAATTCTTGAGTGAAGACATAGCCTTGGAAGCAACCGCCATGTAAGCTAAGAGAGTGATTTAAAGCCAGCCTCATTCCTCTTCTTCAGTCGGAGAGTAGAAACTTTCTGATGTGGACTGCGTATTTGTCCTGTTTCACAGGGTGGAAGTAATGAACTTTCACTGTTAATTGCAGTCCTTCATTGTTAAAACATCTGCAGTTAACCAACCTTGGTTAACCAAGGTCTTTTTACTGAGGAAGTCTCAGAAAGGCCTGGGATATTCTGGTCTGGAGAGGAGGCACTCACTCACGTATGGACTGATCTCCAGCCCAAGTGGCAGCAATTAGGATTAATTTTCTCTTGAGTATCTTAGAAGAGAGATCTGGGCTAGCAAGAAGACTTCTCTGCTTGTAGAGGAGGAGAAACGGTAGGACTAACTGGTATGAAGAAGCTTTTGATGCATGAAGCCTTCTGGAATGGTTCTTCAGGACTTTGTTGGACAGGGAAAGCCAAATTTGGGGTAGCCTTATACAGACCACCCTTTGGGAGTGGCCCATGTAGAGGATTATCCTCACAGGCAGGACATGGCTTCTTCCTGGAAATTGAGCTGGTGGTCTAAAACAAAGCCCAAAGGTGAGATAATCATCAAGCAGTGAGGACTGTCAGGGATCCAGCACTCAAGGGCACACTCTGACCTGCTTTTCTTCAGCTGTGTAGAGGTAACTGAATTGCCTTAATCCTTTGCTGATTTCATGAATTACTTTTTCTCCTCTGTGCAGAAGGGTTAGTGGGTTTGACATTCCCTTAAACTTGTTCCCTACTATTTCCTGACCTGAAATATGTTTTCAAAATTGGCTGCAAGGTGAGACTAGTTTAGGGATTTAACTCTGTAGGCCACTCTTTCATGGACCATTTCCTTTCCCAACACCTTAAGCCTCTGTGTTTGACTATTACAAATGTTTCACCGTGTGGTTCACTGTAGGTGTTCCAAATAAGCCAGCCTTATCTGTACCAAGTCAGATACATTATATTCACTTTATATATTCCCTTTATTTGAGAGGTGACAACAACTGTTCTGCTAGTGTTTCATCCTTCAAATTTGGCATTGCACTTCAAAATTGTGCTGCTTTTGAGGGGTTCATACTTGAGTGAAGCCAAACCCCAGGGCACCAGGGCTGCTGGCTTGTGGGCTGTGGGAAAAGGCCTCTGTGTATCCTTCCACGCAGCTCATCTGCTACTGATCTACTGTGTTTTCTTAATAGCGGTGAGTATTTTGCCTAGGGAAAAAAATTAATATATGTAGACCATTCATGTATAAAAAGATTTAGAATTAATGCCTACTTAAAACTGACTCTGACTTCAGAATTGTTAATAAAAAAAGATCAGTGGGATCACAGAATCATAGAATCATTTTGGTTGGAAAGGACCCTTATGGTCATTGAATCCCACCATGAACCTAGCACTGCCAAGTCCATCGCTAATTTGGTTGCATATTTTTAACAGTTAGCATTTCTTCCGTCTTGATACAAAATGAATACAATTTTCAATAAACCAGACCTTTTGTGTTATTACTGGATAATTCAAAGGTATTAATCTCTTTCTTGCAAGTCATGTTGTAGGAAGTAGTGGGCCTCATCCACCCTGTGACCCTTTTCCATTCTGGGGGCTTTGTGTTTCTCAGTTCTGCTTTAAGGCTTTGTTGGAATTGGTATGTGATACTTAAAGAAATCTGCCATAAACACAAAAGGCTTTAATATTCATGATTTTACTTTAGATAATGCAATGGTTTTGAATAAGCAAAACTCTTGCAAGCTGTAAATAGGTAAGTGATTGCTCATTAATTTAAGTCCGTTTTCAGTAGTTGAGAGAATACTGCCTTTTCACTTAGTTTAGAAGTTACTGGGAGACATGCTTTTATTGAGAGAGCTCAAGCATGTTTACCAAATAAAATTGCAGGGATGTTAATATTAAAATCAGTCTGAAAATCTGTACTCTCACCCATTCTTGCTGGTTCTGTATCATGCTAAAAAAGGTTTTTTAAGGAAATCACATTAGCTTAATTTAAAATTAAGATAATGTAACATCAGTAGTAGTCTTAGAGGATTTTCTTAGGTGGAAAACACACTGTATATTAAAAAAATGGAGTATTGGATTAATAATTTTCTGTATTCCTAAAGTAAGATAGATACTAATAGAAAAAGATAACCTATATTAAAAAATATAGGAAATGGTGATTGTTTCTATCTTCTGTCAAGCCTTTTCCTTTTGAATTTGAAATTACGTATTGAATTTGTCTTGGTTTCAGTCCATTGAGTGTTTTTTTTCAATTAGTATTTTTGTTATTATGCTCCGGTATTACAAATTTCAGTGTATTTTTCTTACATCTGTATTGACCTCCATCTAAAGCCGCTCAACATTTTTGTTTGCTTTTCATTATTGTAAATGTATAGGCACAATAAAGGTGAAGTCTCTTCTCTGGGAATCACTTCCAAATATTCTGCNTTTTGTTTGCTTTTCATTATTGTAAATGTATAGGCACAATAAAGGTGAAGTCTCTTCTCTGGGAATGATTCCCAAAGTTTGATCAGGAGGTCAAAATGTGGCAGCCCTGATGACAGCAATGTGTAATAACCTCAGTACAGTGTTCACAGCTTTCTGCTCATGTATTACTCATCATGGAATTGATGATAACTCTTCTGTTTGGGTTCTTTCTGTCTTTCTAATATTTAAGGTGAATATAGTCCATTAAAAATACTAGTTCCTGGTACTCATGCGATGTGGCATCTGTTTGGAACAGTCACTGCCACGACTAAGTTTGTGATGGATCCTTCTTTATTGCTCTGGAACTTGGGGAAGTAAGAAAGTTTTATTTTGTCCTAAATAAGGTGTATTAGTTAGGTGCTGTATTCAAACAAACATTTCTAAAGATGTTAATTAAAGTTAAGCTTGGACATCAGGAAAAGGTTCTTCACAAAGAGAGTAGTTGGCCAATGGAAAAGGGTTCCCAGGAAAGAAGTGGTTATGGCACCAAGCCTGTCGGAGTTCAAGGAGTGTCTGGACAATGCTCTTAGTCATATGGTTTAACTTGACATAGCCCTGCGAGGAGCAGGGAGTTGAACTCAGTGTTCCTTATGGGTCCCTTCCCCCTTGAGATATTGTAGGATTCTGTGATTCTATGATAATAATCCAAAGGCTGTACAATGTTAAGTAGTTTCACAGTAACCTGAGCATCAGGAAGACGGGTCTGGTGGGCAGACCAGGGGAGTAGTGAACAAATTCTTTAATTTGCTTTGCTGAGGCTTTATCTACTGAACTGTCTTAGCTGAACCCCAAAGTTTTAACATTTTTACCCGCAGAGTCTCTCCACCATCCCTTGGGGGGCAAATGACTGAGCAGCTGTGTTGCCAAGCTGTTACTGGGATTGACCAGCAACCCTCCCCTTTGGGAAGCCAAAGCCCAGTGAATCATGGAAGCAGAGCCAACCACACCAGGTCTTCTACCAAATGCTCCCTGACTCTGGCAGCTGAGCAGCCAGTACCCTGTGCCTGCCTTCCCCAGCAAGGTGATGCCCAGACACTCGTGGACAGTGTCTGTGTGTTAAACAAGTGATTTATTGACATCATTGCACAGGGTAAAGCTTCCCAGAGGAATGGACTTAGGAAGAGGGAGGGCGGTCCTTGTCCAGGGGGTAACAGGAGTCTCTGTTGTGAGGCTCCTGGCAATGGTCCCTGCAGCCACACTGGGTCCCATTCCCCCAAGGTGCTTTTGCCGTGGAGGAAGTGTGCAGCAGCAATTCCTACTGCTGGTTTAGCAGCATGTTCTGTGTGTCCAAAGACTCAGTGCTGCAAGAGCAGCATTCCTGGGAATGTCTTCCTTCAGGCCTGACCCCATCCCTGAAGAACTGAGCCTCTGAGATAGCACAGCTCTCTGGACATGTCCTGCTGCTGGTAGCAGTGGCCTCTGTCTTCTCACAGGTCAGAAAGGCTCAGGAAGGCATATGAATCACCTTGCTTCACTCCAAACATCTCAATCAGGACAGTGCTGTCAGAAGTGTGCGTCAGCTTGAGCTTGCAGGAATGCCTGTAGGGCAAGCACCGTCAGATGTCAGTGTCTTGACTGCCACCCAGGTGCCTTTTGCCAATATCTGAAATCAGCATGTGGTTTTGTCCATGTCTAGGTAGGGCTGGTACAGAGTATGCGTAGGAGGCTGGAACCTTGTTTTTCCCTCACCTCCTCCTGGGGGGTGGTGGAGGAAGCACTGCAGTTCCTCTGCCAGTTGCTCCCTCATGCACTCATTCCTCGCTTGCATGTCCTTGGTAGCAGTGCTTATCTCCAGGTGGAAGGCATGTCCACTGAGAGGGCTTCAGGGGCACGTAGGTAGTAGATGGTATTCTCCTCAGAGGCACTCCAGCCTTCAAAGGCACTACTCGCCCTGATGACTGACGTCAGTCATAGCATGAAATTATTCCTGGAGAATTTCTGGAAGATATGGAGAAGTTAATCCACCAGCCCCTCCACCATTGTGAAGGATTCTGATGGGTTCAGGAGGTGCTCTGCCAAAATCCTGCACACGTCCAGTGCAGCGCTGGGTTTTTCTTCTGGCTTCTCCTTATCAAACTTGTCTCTGGAAATGCTCTCCTTGCACTCCTTCCCCATCCACTAAGTGGGTCACCTTGTCATAGAAATAGATCAGGTTAGTTAAGAAGGACCTGCCCATAGTTCCCCAGATCCTCTTTCCAGCCCTTCTTGTAGATGGGGTTCACAATTCTGTGATTCCGTGATTGGCTAGCCTACAGTCAACTGGGACCTCCCCAGTTAGCAGGACCACTGATGAGTGATGAAACATGTATTGGTGAGCATTTCCATCAGCAACCTCAGAACCCTCGGGTGGATCTTGACTTTTGTGTGTTTAAATGATGTACCATGTTGCTAACCATTTCCCCTTGGGTTTTGAGGGCTTCATTTTGCTCCCTGTCCCAGTCTTCCAGCTCAGGGGAGTTGGGTACCCAGAGAACAGCTGCTCTCGCTATTAAAAACTGAGGCAAAGGTACTAAATACCTCAGCCTTTTGCTCATCCTTAGTCAAATTCCCCCCACATGCAATAGAAGATGGAGATTCTACTTACCCCTCCTTTTGTTGCTAATGTGTAACCCATCTATTCAGTCTTTTTCTATTCCTCTCCCATTCACCTGAAGGTGTGCAAATAAAAATTGCTCCCCTGCTACAGCCAGCTAGAAAAGCTTGTCCTACAATACAAAAGGTAGATCAGGTACTTAGTACTGCAGGGTATGGAAATAAACTACTGAAAACTTGATGCATACGTGACCTTCTATAACCATAACAATACTAGTTTTTTAGGATAATTTAAAAAACATTTTACAATTACTAGTTAATTACTTAATATAAATTTTACAAGCTCGCTCGTTCTTAAATGGAAATGTGGGTGAGGGGAAAACCAAGACACTTTGTTGCTGTAGTAAATCTCAAATTTACTATACCCTTCCTGAATTCAGAGTACCCACAGGCCAGGGATATCATCGAGAGGCTTTAACCAAAGAAGCAAAACTTTGTACATTACTCCCCAGGTATTGCCATGTCTTTAAAGCTTCAGCCCGGAGGAACTGCATGTTACTTTCTCCTGCGTATTCAACTACTGCTCACTGGTTTTACTTCCTAGTCTTCTAGTGATTGTAGGTGCCCAGATTCCCTGCAGGGTAAGTAGACGAATAATTTTCCTCCTTCTGTGGCAGCAGGTAAACTCAGGCAAAGTAAAACTTTCCACCACTTTTATTAGCAAAACGGTATTTGTAAATCATCTCCAGTGTGACAACAATATGTTAATCGTTATTAATAATAAAATATCAGTGAAGGGGCTGAAACTTTTTAAAATGACTGTGTGAAAAATATGCAAGACGGCAAGTTCAGAACCCAAAGCTATAAATACACAAGAGAATAGTTATTTAACATGTGCTGTAATTTGCACTATTTAAATCTAATATTAGAGCTGTGGCTTTTTTATGTCAAATCTAGAATGCTTCAGCAATGTTAGATAAAAATGTTCATTTCTGCATTTGCTGCAATAGATTGTGCTGAACTTTATAAGAATGCCATGTAGATTTAATCCATGTTAGCTGTGCTATTTCTCATTATATGAGTAGGACATAGAAAAAATGCTTTCATATTCTTATATTCAGTTAAGGTAAACTATATTTACATTTCTGCAAGGACTGGCAACACACAGTAAAGTTTGTCAAAAGGATGATGTGCATTGACTTAACTCCCCTGGTTAATGGGTTCAATCCAGTTTATTTTTTTGTGACATGGGAAGAAAAATTCAATATATAATTTTGTGTCATTTAGGAGAACCACGAATGTAGAATCAAAAGAGGGAAACAGAGAAAAATAATAACCCTTCAAATGATTTTAGCCTGAGAAGCAAATGGATTTAACTGCAGTGCCCAACCCCTCCCAACTGTATTTGTGTACACTGGTTCAGAGTTTAAGATTCAGATAACACTCAGTATTCAAATTTGTCATAAGCCATATGTGCAGGTGAGAAATTGCAACGTTTTGAACTGTTTAAAATTCATTTTATTTGAAACTGTGCTTCAAAACCAGAACAGTCCTGCTAACATTCTGAACGTCACTTGCCTCTTTAATAATATTGCTCGAGATATTTTGAGCAGAGCTAATTTTAAAGTACAGGTAGTTAGTTAGAGTTTAAACCCCTTAACAACTAAGCAAGTTGTGTCACGTTTGCATCAAACTTGATTACGTTACTTGCTTTTTAGCAGGATATCATGTGCAAACCATAGCTTAATTTTATTGCACTTATAATTAGGATGGCATGCACAGCACTCAAAAGTAGGAAAAAAAATCCCCAAAACAGTGCTTCTGTAATAGCACTTTGGTAGGGTATTGGGTTTTATTGATGTATTAGTGTATAAAAAGAATTGAGTACAGGCTAGGAATGGACAATGCTGCTATGCCATTTTTATATAAGATATAAACCTAAGCCCATATATTGGCACCCTGGGGGGTTGCTTATTTCACTGTCTCGTATTCTTGATGGCCAATTCTGGAGGTAGATGTGAACTGGGCTGTGTTTTGTGCTGAGGTTAGGGCTCAATGGGAAGCAGGGCTACTGGGGTCTAGACAATCCCCATCCTGTCTAGCTTCAGCGTGTTATCTTCTTTTCCCACCCAGCTTGCTAAAAGTTTTACAAGCCTATTGTTTCCTAGCCACCAATGATGTGTTTTGGAATAACCTTTAATTTAGCACCCTGTCTTTATCAGCCCACAATTCTTTTTGTTCTCAAAAGCAAATCATTGTTACTTGCTCACTACCCCGAGAGAAGTGGCAATATTAAGGAGAGAAACCAAGACAAACAAAACTGATTAGGGCAAGATTTGCTTTCAGAGAACCTATTTCTGTCACAGAGGGATGGATAAATAAAATAATGTTTCAATAATTTATGCGGTGTGCACAGGAAAAACGTTGGAAATGTGAAACAAAAACGACATGTAAAGAACAACTGAAGTTGATAACCGCTTTAATCAGCTCAGGTGATAATTCTAAAATAAATGGAAATATTGCTCCTGTTTTCAGCTCACGAATGGCAAAAGATGTTGGATATGTAGCCCCCTCCCAGAAGTTCACTCCAGTCTTGTTCTCCTCACTGCAGAGTGGGACCAGATGAGATTTGGCTGTGACCTGGATATGAATTCTCTTATCACCAAGAGGCAGTGTGTGCTAGTGGTCCTCTTGAAACTGGAAGAAACAGGTGCCCAACTCTCAGTCCTCAAAACTGTTGTGTTTTGGCCTCAGATGGCATCAAAGAACCATGTGGCCACATTCTCAACCCCCCACAGCTATGGGGGAGAAGTGGAAGAAAAAGGCAAAACTTGTGGGTTGAAACAAAGGCAGTTTAACAGAGCTGCAAAAGGAGCAGGAAAAAACAACAATAACACTGACAGAGGAATGTACAAACACAATTATGGTACCTCTCACCAGCCACACCTGGGACACCTGAGCCTGCTCCAAGCAGTGACCTTCTGCTCCCTCCCCTGGCCAGCTCTGCTATAGACTGGGCAGGGCTCACATGGGATGGAATACCTGTCCCCCTGCCAGAGCCTGGGGAGAATTCATCCTATCCCTGCTGGAACCAGAACAAGACTCAATTTGGAAACACAGTTAAGTCCCTACAGGTGCCTCAGTTTACTTGCTTGTAAGAGCATGTATTTATCTGCTTCCTTGGGGAATCATGAGGTGTAAGAAATATACAAATTGTGCTCTGGGAGCTTCTGAACCATTGATCTCCTTAATGAGCAATGAGCACCTCTGTCCCTTTTTCACTGTATGTCTGCTTGGTCACAGCATCCTTCTTCAGATTCCTATGTCAACTCTATACAAAAAGAGAAGAAGTTGCTATGGCATCAACTTGGTGCTCAGAGGGAAGGCGGAGAGGAGCAAGCAGGGGCCCAGGCAACCGTGGGGTGATGTGGGAAGGCAGCCGGGAGGGCTCGGGGGTGACACTGGGGGCTCTTGCACCTGCGGTCGCAGCCGTTCCATTGCAGGGGTGGGGGGCTGACAGCCCCTCGATGCAAACCCTGGGTGTTGGTCTCTCACAGGATTGATGGGGAGGAGTGCTATTGTTTTGCAGGAATTCTTTGTTTTGGCTGCTTGCTTTTGTTGGCCTGCTGGAGGCAGGGGCAGGTCACTTGTGTCACAACCCCAGCAGGTCTGCGAAGGTCCCAGCCCAGGGCGATGGCGGTGGCAGCTGCGGGAGACTTGGGGGACCATGTTGGATCGAAAAGGTTGGGTCCTGAAGGGCTGGGCCCGGGAAGGTGCTGGCATATCACTGGGTGAGAGGCTACAGAAGAAGTTGGAGCCTCTTTTTCTGTCTCTCCCTCTTCTTTTCTCTTTCCCCTCCATCTCTGCCTGCCCCCCCCTACCCCCCCGCCAGCCCTTTGTCGACACTTGATCATTTACATCAAGTTGACATTCGCAGAGTTTACTCAGGGGTCTGTAATTGTATTCTTTCACCGGTTCTGCATTACCAACCATGAAAATGGAATCTTATCATCCCTGACCAATTTTTAATGTACAAAATGATTTGGCCGAGGTTCAAAGGGAGTCACAATTGAAATCAGGTGAATGATACATGTAGGTTTTTTTCAGTTTCTCCGTGCCTTGATTTGATTTTTTCTCGTATGGCATACAGGGAGATGTAGCTTATTTTTATGTGTGTGAGTGTGTGTGCGTGTGTGTACAAGCTATATAAATGCATGTATATACTTTGCGCACATATCAATGTACTATCTGCCTATCTATATTTTGTGTACATATCACTCCAATTTACCCATTTGCAATGCAATGGATGACAATGAAGTTTGCTCTAATCCCTAAAAAGCAATCAAAGAATTGGAACAGGGTTAAAGCCTGCTGATAGTGCACCGCGATTAATAGGACATTATTAAATAGCCCCCTCCTTCAGCTCCTCTTCCCTCCACGCCCCCTCCCCCCGCCATCTTGCCAGATGAAAAGAGGCCTCGGAGACTAAATAAATAAATAAATGAGGTTACATTTACATTATAAAGAATAGGGAAGAAAACAATAGGGAATCCTCCTCACTGAAAGGCATACCATCTCCAAAGGGACAGAGTCCTCAAAGTATGGGGGGGAAGGGGAGTTCCTGCTCTCAAATATCATTAGAATGTTTTTTATCTTTTGGCAGTCTCATATTGTGAATAATATGGACATTTATAACTCAGTCAAGCTGCTTCTTTCAGGAGCACAGTTCCTTAAGATCAAGGAATCTATCAACTTACATAGCTCCCTTAGCTATCTTATCTAAGTGCCTCACAAACAGGAATGTATTTATCCACACAATCCCTGAGCAGGAGGGAAATGTTTTTGTCTCCATTTTATAGATTGAGGAGAATGACAAAGATATTCAAGGCCTCACAACAGCTGCTGGTTTCGGAAGGTCTGGCTAGGGGCACCCAGGTCTTTCTACCTTTTATTTTCTGTAGGAGCTGCCCCCCATTCTCCTGGCCAGAAGCTAGAGACTTTACCTATATTTCTGAAGGAAACGAATGGTTTCTGAAAGCTACACTTCAGAGTCATTGGCCATTTTTAGAACAAGTGACTTCCCTGAGGTCATGCAGAGAGCAGGTGCCCCGTCCTGGGAACTGAACCTGGCCTTTCCTAACCGCAGGGTGCCATTTCCTGAGGCGGTGGAGAGTATGTGCTGGTGAAGGGGTCAGTTTGTACTTTGTGTCCATATCTACTTGGCATATTGAGAGAATCAACAGGAGGGGATTTCTGCTTAGCGCTCTGAATGGACCCATGATGGTCTAATTGCTTTACCCATAACAAATATGTTGTGGGAGCAGAGGAGCTCTAATGTGGGGTTGCTACACAAGAGGTGTGTGTATGGCTCCCACAAAGGCAAGCTGTGCAGTCTCAGCGGAGCAAAGAGGTTCCAAGTGCTCTTAGCATTAGTATTTTTGGGGGGTGGGACAATGGTATAACCAGTAAGAAAGCACATCTTTGGCGGGGATTGGTAGTGTAGGAAGAGATTGGTAAATCCAACAGCATTTCAGGATGCTCTGCTGCTGACATCAGACTCAAAGCTCTGGGAAAAAGAGAAACCAAACCTGGAAGCATGTTTAGGCCAGATGTGCTACAAAGCAAATCTTGTGGCTGAATTCTCACAAGATGCAGTGTGTTTTGTGCAATGGCTATCTGTCTTGATTGGCAAGTTAAGTTACTTGACATCCTTAAATACAGTTGCAATTTTAATCACACTTTGATTCTAGCGAAACTCTCCCTGAAATATTTGAGTGTTGTGAAAAGAAATAGTTTGTTTAAGCAATCATCAATTTCTCTACTATTTGGTGGTATTCCAGAACTGGAAAGATTTCTGAAGTCAGTGTTCTTGTGCCATTTTTTTTTTTTCCTGAGAAATAAGAAGCGTAAACCCTACACTTCTAAAATTAACATTAATATAAACTGTGGCCTCCTGATAAATAATGTTATGGACAAAACCACAAATTTCCCTGTAATCTGTGTGTCTGTTAATGGTGATTTTAATGGCAGAATATAGACACTTCTGAAAGGTTTCATTCAAGTGCATTTTGCTCCTTGATACTCTATTTCTCATCTCACTTATGTAGCTGTGATTTTATACTAAAGACTTCAGATTAGCCTGACCATAACAAAATTATTGTTCATCTCCCAGATGTATTCGGATAGTATTTTGATGTTTTATGGTGAATAGTGTTACTAAAAAGGATTTGCATACTCACTTTGGAGTTGTTCTGCAGGGTGGTTTTCCAGACTGGAGTCAACACACTGCACGCACAACAACTGGGACAACGTTATTGATTTCCTTACTTCAGAAGTATCCAGTGACATATCTAAAAATGTGATGATGGTTAAGCACTGGCTCAAAGATGACAGCAATCAAAGAAAGCTTTTCTATGCAGCTTTGTTTCCATAGTCTGTGTTCTTGGTGACAAAGTAGTGGGCTCAGCTACTTCTCTCATATATAAACTGCTTGACATTGTCATGAGAGAAATCAACAGAGCTGCAACTGTGAATAAGGGTTTCCTTGATGCAGAGACAAAGGCAGTGTTTTCTAAGGAATGTAAAATGGGAAACAAAATATCGAGTAATTCGTGCTTGGGTTTCAGGAGAATGCTTGACATGATTGGCGATTGTCCTGAGAAACACATTTGGGAACGGTGCTCTCTTTTTCCAAAGGGGAGCTTTGGATAGTTTTGTTTGTTTGTGGGGGGCAGGAAACTCAAAGAAACACCTAAATGCAGCTATTCTAATGTAATGTTCAGGAAATTGATAAGAAATTATATTTTTGGCCAGCAAACAGGACACCAGAAGACAAAGATAAATGCACTGAGATACTGGGAAGGTGAGAAGGGTAAATTTTCTTTATTC
Organism: Pedionomus torquatus; assembly: GCA_013398155.1. Classification (NCBI taxonomy): domain Eukaryota; kingdom Metazoa; phylum Chordata; class Aves; order Charadriiformes; family Pedionomidae; genus Pedionomus; species Pedionomus torquatus. The sequence goes on from VZRU01015254.1 coordinate 292,331, forward strand.
GTTAGCCTTGCACTATGTATGCTATGAGACTTCTGTGCATGCTGAAGATTTGTTTGGCGTGTTCCAGACAAGAGACAAACTTTATATTTTGGAAAAATGGTCATGCTTGACTTCAACAGAATCATTATGAGTAACCCGAAAAACTGAGAAGACAGTGCTGCTGGTGGCTATCAGTACGGTGTCAAGATGATGGCTCTGATTCTGGCAAAGGCAAGGCATGCTACAGACTGCTGAGGTGTTTTTACAAACTATTTAGTTAATTAACTGTTGTATTCTGATATTTAACGATCTAAGTATGATTAAAGACTTTCATTTTCTTTCGTCTTTGCTGCAGTACAAATCCTTGTCATGATATAAAAATATTAGCACCCACTTTAAATAAGATCTCAACATAATAACTTCTGCATTTAGCTTTACTGTAAAAATGATTATGTATAAAGCGTATCATAACTCAAGGTGGTCTTCTGGTTTTGGTCACAGTAATATAGAGTATAGTAATATATAGCCTTTGTGAAAGAGGAATGAGATGAAAATTTATAACAGGCTATAAGTATCATAATGAATATCTACAATAAAGTCTGCTTTTAGCTGTTGATTTTTATTATTGTAGGATCACCTGTATCACAGGAGCATTCCTGACATTTGCCAGAGTTAGAGAGATTTATCCTTGGGCTAAAGGGAAATGCCACAGGCTGAAACTGTGATAAATTGTGAGAGTTTTTCCACAGTAGATTATCTGCAATTAATACTAAAAGAAAGGCAGATGAAGCCTGACACCCCCCACCAAATCAGTTCTGGAAGCAAAACATCATGACTAAAACTACCTACTTAAAGACTTTTATTTTAGTTTGAAGAAGCTGTGAGTGAAAAAGAAGAGCTCAATAATGAAATCTCAAAAAAAAAAAAAAAGTAAAAGGCAAAAAAAAAGGGCAGAATTGCAGGTAATTAAATTATCTCCTTTGGGATACTATCATTTCACTGGAGGTGTGTTAATCTTTAGAGAAAAGGAAGCTTGAGAGTTATCCAAAATAGAAGTATTACAAATTCAGAGTAAAAGCTGGAATAAACATTCTGATGCAGCTGATGGAAACAAGACATTTTCACACAAACTATTTTGTGCATGAGCTTAATTTTCTTCAATGCTGTTCAGCATAGGAAGGCATCTAGAAATCAAAACTGATCAAAAGTTGAGTTTTGATCTCACAAAAGACACATCAGGATAAAAATGAAAATATAAAACCTTTGGGGAAATAAAGCTTTCAGAAACATTGTCTTTATAATTGGTAAAGCATTTTGTTTTTATATTTTCAATTATTTCATCCTTAAACTGCATCTGCTCGGTTCTCACTATACTTCCAGTTTGGGTGTGTGATGGCCCAGTCAGCTCCATATATAGGGTTCACAGCTGAGCTTCGTTTTCTGTAATGCAATTGCTCCGGGCTGTGTGTATTTGCTATAGAACTTTTGTAGAAGAATGAAAAAAAGTAGTTCTAACCCTGTTTCAGCTTCTTGCTTAGTTCAACGTTGGGGCACGGATTGACTGGAAAGGCACGTGGGCACCTAAGAAAAATGTAATCAAGGTAGGGAGCTGGATCTTACTTTGCTGTTTTTACCTTGGAAAAATATCTACCTATTAGCCAAAAAACCCCCCCCAATAATAATTTTCAGAGAACATTTTGTTTTTTTCAAAAATTGCATGTTTGCATATAGGGAGTGTCAGAGCATAGCAGTTGCAGAGTTCTGAGATCCACATAGTCAGTTAAGTGTGTGACTGCTCCTCTTGTTTTTTTGATATTGTCCTGGTTGTGTACAGAAACAGCAAGGGCCCCAGGGAGGTTGTTCTTTTAACGGAGGCAGAACAGGATGGGACTGCAATCTGAAGACAACTGTATTTTATGCAATGGAGTAGACAGTTTCTTGCTGAATTGCACCACGCGTGCGTTACTTTCTATTGTCCGTGAATACCTTTGCAATAGCTGTTAATAAGTCTTTCTACTTCCCAATTTTTCTTCTTCTTCCTTTTTATCTTTTTAATTAAGTCTGTTTAGTCCTGTTGTAAACAAAATTCTCTTTTTCTAGGTTTACATAACACAGTTGTTATTGTAAATTCTTAGTATTTACACAAATATGCATTTGAGGAAATATTGGAATAATTGTAATTTAAAATTTGGGATTTGGAACTATTAGTGAAAGGACTGAGAAGTGATGCTTGAATGTCTGTGAAATGGGAAGCAATTTTCTGGGAAATGAAAGTGTTTTTCCTGAGAGAGGCTTTAGTCTGAGCCCCCAAATTTTTTATTTATTTATTTTTTTAAAAGCGTGATTAAAAACTTTGTAAATGTGTTCTTGGATTCTGGTTTCCTGTTGTTTCCCAAAGCCTTTCATCAGACAGGCTCTCTTTCAGGCAAGTCCTGTTCTCCTGCATCCAAGACCCAAGCTGAGTTATTTTCTGGTGCTTACGAAGTCTAAAAGTTCTGCAGATTTTAGTTTCCTCTGTGAAAGTGCCACGTCACCAAGAAATCAGTGCAAAAGACACTGAATTTTTACCTCTGGGAAGCAGAAATGACAGTAGCTTACATGCAGTGAGTAGCGTGCACTTACTGGCTTTTCTGAGTAGAACCACATGTTAAACACCCCAAGAGGCCACAGTTATGTGGAAGGGAGGCACGTGTCTCCCTCCAATTTCCAGTCAAGCTTGGATCTGCATGCCAAGAGTATAATCTATTGCTGCTTTTTATATTTTACTCATTATGTGAGACACTGTCAAGTCAATCTACTATCAAAACTGAGGTTTTGTAAATCAACGATGTATAAAGCCTGGCAGCAATAGAAAAACTTCCATGACATTTAAAAAAGAAAAAAAGTTGGGGGGGAATCTTAATTTTAAAGAAGCAGCATTTCTCTGCATTGTTTGTTACTCAAACATTGCTGTATCTTCATGTGTGAAAAACAGGCAGGGAGCCTGATTAGAAGCAGGCGCAATCAATAAAAGTGAGATTGATTCCCCCTTCTTTCAGTCTCTGAGTTATACACAAAAAGTAAACAAACTGTGTACATGGGGAGATGTGACTTTGTTGTGATAATCCTATGCCTTTTGAGTACAACTGAGTGTAATATTTCTTTTTCCTTTTTATATAAATGCGATTACTAGGCTTTATTTTATCATCACTTTTCATGCAAATGTTTTCTACGCATTGTGCATTTGCAAAATTAAAAATAATTTTTGGCTTCCAGTTCTTTAAATTATCAGAAGCACTATTTAGAAAATAAAGGAGCTGATCAGGCCTTTTATCTGGGGCTGAACAAGAAGACCTAGAGATCTAGGTGTGCTTTGCTGTTTGGGCTCCATAATGTTGCAGTTCAGTTAATCCTGAAACATCTTGTAAATCAAAGCAGTAGAGTCCAATAGATCAAGGCATGTGATGCTGGGACCAAACTTTATGGATAGACTTGATAAATTACCTAGTTAAATTAGCAGCTTTGTAAAGTAACCATATTTGAGTCTAGTGAGCACCCTGAGGCATTTTAAAAAGTGTTTGTACAGAACTGGAGCTCAGATCTCTCATGGACAGGATTCATTGCACCCTTGGTTTAAAAAATGCAACCTTTAGAGAGCCCTTTTCCCCACTTCCTCTTTTCTCGTTATCGAGCCTTTCTGTTCCTTTTCAACTATCTTTCTTTCCATTCTGTTTTCCAATCAGCCCTTGAATATCTGTCTGTCTTTCCCGCTCTTCCTCTGATCTCCGTTGCCACCTTGAAGCTGCTCACTCTGCCTCCTTCTGAGAGAAGGAATAAGGAGGCTTTTTTTCAACTTTTGTTCTTCTGCTTCCATACAGAAAAGCCTTTACAAACACAATGTTAAAATGGAAGAGTGGCCAACCAGAAAAACTACCATTTAACCAAAGTATATGGAGAAAGGAACTTGGTTAAATGCAGTGGTGTCTGAATCTACTAGAGGCTCAAATACTCCTAATAGTTTTCCTTCTGCAGATAGCTGCAGCTCCTCTAATGAGATGCACAAAATTAGCAGAGATTTTATAGACTCCCAGAAGTCAGTCATTTTGGTCATATGTAGTAAATTATCTGGATTCACCAAATATTGGGGGAGTTTAGAGACTGGGGAGGTAATGGTTTATATTGTTCTCCTTTTTCTTGTCTATATAAACTGCCTCACTGTTTACCCAGGAAATGCAGACCTGTGTGTTCTTTGTTTGGAGTTTGAACACTCTTTTAAATAAGCTCTTCCTATTAGTAGATCCTAGTGACATCAGACTGCTGTACCATGTTTAATTGAAAGTGGCAAGCAAACACTGTACAACTGCTTCTAAAATGCCTGGGAGCTATTTGAAAGCTTTAGCATGTCAGAGGGGAAAATGGCCTGGTTCCACCTCCCTTTCTTGAGGGAGGGGAGTGGGTGTTGAGAGGGGAAGAGAATTAACCTTCCTGTGCTCCAGAACTGCTTTGTCTGTATTTGCCTGGCCTTTGGGATACTACCAATTTTTGGAGGGATTGAATTTCTGTGGATACCCCTTCTGTGATGTGATGATCAAAGCAATCAACTACTTGCTAACAGACAGCAAGTTTGTTCAGGTGCTGTTTATTTTTAATGGGTTTTAAGAGAGTTTGGCTGTGCAAGTGCACTTGTTTGTGTTTGCTATAAAATAATGTACAGTGAGAGGCCAAGGTAATAGCTTTAGACATTTAAACAAATTTAGGAAAGGGCACTCCCTATTCTGTGTACTGAGAGTTAAATGTTAGCCTGGTGCCAGCAGTAGGGAATGACATTTATAGCATCTAACAGTTACAAAACCTTCAGATAAGCTACCCTTACATTTCCTGGTAGGAGTTCTTCTGGCAAAGAAGATCACCTTTAGTAGGTTAAGAAATTACTTGTTTTCAATCTTTAATATAAAGTAAGAATGACTTCTGTCGCTTTTAAAGATATATTTTTTAATTTTATTTGAACACTTCATTTAAAATATTTTTGAAGAATGTACATAATGGGTCAGTCTTCTTTTTTTTTCCCTTCCTTTTTTTTTTTTTCCTCAAGAAAAAAGCCTGGTGAATGGCATTGTAGCCTACTCAAATCCATTGCCTCTCTTTACGTCACGTTTCTACTAGTCTGAGAGTTTACCCAGCAGTTGATTAAATCTATTAGAGAGCTGCTCTCTCTTAGCTGCCTAAGTATTGTGGTTTTAGAATTCCATGATGACCTTGTAATTAATCCTGTGGTGCAGCTTTGGCAGTTTTCCGTACAGCATTCCAAGTGGGAAAAGGTAGCAAGGTTACTGTATGGGACCATGACTACTGCTTAAGCACTTTTTAGTGTTTTGATACCAAAGGGCTTATAGCATCATTTCATACATGAATGACGGAGCTAAATATTCCTTCAGCCCTGTCAACGTCAAATTAAAACCCTTTTCCTAGGAGATAATTAGTTGATACCCCCACTGAAGTTCCAAATTCTTTTGTAAGAAAAGGCTGTAATTGGACATTGTTCCCATCCAATTCCAAAGAAACGCATCGTGGTCATTTTCGTTCCAGCAGCACATGCCTTTTCTCAAGGTAAGTTTATTTGTATTGCAGACCAGCCTTTAATTTCTCTTTATTATGTGGTCTTTTGTGGCCTGTGTGTGCAAAGCACCACTTCACAGTCCAGAGGTGAGACCACAACTACTACACCACAAACCATCCTGGGACTGGAGCGTATCACCTCCAAGGTCAATAAGTAGAGAATAATAGAGATGGAAAGGGGAAGATGGAGAGAATCACTTATAAAGAAGAAGGAGTAAAATAAATATCCTGAAGGACTTGGCGACTGTAGGCAACGAGAAGAGAGAAAAATTGCCTGGCACACTCCGAAAAGGGATTATCAGGAATGATTGCAGGCTAGCAAAGTTATACCTATTGAAGAACATTTTTCTGGTGTTGAACTCTATTATGCTTAATGCTATAACCCTTTACTCAGGTGAGCTATCCCACTGGTAGCAGATGGTCTACTTCTTTCAAAAGATTTCTTTATATGAGTTTTCAGGCCTCTTAAACTGTAAAATAGTCTTAGGAGAAAAGAAAATGAGGTTCCAGTAGGGAAGACATTTAGAAGTGGTCTGGACGAAGCCCTATGCAATTAACTCTGGAGGATGGCCTTCCTGTGGAGGGCAGAAAACTTTCACGAGTCTCTGTCTCAAACAGTAAATCTGAGTTTAGGACTAAATTGAAGGAGCTGGAATTGTCCTTCTACTATAAAAGCTCAGCCGTGTTCTGACTCAGTATCACAGCAAGAAATAACTGAAGCTCTTTTCCCCACTGCGTTGTGGCTTCAGTTGCCAAAGAAATCTGGATCAGGGGAGAAAAGTAGTGTGCTCCAGCTGAGTTCCTGATCTGTACACAAGGGGCAGCAGGGCCCTGGCAGGTGACACAGTTCACATTCAATCCGTAATACTATCGGGAGGGAATGGATGATCAGACAGGCCTGATTCCTTAATTAAAATACCTGTACTGAGATATTTTATTACATATTTGAATGAGTGGTTTGCTAACAGTGCAGCATTCTGAACTTGTGAAATAAGCAGTGAAACTTCTCAACAATAAAAGTCTTATGAAAGCTTAAAGGCTAAATTCAGCCAGGTTAATATTTTTCTTTTCTTTCCCCTTTCTTTTCTCCCACCCCTCAGTGGACAGGAATCAAAACTTTTACTTTTTCCAGATTCATTTTGAAATAAATTCTTTAAAAAGTTAAGTTTTGTGAAAAGTAAAGGACAAAGAGAACCCAAGAAATGGAGGGGGTATTCGTTTGATGGTTAGTGTTTTTCTATTTTTCTTTCTTGTCTTTATAGGCCAAATAAGAATGGGATACCTCATATGTCTCACTGATTCTCTCGATCAGCTTGCCCACATCATTAAACTGTCCAAAGATTTGCTTTTCTTGTGCCATTGAAAAGCCATGGGCTTGAATGTAGTTGCCGTATTGCTTTGGGATTGGAAAGTATTACTGGAGCTATATTCAGAAGCCTCGCTCTTTCTTTAGCCAGTACAATCATTCTCTCAAAGACCTGTGTCTGGGATTAATATTTTATGCATGAAATGTTTCATGTACAGTAGTGACATAATAAGAAGAGGCATTTTATTAGCTTGTGCATGCAAGAAGAATGGATTACAGAAACAGGAAGTTTGTAAGGACTGGCCTTAAGATGCCATTTTTATTAACACCTAAGTTCATCATTTCAAGGTAAACATGGTTTGTGCTTTTGAGATTTTTATTTTAAAACTGCCAGGCTCTGTCTAAAGAGGTAGCACCCCATTTATTTGTGTTCTTCATGCATATCTTGCACAGAAAATAGCCCATGTGGAAAGACAGCAAACAGATAGCTGCAGCTGTTGCCACTTATGCTCCACAGCACAATTTTAGGAATTAATGGTTTCTAATCCCAAAAATAATATAGATACAGAATGGTGTTACATTCCAAACTGCCAGGCTGAAGTCCCTTGCTCTTATTTCATAAATATGTTTATAAGAGTCTGCCTTAATCTCTCAACTGCAAGAAAAGCTTTAGAGATCAGTCTGTTGTTAAAGCTGAAGTTATTGACCTTTGGCAACTCATTGGTAGCCTGGGAAATACACTGAGGTATCTCTCTATTGAAATATTTAAGACAATTGTAAGGCACCAGAGCTATTGTTAGATAAAGCTCCTTCTGGTCTTGCCATCTACTTCCCCGACTGAAGATAAATGCAAATGTTTTTGGCAATTTTGGGCTATTGTTGAAGTGAAGGAATAAAACATGCTTGTCTGACAATTGCAGGTTATTAAAGACTATTAAATAGGTAATCCCTGGGAAATGGAGGTAAATCTCTCTTCAGTAGCCGCAACAGAATAACTTTTGTCTAAGATTTTGATTATTATTATTATTATTACTTTATGGTTTAGTAAGCCAATCTGCAAATTGTTCCTGACCTCGGATTTTCAAAAATCGTGAATCAAATCCCTTTTCTCTCAAGACCTGAAGCAAAATATTGTCCTGTTTGTTTTCTCTTGTTTATGGGAAGGATCTATTTTCAAATTCTTCTTTACAATTGGAGAGTTTATATTTTCTGGAAAAAATGAAAATAGATATATTAGCATGAACTGTATTATAAAGAAAGCACCCAACAATATAAATATAATGGTAGAATAACAAGAATTGGATATGTTACTACATAATTTTTTTTTTCTAATAGATTCTAATGCTCACCTCAAATGGATGAAGTTATTGACCCCAAGTCTAAAGTTAGGGGAGCAAAAAACCAATGATGACAACTTTTTTTCAATAGTTCTGATCTCCCCTGCTTCCAGATGAAAAGGAAGAGTCATGCTGGTGCACGGTGTTTTTGAAAACAGGAGTGCTGTTCATATTGCACCTCATTACCAAAGCTAGGTGACAGTGGTGATGCATTGACAAATAAGATGCCTTCTATTCCATCCTTCTCTTCATGCTACATTAGCTCTACTTTCATCAGTAAATGTGTTATTAAAATAAGTGATATCCAAGATGATGGAGAAAGAGCTACTGTACAGAACGTGACGTTGCCAGGGTCATGCCACTCCACTTGTTATTGAAGATGTGTATCCATCTTCCTAGTTTCATCCCTTTAGCGTCTTTTTTTTTTTTTTGTGGTTGTTGTCCTTAAACCTAATCTCTGTGCAGAAAGTTTGTCTAAGTTTTTACTATTTTTGCTCTCTTTTCTTTCTCATTCTATTGGCAGCCCTGGACTCCTCCCTGCTCCCTTAGTTTTCATCAGTGCCCAATATCTGGTTCTGAACCATCCTGGGAACTGGCAAGGAAAGAATAAAGTTGTGTGAGGAAGCATCTTGAGGCTTAAGACACGATACTGCAGTGAAGGGTTATTGCTTTGCGGTCAGCAAAGCACCCAGAAGTTGTCTTGTTCACTTAAGTTAGGATGTCAAAAAGGCCTGGACTTCTGCTGCCTTTTAGTTGCCCTTGAATCACATGAGGGAGTCACGTGCTGTATTTCTATGGAGCGGCCAATACTGTAGAGCTTGAAACTTGCTTGACTTAAAAAACAAAAGTTCAGTGGGAGTATAAGGAGAAAATTACATACTCAATTCACTTTGAATCCTGATATGATTCATTCCTCTTTGGGGTTGGTGAGGGGGTTCCCCCATCCCATCTCTGGCTATACAATACATTGAGTTTAAATGTGTCCTATGTAATCTGGGCATAGCAGCAGGGAGAGCCAAATTGACTAACTCAAGCTCTCTTGATGTCTGTCTCTGTGCTCCTGCAATCTGTGACTCTTTTCAAAAAGGTAATAATGCTTCAGGTCCATGGATGTTTTTAGGATTTTTTTAGGGTTGTTGTTTTTTTTTTTTTGTAAAATACTTTGTGACTGAAAGCACCTACAAATGCTAAGTATTTGTGAATAAGATGTGCTTTCGAAGAAAACTCAAAGGCTAAGCACATTGCAGGATCTTGAGCGTCACACCGACTCATCAGAATACATGCAAGAAACTTCAGAAAAGAGCCAAATTGATGAACTGACTGAATGAAATTAATAAAGTAAGCTCTTACCTTCAGGTGAACCAGTAACTGGCTCGGATAACAAAGGAGCAAGGTCAGGTTTTTGTTGTGAGTGGCTTGGCCGAATTTAGTAAAATCTTAAGAAGCTTGGCCAGTTTGACAGGGAAAATAATGTAAGATTACATAATGTAAGATTTTTGAAAACACCAAGCTGGAAAAGTAAAAATATTTAGTAAAAATTATAATGATCTAAGAAAAGAAGATTAAAGTAAAATCAATTGTATGTACAATACAGAGGTCAAGCACAAGGGGGAAAATCAGAAGGCTGGGAAGTATAGTATAGAGGTGGGAAGTGTGTGATACAGAATCAACAGAAGAATGGAGAAGTGAATTGTATAGAAAAATCAATCCATGATTATGATGACGTTCCTGGGAAAGAATTAACAGAGGAATGGTAGAAGGCTAAGATCAGATGAGGGGATGTAAATAACCTATGGGTGAGGAGGACACCAAGTTAATCACAGAACCCAGAATTTGCTTCAGAGGCGGGTGGAGAAAACCCTGAACGCTGGCTGGAATGCAGGCATGAAATGATCCTGAGGCATTCACTTGACATAGTGACAGAAGGTTTTCACAGATCGTCATCTTGTCTCTCACTTACTGCAGTTCTGGTGTTCGGCTCGGGGAGTGACTTGGGAAATTTGTCCTAGTGAGGCTCTTGTCAGTGTTACCTCCTCCTTGCCTAGTTTCCATTTGCCTGGTATTTCTTTCTTTCATGTTTCAGTGGGATGAAGATGAATTGCGTGAAGATGTGACTCGTCAAAGCTAATGCAGGTTCTTAGGAGACACATCTCAATGCATAATCAAACCAAGGCTCAGCACTGATTTCTGCTGCTGTCCTTGGCTTTGTCCACCGTGTGTTTTCCAGTTTGGATTGTTTTATGAGCAACAGAGTTGCTTTACAACTTAATAACATGGACATACCATGACAGGGAGCTGTCAGGCCTTTTTAAGTATTATTAAAACCTCCCCTCAAGGAATATTTTAAATCAGATCATATTATAATCAGCTTGGACTTTGTGTTTGTGTACTAACTTCGTATGCTGTTGCATCAGTTTATCTGAAAATACTTGTCTTAACGCTTGTGTTTCACTCTAGAGGTCGCTTTGTCTACACAAATTCTTCTGACCTCACCCCTTTTCATAGATTTTTGTGAACTGACAGTAGTTTTTGGTTACTCTCAGAACTGTATGTTGTGTTGCTGTCCCACAGAAATTGTTTCATGGCTATCAGGTGGAGGAGGGAGAATGGTAGCTCTGATAATTCTGAATTCTTAAAAAATGTAAGTCTAGGAGGGACTATTGTGACAGCTCAGTCTAACATTCCATGTAGCGCTGGTCACACGTAGCACTGGTTGCAGAACTTCCTTGGATGATTCTGTAGCCAAAGAACATCTTTTATCAAAACCTCCTGGTTAATCTTGATTTAAGGATTATAAATGATGAGAAAACATGCCCTGAGGCAAGATGCCTCTATGTTTAATTGCTTTCAAAATTTGTATCTTATTTCTGCTTTGCATTTGTCAGTGTAGCTACACATTCTTCCTGGGACCTGATGCCTTTTTTGTCTTCTGATTTAGTGTGCTTCCACTATTGGAATTCTTTTCCCTATATGCATACCTATAATCTGACTGAAGCTCTCTACCATCCTTCTCCTTCCTAAACTCAGTAACCTACAGCTTTCAGCTCTGGCAATAACACAGGCTTTGCAGGCTTTGGGATTTCTTTTCTGGAGCCTTTTAAACTACCAGCATCTTAAAAATCTGGCCACCAAGACATGTTACCAGAACTGTTTCTTGTATACTTTAAATCTGTACTCTGTTCTTCTAAAAGTACTCTTTCTGATGATGTGAATAACTCTCAAAGAGTTGCATGCAATTTATCAGTGGGCTTTTTTGTTTGCTTCTGGTTTTGTTTTTCTTTTTTTTTTTTTTTTTCTTTTTCTTTTAAAACCTTGTGGAATCAGTTAAGGAAAAAAAAAAGGGACCGTGTTCATGAGGACTGTTTTCCTGTTTACACAAAGAAAAGCAAGCCTGCATTATAGCACATGATCAGCTATGGTAAATTGTTATCATTCTGCATATGGCAACAACAATCCATCTTTTCAGAGAAATAAAATACAGTTTGAGAGGAATTACTAGTTGTAAAAGATTGCCATTCTAGTGTAAGTTTTTATACCTTCCCCAAGCATCTAGGAGACTCTGTCAGATGGGCTGAGCCTGATTTGGGATGAAAGCTGTGTTTAAGCGAGTAAATGTTTAAGTGATTTGAGGAACTACTGATATTACAGCGCTGTAATGAGGAGACAAGAGAATCCAAAGCGCTGTCAGGCCTGTACTGGAGCTTCAGGCCAATATAAACATAAGTTATGTTTTTAATGCCAATGAGAGCAAGATATTAAAAAATTAATAATAATACCTATGCATTTATTATTTCTTCTGCAAAATCCTTTTGGAAGCAAAGCAGGTTTTTGTTGAAAGAGGAACCACACATTCCGACTAGGCTGTTGATCTTGCCTATGCAATGTATTAAATAAGCAACGTGTCCCATGAGAGTTTTGCTGAAGTATGTTAATTGTCTTATGATAAAAATCACATTTTTTTGGCAGAGATGGCAAGGGTGTAGTCTTTGATATCTTCCTAATTGCTGGATGAAGGGGAAGTGAGGGAGTGCGTGGAACCCCTGGATTGCAATCCAGGTTGCTTCCCAGCCATCAGAGATGCAGAAAGCATTTGTTCTGCTCTTGCCGAGGCAGCTATCCATTGCAGTTTTTAATTTTTCTTTTTCATGCTGCTGGTTATGTCTCTAAATAAAAAATCTGTCAGCCCCAGGCCCATAATCTCCACTTTCTGTAGTGGCATATTATCAAGTTATATGAGAGAGGGTACAGTCTCATTGAATTGTAATTGCCAAATATGGAATGTCAGTCCTATTGTTACCTTCTCTGTTATCCTATGAGACATATTAAAGTGCACGGAGAGGTCTTAAACCCAGTGGGATTGTTAATTTCCCTACAACAGCCTTTTAATGCCCCAAAACTTTATTCTCGGAGTGTTATGCTAAATGACAGTATAAGGCATTTGGGCAGGGAAACCTACCCTCAATTAAATTGGAAAGGGACATGACACATGAAAGAAGAGGCCCTTGAAGTATGACACAGACTTCCTTATACTTGATCTGACAGAATTTGAGTCTGTTGATCTAAAGCTCACCCTTTTCGGTACACTGTGGAAGATGACAGATGTTCAGAGGGACCTAACATGATTAACGTTTTTGCTCTGGGAGGCAGGGGAGGATGTTATGATTTACTTATATTGTTGATTCAGTGTGCTTTGTTCAGAAGTTTGTAGCAAACACTGCAGTTGCTTTTCTAAACTAATGCCTGAATTCTATATGCTTTCTTCTTTTTTCTTCTTTCTTGCCCCAGTAGCAGTGGGGTTTATTTTGGCTGAGTCTGAAGGGTTTCACACCTCAGCTCCAAGGCTATGCTTCCAGATCATATTGCTACCAGTGGGATTATGTTTTTCACTGTCATTCATCTGTACTTCAGACAGTCATCTAGCACAGGCCTTGTACTTAAAAAAGCTCTGACTTCTTGTTATTTTCTATAATGATGCACAAGACAGAGAACTTTATGGAGGCAGTAGAAATATAAATATCTTACCAATACAGGGCAGTTAGGTCTTTTGGCTCCATAGTAATTGTCTGAGGAGCAACTTGAATTTCAAGTAGGTTTTGTATTTCATTGTGAATATTTCACATACTTCTAAGAGACAGCCAGAATCCATAAAGGTCATGTACTATTGTTGATTCTGTGTCATTTGTCACAAAACAGCCAGCTGCTAAGATCCCCCTATGACCAACATTACCTGGCAGCTCAGATAGTTTTGGGAGGGCCATGTAAGAAGCAAAGGAGGATCAAGACGGAGATGACACTGCTGCTGGCAGTGTGTCAAAAGGCCTGTTCGGAGACATCACTGTTGTCTCTGTTCTCCACAGCGCCAGTCCACAACTCACACAAAGTTAACCATTGCATGATAGGAAAACTCTTGTGCCACAAGTCTGCGGGCCAAACATCACTACTCCTTTAATTCCAATTGTCTGTTAAGCCAAAAACTCCACTTTGCTTTGTCTCCAGTGTAAATTTACTTTTTCCTCTTCTGGAGAGGTTTGAAGTGTGAAGTAACAGAACGAAAGAAGAAAACTATCATCAACAATAACTTATGAACAAATGAAAACAGTCAAAAAATGATGGCAAAATAGAAATAAGCTGAAACAAATCCAGTAAGCTATGCTTAAGGTAGAATATACTCCCCAAAATGCTCTCAATGCATTATAATTCCTATGTATGTTACAATAAGAAGATGCTCTTTACCTTGGAGGCAGCATAAATTCAGTGGGCTAATGTACAGGCTGCCAAGGGTAATGTTGCTTTTATTTAAATATTGTCCTGAGTACAACGTACAGGCACTGTGCGTTAACAGCATGTAAATCATTGCTGTGCTATAGCTGCCTCAACCCATTTCTTCTTTCCCTTTTCTAACATTGTCAAAGTTTTGTTTCATTTCTCCCCTTCCCTTGAATAAATGCTGTTTTCAGTGCACAGCTTCAAGCTACCTCTTTATTGCCAGTTCCAGGCCTATGGTACCTGGAGTTAATCGCCCTTCAGCTACATATTGTTAACTGTGATGTGCCTGCTACCTATAAGGGAGGAAAAGGCTTCTTTTTATACTAGAAAATAAGATATATTCTACCGAATTGCTGGGGTGGGGTGAAGCCTTTGTTGAAAGAAGAGGACTACAGCAATTTTTTATTAGTATTATAAAGAAATCCGTACTCCATTGAGAGCACATACTGCAATGCGAGGGAATGTAACATTTCCTGTGCTATCAAGACATTATTTGCAGCTTGTTTAATGAACTCAATTTCATTTTTATCTGTACTTTGTATGTAGATAAAGAAGCAAATAAAGGAATAAAAATAGGAGATTTCTCCAGCAACATCTTTTGGGGAGAGGAAAAATGATACAGCAGTCTCGACCACAGATATCTCGGTCATGTTGTCAGGATGGACAGCTCAGTCTGTCATTCATTGCCCATGGCGGTGAGTTGGGACACGAGTTGTTGATATGACACTAAACAGAGAATTACATTTTTCTGCACTGTATGGAAAACATAGATGTATTCTTGTTCTCTGTGCCTCTGAACAGGAGAACAATGCTGATAGGAGCCCACTACTTTAAATCGTTGTTGGCTATTCATAGCATTGACAATAGAAGGCAGTTGTGAACTGGCGAAAAAAAAAGGGGAAAAAAAATCCTACTGGAAATGACAGTAAACCATTTGGCGTACGCTGAACAGAAAGCAGGCTGTTTTTATTCAAATGATGGTTGAATTCTTAAGCAAGCAGCTGTCAGATTTCTTCGGGGTTTGGAGTGATTGTGGGATGTCCTATTCTTTTTCCCTGCCCCGCCGCCCCCTCCCAAGTTTGACTTCAGTTCTTTGGATATCAGAGCAATACATTGAAGAATCCCAGTTATATTTTAAAAAGTAATGACTGCTTAGTATCGTGCTTCAAACAGACAGAAACTCCTTACAAAGGCCCTGCCTCTGCACTGGGAATTGACATCTAGAGAGATTTGTGAGGAGAGGGAGGTTATTTTTCTGCTTTTTAGTTTTGTTGTTCCAAGTAAAGTCCATATCTAAGGTAACACCTGAGCGTCTTCCTACTGGGGCACGTAACCTGTTGGTTTGGGAAGAGAGAGGTGATGTTCCCCTTCATTGGAAAACGAGTGCAGTTTTTCTGTGCATACAGTGGGGAAAATGAGTTGGCGAGGCTATTTAGAAAGACTCGTATGGAAACATTAAAATCCTAGTATGTTCAGTTTCCACTCTGTATCTGTGGACTGTATTGGAGGGTGCTCTGCCTCCTTGTTTAGGTCTTAATTTCTTCAAGCTGCTATCCCTTATTTATATATTTATTTATATTCCCATTAGCCTTTTGACTACTGCTCCTCTCATCACTAGTTGCCCAGTGTAGAAATCCTGGGGGGAGCTCGGGCATGTTGGAGCACGCAATGTGTTAACGTGGTTGCTGGCTGCAGCGAGGCTCAGCATGACACAGTATTTATCTGAGCTTCTTTTGCTGTAATTCCACAGGTCCTGTAATATTCCCTGGGCTTTAGCGGTGAGGAAGAAAACTCCAAAGACTACAGCAAGGAATAATCTCCCTTCTGTGTTTAGAGGTGGATGGAGGACAGGATGGGGGAAGAACCAGATCTTGTGACCCTTTGGCTACCCTTCCTTGAGAAATGTCTCTGGAGATGTGGGATGAGTTTGGTATTGGTAGTCTAGAATTCTTGGAAGTAGCTTCTGGTTTGATACCAGGGAGTGTGGCCAGCTAACTCCTCTGTGCCCACTTTATATGGAAATTTACTACTGTCAGAGAAACACATTTTTGGTGTGGTGTTAGTGTCCATCTTTGCCCCCACTCAGAAATTTTTATTTTGGACACAGCCACTGCCTGTGTCAAAACTAGGGTGAATCCATACAAGGGACTTAATTTTTTAGTTGAGAGTCCTGAGCCAGAAACTGTGGCCCACAAAGCCTATTTGTGGTGAGAGTTCCCTTCCCTTAGTGACAATAGGTTTTTTTTCTCTCACTGTTCTTGAGACAGTGTCAGAAACTGGCTATTTGTGTTTATCATCCTGCCCTGGTGCAACCATGCTTATAGAATCATAGAATAGTTAGAGTTGGAAGGGACCGTAAAGATCATTGGGTTCCAACCCCCCTGCCACAGGCGGGGACACTTCCCACTAGACCAAGTTGCTCAAAGCCCCATCTGGCATGGCCTTGAACACCTCCAGGGATGGGGCATCTGCAACTTCTCTGTGCAACCTGTGCCTCACTGCCTTCAGAAAAGAATTTCTTCCTGGTATCTATTCTCAATCTCCCCTCTTCCAATTCAAAATTGTTACCCGTTGTTCTGTCACTCCACTTCCTGACAAAGAGTCCCTCTCCAGCTCTCCTGTAGGCTCCCTTCAGATATTGGAAGGCTGCTTGTCGAAACCTAGGAGCTAAGTGTGGTTCTCAGTGCTTTGGTCCTGCAGCAGCAGGGAAACTGCTTTGCTGACTTTTGTGTAACAGAAAACTTTTGTGTGCCATGGAGGAGGCTAAAATGGGAGGCCAGGGAGGTATTTGCTTGGAAAATACTAGTCCCTCTGCTTATGGGATATGGGAGAGATCCATGTGCTCCCCTGCCTGCACAGCTAGTACATGTCTTCCCAGCAGTGATTTAGTGGAAGCTGAGAGGCAGCCAGCTAGTAAAGGTGATGGAGATTTGCAATTGTTAAAAATCTGGCAAAAGTAAAAGGAACCTCCATTAATATCTGTGTCTAAGCAAAGTGATGTAACATTAAACATAGCAAAGCTACCATCTGTTAAAGCTGTCCTGGAAAGCCTGCCCTTATAATACAGATGCTCCGCTTCCAGTCTGTATTATTCAGAGATCTCCCAGAAAACAGTGTCCTTGGAGAAAGAAACACATACCCATTTTAATTTCTAACAAGAAACTCTGGCTTTTCGGCCTGCTCTTTGCAGGTGCAGAAGTTCTGAGGCTGTTCACTTGCAAAGGTGAAGCAAAGCTCTCTAACTCCTTTTGAAGTTTTTATCCTGTGTCACTGGAGGATAGCAAAGCTGATGATGACATGCTCGATATATCACGCCAGTACTCCTAATGGTACTGGGAAGCCTTCAGGGGCGGACTGTGTTGTACTGTCATACTAAGGGTTAAACAAATAGCAAGTTTGGGGGTTAGGGAGGAGTGTCCTCCTTGAGCATGAGACTAGCAGTTCTATTGAATATTTATTTTGCTTTCTGTGACGTGATCCTTTATGTATCGATCCTATGAAAGTTATGGTGAAATCTGTTGAAGCAGGGATTTCTCTGTGATGGGCCAGTGGGATTCATGTTTTAGTATTATCATCACAGTTATGATGTGACTTTTGACAATGTCCCACCTAATATCCTGGTCTCAAAATTGGAAAGTCCTGGATTCGGTGGATAAAAAACTGGCTGGGTGGCTGCACTCAAAGGGTTGCAGTCAATGGCTCAGTGCCCAAGTGAAGCCAGTGATGAGTGGCGTTCCTCCAGCATCAGTACTGGGACAAGTGCTGTTTAACATCTTTGTTGGAGACATGGACAGTGGGATAGAGTTCACCCTCAGCAAGTTTGCTGATGACACCAAGTTCTGTGGAGCAGCCAACACAGTGGAGGGAAGGGATGCCATCCAGGAGGACAAGGACAGGCTTCAGAGTGGGCCTATGTAAACCTCATGAAGTTCTACCAAGCCAAGTACAAGGTCCTGCACCTGGTACATGGCAATCCCAGGCACAAGTACAGGCTGGGTAGAGAATGGTTGGAGAGCAGCCCTGAGGAGAAGGACTTGGGAGTGCTCATGGATGAGAAGCTCAACATGAGCTGGCAGTGTGCACTGGCAGCCCAGAAAGCCAAGAGGGGAGATGACATTAGATACTAGGAAGAAATTCTTTATTGTGAGAGTGGTGAGACTTTGGAACAGGTTTTCCAGGGAAGTTGTGGATGCCCCATCTTTGGGGGTGTTCAAGACCAGGCTGGACGGGGCTTTGAGCAACCTGGTCTAGTGGGAAGTGTCCCTGCCCATGGCAGGGGGGTTGGAACTCAATGATCTTTGAGGTCCCTTCCAACTCTAACCATTATATGATTCTATGATTTGAGACACTATTTGTACTTCTGCAACTGCAATGAAAATAATTTGGAAATCTTGAAAGTTGTTGCAGGACATGGAAGCTCTTCACTGTGCTGCTGTTCTAACCTGAAGTTCTTGAGCCTCATTACAGTGCTAGACATAGGATGAACAGGCTAGAGAAAATATGTGTATATTCCCCTGTACAGAGGTGCTAGAAGTATATTAAAGACTTTGAGGTTGGGTATAATTTTGTCCCTGAGGAGCTAATGAGAGAGATTTCAATACAGCTATACAGATTATTTTCCTTGATTGGAAAAAAAACGATTCTGAACAGTACTGCAAATATGTGTTTGAGCAAAATGGTGTATGAAATGTGGAAAAGGATCCTGAGAAACCTCTTCCAGCAATTCCTTCTAGGTATCAGCCTGTCATTCATTGTCCAGGTAGTGTGGGATTTGAGAGGTTTACAGCAGTTCTACAACTCCCTGTAACTGGTTTATACGTTAAATGACTGGAGGTGATATCCCCCCCTGCCCAAGTTTGAATCAAATCCAAATGGTCTCCTGCTGATGGGAGCAGCAGTTAGACAGGCAAATTAGGAAGTTACTGAGTCTGAATTTAAGAAGATTAATTTATTACTTCTCTTTTTACAACAATAGTTGGTAGACATGGACAGAAATGATGAAAAAGGTTTAGCAAAAAAATGGATCAGAAGATATATATTTTTCTCTGAGGGAGAGGGAAAGAAATAAAATAACAATTTCCGTGGAATTTTTTCCAACCCAATCTGTTTTATTAGTAATGTTTCATGTTCAATACATTTGTAAATACTCTTGTAAACACAATTGCGGCTGGTAATATTAATTTGTTCTGTGTTACTTGTGGGGAGAAAAAGAGGGAGTAAGCATCTTTGAAAATGAAATCACATCTTTTATTCAAATATCTTTTGAAAATCAGGCCACAGGTAACAATGGCCATATTCAATTACTGGTTTTGTAAATTTGAGAATAATCCAAATTGATTAGAAATTTTAACTGCCTGCTTGACTTCTTCACAATTGCATTATTGACATTAGCTAGAATTTGCCCATTCTCATCAGGCCTTGGAGCAGCTCCTGTAATGAAGGGGATATAGCTGGAGATAAAAGCGAAAAGTTATAATACTTTAAAGTCTGTTCAGCAGACTTAAGTTTTGTTCTTTTCTTTGGTGGAGGCTGGAGGGAGCTAGCACGTGTTTGGGGTTTTTATTTTTTTTTTAATGCAGTCTAATTGTGCCATGGTATTAAGACAGTACATCTTTAAGTTTTCATATGAAAGTATGAGCTTTGGTATGACAGAATATCAAAGTGAAAATTAATGTCCGCCACTTGTATATTGCCTAGACGTTACTTTAGAGAGAAAACAACAGGAGCGAGACGAAGCCATACATATGTTAAATTCACATCAGTAATAAAGATTAAGTAGAAGTTAATAGCATCCCAGTCATGCTTGTGGAGGTAATCTCCTTTCTGAAAATTCAAAATTAGATTTGGAGGATCGAAGCAAACAGGGGGTGAGACTTTGGCGTAATATTTTAATCAAATTGTCATGAATGAGTGGATACAATTAAGAATTCTGTCAGTCACAGTGCTGAGCCCCTTTTGTTAGTCAGCTGTTGTGAGGGATGCACTAGGGCATCGTGGATAGAGATTAAACTTGACCTTTCCCAGGATCTTCATTTTTGACCCTCTGGCTAGGCTTTGCTTGTCAGATGGCTATTTTCATTATTTATTTATTTATTTATTTATTTATTTTAAAGAGAGTGTAGCAGGGGTTGGGGACAAAGATGTTCTCTCTGCGTTTTTGGTATTTGTTTTTTCTTTTTTTCATTTGTTTTTTCCCTTCTGCTAAATACAGCAGACAAGGCTCAATAACAGCTCCCTGTTAGCTGCAAAGTGCCCATCTAAGCCTCTTTCCTTCATTACTTCTCTGATGTGTACTGTATGTCGTTCCTTGGACAAATTTACAGCTGAAGAATCTGTGCCAAAGGCAATACAACTTAACGTGCAGGGAAATGTTTTCTATTCAATAAGTTGTGCTCTAACATCGCTACAGCAGGGTTGCTTTGATTTTTCAAGTCCTTTAGATAACTTGGGCTTCTTTCTAGAAATTCTAACTGTATTTCTCAGGGGGTTTTCCAAGAGTGTTTTCGGACAATCTTCTGTTACTGCGAAATTTTGTTCTGTGCACAGTCCTCTAGAGATTATGGCAAATTTAACAGTGAAATTAAAAATCAAATACTTTTTCCTTTCCAGTTAAGCCTGATGATACATATTTTAATTGCTGTTTATGTAAAAATGTTCTCGAATGTGGAACTTTGTGCACTGATTCAAACTGGAAGTATATTTTATTGTGAGAGTTTCTGTGAATTCACATTCTGTAGCACCAGACTAATAGGTGTTTGTCTAGTGGCCTGTTATAACAATTTGTATTATGGAATGCTTCGTGGCTCCAACTGAGATCAGACTCTGTTGTATTAGTCATTTTATGCATACCATCTGAGACAGTTTTTCTCTTCTCTGCTTTGGGATCTGTGCAACCCTACATCCTTATCTATGGAGCTACCAACCCCCAAACTTGCCTGAGAAGAGACTGTTTTAAAAAAAGAAACAACCAACCCAAGCTTAAATATATATTTAAAAAAAAAAAATAATTGAGTTTATACTGATTGGCATTATTGTTGCTGAAAACCTCTATCAGAAAGTGTCTGGGAAAAGGTAAAATGATTCCAAAGGCTGATTTAATCCTGGTGTCTTTCCCAGTCTCCAAGCATTGAAATTGTGTCTGTTTTTTGGAAAAACTGGGAGAAAAGAAAATAAAAATCGTGTTATTTCAACACTATAAA
Source organism: Pedionomus torquatus (assembly GCA_013398155.1). Taxonomy (NCBI): domain Eukaryota; kingdom Metazoa; phylum Chordata; class Aves; order Charadriiformes; family Pedionomidae; genus Pedionomus; species Pedionomus torquatus. The sequence goes on from VZRU01015254.1 coordinate 313,513, forward strand.
TGGCTCCCCAAGGCATTAAAATACATAAACACAACTACAAGAAATGCAAATATTAGAACCAGGGCTCACCACTCATTTATAAATGAAGATAAATCAGTTGTATGCAATAAAGCAAGATTAACTTGATGCCTGAAGCGTGCTCTATATTAGAGGTTTCCACATGCTCACACATAGGTGGGTTGTCTTTTTTCTTTTTTTTTCTTCTCTCTCTCTTTTTTTTTTTTTTTTAAATAAAAAGGAATTTATTATTTTAACCTGATCCCAGATGATTCTTTTATTTTCTCTCTTCTTTTTTTCTTTCCCATCTCTGCCTTTTTATAACAGAATGTTTGGTAAATAGAAAGAAGTGCTTTCGACATTGGGTGACAGTATGTAATCTACCTTCCCACTGTTTGTTTTACCTTTTGTTACAGAAAGAATAAAGTCTAGGCAACTTGTGCTTGTACATCAGTTTCTTTGCACTCCTCTGTACTGTAGGACCTAATTATATTTTAACACTGCGTTTACTCCATTTGCCTGGGGAATTATTTCAAATAAACTGACAGACCTATTGTATTGTGACATCATAGTAATGTTTTTTTTTTTTT
>VZRU01015254.1:314159-329088 GCA_013398155.1 Pedionomus torquatus
CCTTTTTTTTTTTTTTTTTTATTTTTTTATTTTTAAAATAATAACAGAGAAAACAAGCTCTTCTGTGAATTCGGTAACAGCACAAGAAATTGCATTAACAACATTTAAGCGAAGTGTTGAAAACATACCGAAATAAACGCTAGTGCACTTCAGGGGTTGAAAGGAATATGCATCAAAATGCTTGGCATTTAATTTTTTTTTTTTTCTTCGGGAATTTAGCCAGTGAAATATAGCTGCCAGTGTCTCAGGCCTGCGTGTGTTCTTCTGCAATATGCTCTCGATCAATCAGATTTGCATAACTAAACTGTCGGCAAGCCCGCTCGGCTGCCCAGGTGCAGGGCCATTTGCATATAGAACAGTGAGGAGGTCCCAAGAGTCACTTCAGACTCCAGTGACTGCTGAGCCCGCAGTCCACACCGCACTGGAAATGAAATTGGAATGACAAAAAAAATGGTTGTGCTAGTCTGCAAGGGTGAAATATGCACTTGTGTTTCAAAGGTTATGTAGAGATCACAAGACAGCATTCAGGCACGAGAATATGCACAAGCCAACAGGAAAAGCAAATGCTGTTGTGTGTATTTTGTTTCCCTTCCCCCAACCACAATGATACATATTTATTTATTTTAATATATATGTGTGTAGATATATATATGTATATCCAAAAATATTTTTTTTTCTTTGTGTATCTCAATTTCATATATTCCTCAGTCCTTAGGTATGGAGGAGGCAAGGAGTGAGAGTGTGTTTTAACCATATAATTCTTTCCAATTAAACCTCCTGGGGGACAAAATATAAATAAATAAGAGACCTTTTCCCTGAGTTTATTTCTCTCTGGATTGTGCATCCACTTTTTCAATGTGTTTACCTAGAAGTCTATCTCCTGCTTCTTGGACTATTTATTACTCAATTAGAAGAGCTAGGTGGTGAATAATTACCACAAAGTATCGATACAACTGGAAATAGAATAAGAAAAAAAAAAAAACGGATTACAATACTGATTACTAAAAGCTCTTTATCTGAGGCTTGCTGTAGGTATAGTTAACCCCAGGCAGGAAACTGAAATGCAGAGAGCTGACGTGATTTTTCCTCCAGGAAAGCAGTGATCCATTGGCACTTGGGAAGAAACAGAAAGACTCGGTGGCACTGTGAGAGACCAGTTATGAGACTCTCCATTCTAACCATTAAGGTGGGCTTCTCTTCTGCTACCGTGTATTGCTAAGCACTGAAAGCAGAGGATGCTCCTCTTAGCCTTGATTAGGCTGTATTGCCATATACTGTTTTCCCAAGGCAGTTTTTGGGGTGCAGTATGAGTCATGTGGGTCTGGAGCCACCTGTGACTTTTCCTCACAGCAGAGTGTGTCCCAGCCCTGGTAAGGAAGGAATCCTGCAGATTTGGCCCTATCTGAAATGCGCTGATTTGGTGGGGGAGGGCATGAAACAAGGTGTCCCTCCTGGTTTGAATGTCAGTTGTTGTCAAGTTGGCATCCTGAGCTGTTTCCATGACAACAGCTTTTTGTGCTGGGGGACGAGGTCATGCACCTGTGATCTCGATGAAAAGGACAATGAGAGAATGTACATTATTTAAAGCTTTTATCTTCCAGTATGTGTTTGAGTATAACCTTGAAATTGGGTGAATAAAGGGCAAAGTATATTTCTATGCATAGAGTGAGGCAAACTAAATTGGTTAGGAAGAAGTATGAGGAAGATTGGGGGCATTTTACAGCACGGCCACTTCTCTAACTTTTCGTGGATGGGTCAGGCTGTCTTGTCAACTTCCCATCAGCAAAAGTTTCTATGAGGTGAAAGGAGCCTATCATCCTTGGGAGGCTCAAAAGAAGAGGGAAGAACAGCCAAGCAGTTCAACAGCTGGATTGCAGTTGGTATTTTCCTAAAAGATGTTTGGGTTAAGTTGGCCATTGTGGTTGTGCTTTGGATGCCCACCACAGCTCCTGTTGTGTAGGGCTCTGGATGAACACTGAATGAGAACACAATTGTTGACCTAAGGAGTTTCCAGTCAGAATGATTATGCATCAATCTTCACTTTGAGTTGTTTAGAATGCCTAAATACTTCCAAAGCTTCGCTCAAGTCTTCACTTAGATGAGGCCTCTTAGAAATAAATTCTATTCTACAAAAAATAAGCTGGTTACTCCTTACATTTTCCAAAATCAAAAGGAAATTATGTAAGACAGAATGTAAAGCCAGCCTGAGATAGTTGGGTTTTTTGGTAACAGTTTCTTATTCTTCTGTTGTTGGTGGTGTTGACAGTTTACTAACATAAAAGCAAAATTATATTGGGCTGGCTATAATTTTCTTCCTTTCAGAAATACCAGAAAACGTTGTTAAAGTGTTTTTTTTTTTTGTCTCATAACGAAAGAAGTCTATGAGTGGCTCAACGTAATGAAAAAAACCAAACCAAAACAGAAAGATAATTCTTTAAAAGAATACTTAAATAATGAAATCAAATGAATGAACCCAAAATGAAGAAAAAATTAAAACCTTGGCTGACTCAAATACAAACACAAATTGTATTATTACCATTCACAAAATATCTTTGTAGTTTTGTATGTGTGTATGGTCTATATAAGAAAATACAAACATTGACATTTTTACTTTGAATACATGTATTTTTCTGGCTATGAGTCATATCCAGCACAGCATATTGAAAGACAATCCATGGACTACCCCAATAAAGCAGGAGGTGCCATGAGAACAATTGAATAGGTTTCTTTGGCTATAAGTCATAAACTTCAGAGATGATTCAGATTGGAGTTTTCACAGCTCAAATATATAAAGTGTTTAAAATCAGAGCATTCAGAGCAGCTTTCAAATTTCTGCTATTTATGTAGATGAAAAAACCTGCACCAAGGGGGAAGATATAAAACTAGGAAGAATTGTTAGGACAGTAGATATTCTGAAGAATGGCTACAATTGTTAGAAAAGACCATAAAGTTTAGCTGGGGGAAGCAGGGATGACTGCAGCGCAGGCATATCTTTCCTTCCTTGTGCTCTTGGAAGGCAAGTGACCCCTACACTGCTATCCCCATGGATAACAGTTTTCCTGCAGTTGCTTCTCTTGGCACTGACTACCTTCTGCCCAATATGGAACTACTAGAATCCGTGGGAGGTCAGGAGCTGGTTTGTGAGGCTGACATAAGAAATAGACCTATATTAATGTACAGAGTGTTACATCTGTCCTCTGTCACCAGGGCTATGAGGTGTATCCTAGAAGGCAAACGAGGCTAAGCCATGCTAAAGCAGAACAAGTTAAAGCTGGTGATTCCTCATGCTTGCACCAACACAGTGATGATTCCAAGCCTTTGATAGTTACACATTAAAACTCTCCTCCTTTTGTCTCTTGACAAGCAAGCGATGCTCACTGGTTCCCTCCCTCCCATCTTGGGTAGGCTGGCTGCTGTGTTTTGTGCCACTGGGCTCAGAGATGGTTGATCAGGTAAAGCAACATGAAGTTGCTGTTACTGGTGATGTATGATGGAGACCATATAGCAGCCTTCCAGTATCTGAAGGGAGCCTACAGGAGAGCAGAAGAGGGTCTCTTTGTCAGGAAGCGTAGTGATAGGAAAAGGGGTAACGGTTTTAAACTGGAAGAGGGGAGATTTAAATTGGATATTAGGAAAAAATTCTTTACTGTGAGAGTGGTGAGACATTGGAACAGGTTGCCCAGAGAAGCTGTGGATGCCCTATACCTGGAATTGTTTAAGTATTTAAGTCCAGGCTGGATGGGGCTTTGAGCAACCTGGTCTGGTAGGAGGTGTCCCTGCCCATGGCAGGGGGCTTGGAACTTCAAGGTCCTTTCCAACTCTAACCATTCTATGATTTTATGAGTTTGAGTGAGATCACTGTCACAGTATATCTGCTTTTTTTCAATTTAATTAGTAGTCAGAACTTCATTTGTCAACTTAATCATTGCAGACAGACACCACAGAGATGGGAAGTGAGGGGGTAAAAAAAAAAATTAGAAAAACACACGCAAAAAGGGCCCATTTGTGGTTCATCATTTCATGTATGAAAAAGTTTAGATTAAAAAAAAAAGTGATGAAGATATGTAGTCTGGAAATTAAGTGTTGGATGCAGAAGAACTAGTTTCCTTAATTCTTTCAGTAAAATTGTACTGTAGCCTGCAAAACTACTCAGCTTCTCCATACCTCCAGTTTCCTTATGTGTTAAGTAAATAAATATTTATTCCTGTTTCGGCTGATGGAAATAGTAGATTTTGTCATTTGGATGCTGCTAGCAACAGCCAAACTCAAGGAAATTTTGCACAAAATAAGGAGAGAATTCATCCAGCTCACACAAGCCACTAATTGTATTTCCCTAGCTTTGGATAAGCCAAATTTTGAAAGAAAAAGGAAAAGGGGAGGGTTTAGCCCTCAACTAGACTTTTCTGTGACTACGAGTGATATGGTAAAGCTTTAATGGACATGAATCACAGAATGTTTGCTTTCTTTTAAACCTGGTTAGATTCAGAACCCCATAAAATCTGGTTTCTGTTCTCTAACCTCAGTTTTACACTGTCGCCTGTTGAAAGGCTGTGATCAGAACACAGAGCCCAGAGCAGAAGCTCCTCAGCTAAAACAGCGGACAGATGCCACGGCAGCCACCAGCCCCAGCCAGAGGTGGCTGTTGCATGCCTGGGCTGTGGTGCGTGTGACTGTGGGTGAATGTCATTTCTTGGTGACAAAGTGGCACCAAGAGTTGGCTTAGGCTTGTCCCTCTATTCCTGTCAGCTGCTGTTGCCTTAGATATGAGGGTAGACAAAACGTCCACCAGTCCTGTCCATGCCCCCCTGAGCTGCCCTGCTGTGCCCAGGGGCGATAAGGACCTCTGCCCTGCAAGCCTTGTCCCTCTCAATGGTGGCAAGGCAGGAGGTGCTGGCACTACTATTAAAGGTAAAACTTTCCTCTAGATTTTCTCAAAGGAGTTGAACAACTGGTTCTGGCCTCCTCCATGCAGCGTGACTGTGAGGAAACTCCTGCTGCAGTGTAAAGGGCGTCCTCCTTATTCAGTTTCTTATAACAATAGTAGTTTAAACTCCCATAAGTCTATTATCATACTTTTTATCTATTATCATACTTTTCAAAGTGGATTAATAGTGGTATTACTTTGAGGAAAACTTCAATAGATGGTAGGTGACAGTTCCTTGCAGAAAGGCAGGGAGTTTTGTACTTGCCATTTTTCATCTTGCAGTGTGTATTTGAAGGCTGCTGGTGGCCCAGGGACCCTTCAGGCTGCCCACACCATGCAAGCCCTGCTCAGGACCCCCGCTCCCTCTGGAACCCCTCATCCCGCCTGCAGTGAACCCAGGCCAGGTTGCCATCGTTTGCTGGCCTCTGAGACATACCTGACTTACATGGTGTATCTGCATGACATTTAGCAAGGAAAAGAGGAGTCAACGTGTTTGGGGAGAGGAGAGAAATGGATAAGGATTGAGGTCAGTGGGAGATGCTGGATTCTGGGAGGCAGCTGTAGGGTAGCAGGTCCTGTAATGCACAAAGAAGAACAGTAGGATTGACCCGTTTGGGCTGCAGCCTTGCCTGTGGCTGAAATCCCCCATGAGATGGTCCTGTGCCAAAGCACATCAGAGTTTCTGAGTAATTGGGATTTCTTGAAGAGAAGAAGAGATGGAGAGCCTTAGCCCTGCAATCCTTTTGTTGTCTTCTATCACAATGCTATTACATCTTTGAGATGGTTTTGCTGTCATAGACTTGGGCAGTACCTCTCTGTTCAGGGATGCTGTGCAAAATCTGAGAAGATCCCCCGTAAACTGGGTTTCTGGCCACTCCTTCCTAATGTGGCCCAACAACTGACCTTGGCAGTGAACTGATATTTATTCAAACATGTGTTAGATATTTTTCAGGTAAGCTAGCAGGAGGATGAATCCTGGAACATAGACATTTGCTATTAATGAGGCCAAACTTTGTAAACTTTTTTTTTGTTTTGTTTTCTTTTTTTTTTTTTTTTTTTTTTTTTTTTTTTTTGTGTTTTGGTGTTTAANTTTTTTTTGTGAGTGTATGCAGTGATAATCCCTGTAAGTTATCTTTTCTCATAATCTTTCCACTGCAGTTTCTCTTGTAAAGCTGTTTGTATGTTGTCTTTCTTGCTAAGGAGGCACAATAACCTGGTCATTGCTTCTTGAAGCAGGTTAGTATAAAAAATGTATGTGAAAGTGGATGAGGCTGTAGAAATGTGACTGAAAGTCAGGCCAATCCAAGTATTAGTGACTGGGAGTCTGTCTCTGACTGGTGTTGCGCCTCATGGATTGCATTAGTAGTAAATGGTGTTAGTGGGAGGGGTCCCTGCCCAGGGCAGGGAGGTAGGAACTCGATGATCCTTGAGGTCCCTTCCAACTCTAACCATTTTATGATTCTTTGATTAGTGGTGGCATCAGACTGATGCCAGGATGTTCCAGTACTCCCAGAACTTATGGAGTATATAGCCTGAATAGATCACACAGACTCAAAGGCTGGGAAAGGAGCAAGAAGCGTAATGAAGTGATTTGACCAAAGTCATCAGAAAGGTGTTTGGCAGAGTTAAGACTGGAGCTCCATTCCTGTGCTCTCTCCCATCTGTGGGAAAACTGAGCTGTAAAATCTCTGCTGTGGCTACCACCCTCCTGGATGGCATGTGCTCTCCGTTGTCATCAGGTTCTGAACCCTGGCAAGATAGGACAAGATTTATTATGTGTTTATGTGGATTTGCTTTGTGAAAACAATAGTCCGTGTATTAATTCAGGTCTCACACATAAGCTGATTATTTCTATTTGGACTCTTCCTTTTTTCTATAAATTGTTAGCTTGTAACTTCTTTTTTTTTTTTTTTTTTTTGGTAGGTATTTTTAGAACTGAACTTTTACTTCAAGAGTATCTGCTGGAAATTAATATAAGAGGGCATGCAACCATTGTCAGAGCACATTCTTAAAGGGTGTGTGAATGTGCATGTATGGCCTACTAACCAGATGGGCTGGAAGATGGAAGACCAAACCACCTGGTTTCCTCTGTAGTGGGATGAGTCACAAGTTGCTCCGTCTCCCTCTGTGTCTTGCCTCTTCCTTCACTTTGTCCACCTCAAATGTGGCTCTTCAGCAAAGTTTTTTTTCACTCTGCATGTTAAGCATAACACCTGACCTTGTATGGCCTGAATCATAGTTGCATCCCAAAATTTTGCATATGTATTATAATTAATTTGGTAACTGGGTCTCTTATGCAGGATTTATGGAGCTTTTAGGTGATATTTTTCTTAGTTTCTCAGTTTAGCTTTACTGTCATTTATAAAGCTTCTCTGAAGCTTCTTTGTTTTGAATATTTCTAATGTGCGTGAAGTATTTTGGTACATGGTATTTAAATACAATAGGAATAATTTGAAAAAGCAGAATGCTGATCTTGACAATGTCACTCTTATTCCCTCTCCTTCAGTCAGTCTGCTAGTCAGTTCTGTAAGAACTTTCTGCTAAAAAACCAAATATCTAAACCAAATGTGCTATCACAGAAAAGTGTTGGTCAGAACTAATCAAAATGAGTCTTACTCTTACTTTAACAATTTCCCACTATGAATTCTTTGCATCTCCAAGGAGCCCTTCATTAGGACACCTCACAGCTTTTGAAGGAGCAATGAATCTGTATGTCATCATAACAGCCTGTTGAATTAAGTGGTTATGATTCCCATTTTACTGATGAGCAAACTGAGGGACAGAGAGAAGTGACTTGCCTGGGGCTGTGTGGTAAACTGGAACTGGGATTTGAACATGGCAGACTTTTGGCTTCAGCCCCTTTTCTGGTCTTATTTCCCTAACATTTTTATTCTTCCACAAGTCCCTTTTCTTGAAAATTGATGTAAATTGAACAATCACTCTCATTTAATAATGTCTACTTAAGCTTTGCTTTTGTTTTCTCTCTCTTTATATATACACACATATCCTCTCTCTCTCTGCAAAGATCCACATTCTAAATGTTGGAACTACAATGGGAGTGTAGAGACTGAGCCCAAGCTGTTGTTTGCACGAACTTTGCTCGTTAGTTAGATGTTGTGGCTCTAGGAAAAGGTGCCTGTTTACTTACTTGGCATGTTCCAGTAATCTAATTGGAAAAGTGGAATTACCGCTTAAAAGAAGTACAAGAATGATGGGGAGAGAAGATCTTTAAGTCATGAAACTAAAATGAACTGAAGTTATATGCTGGAAAGTGCTGCCGTTGCTGCTGTGGAGAGAAGCTTTATTTGAAATTACAAAATGAAAATTACCGATCAATGCAGCCAGAATGGAATGATTGATATTTCAATTGCACTTCTAGAAAATGTAACATAGCATAAAGATACACTATTTACCTTCTTTTCAATTCCAAGGTTTTTCACATTATAATAACATATATAAATGCATAAATGGGCATTTCCAGACGGTGCAGTTGGGAGCAGAGATGAAAAGAGCTGTAATATATATCAAACTTCAGGCAAAGCTCAGCTGCAGTAGTACTTGATTCTAGTAAAATGGTGACAAAAGTGGTCTCCTATGGCTGAACTTGCATTTTCTTTCTCTGGGTGAGGCTGTAGAACATAAGGGTCAGGCAAGAACTGCACCTACTGTCATCTGCACGGACTATGTCTCCTGCACAATGACAAGATGAGGATGACTGCTTAGGGTGCAGGACTCATTGACAAGTTTTCTATCCCTAAAGCAGTTCCTGGAAAATGCCTAAAAGTTCACAACATAGTTTTTCCACTATGAAGAACCTTAGTTCACCTGCCCCTGTACCTCTGGATGTGTGCAGAAGTGGACTGCTTGCAACCAATATTCTCTACCAGTGATGTAAGAGAAGAATTTGTGCTCCACACCCTTTTGGTGGATGAGGTACAGGGTTAACATCAGAGAGGAGAGCTTTGTTTCATTTTGCTTTATGTATGAAATAAGAATATTTTAGCATTTACACACAGTAAATAAATAAATCATTATTCTAAAACTTGGGCAAGATCTCCATCCTCATATTGTGTTCCTGCTGATTATTTATGATTTCCACTATGCTAAGCCACTGAACACACACTTAGGAAATGAGAAATACTACTTGCTTATAAATATTCAGCACAAAATTGCATAAAATTTAAAGAATCCATGTAAGATTCAAAATGTATTTTGGCTTTGGGAAGACCTTGTTTGTACTGTGTCTACACCTTTGGCTATATTTGACCTGCTGCTACTTCAGGGAAAGAAGCTTCCTCTAAGAATGTCCAAAAAATGTAATTTTGAAACTGCCTATTCATTTTTTTCAATTGCAAAAGGTATGTATACAGTCAGGTCGAAGCAGTTATATAAATATCCTGATTTTCAGGAATGTTTAGCTCATTGTATTTCTATAATCAAAAGAAGAGGTCAAGTCCTGTGTGTGGTTATGGAACAGCGATAGCACAATTCTGTTTTCTGCTACAGACTTCTGACAAATTTACCTTGCTGTGGTGTATTATGGAGTTTGCCCCTTTGATACCATTATGCCCTATCATTACCCTTCCCAGAAACTCTAATTTTCTATGACATCATAAGTGGTTGCTATGGATATGATTACTGTGATTCAAACATGGTTAGTGATTAGGATATCAGATGAAAAAATGTTACATGAAGATGAACTCTTCAGGAGCTGCAGTCTGTTTTCATGCAAATGTCTCTAGTATAAAGCAGAGGACGAGGAATGCAGAAAATAGAATAAATAACTAGAATTGCCTCTAAATGAAATGTTTTACCAAGTTTTCCCTGAAGCGTCAGCAGCTCTTTAAACATGCTGGTGATGGCCCATCACAAAGCCAGATGTTACCATTTATCAAGTAAAGTAAAGAGCCCCTCCTGCTTCCACAAATATGAACTGAATATGAAATCAAATGGGAAACTGCTGCACTAACACTGGAGAAGTTCTAATGTAACTTTTAAGCAATCGACAGGCTTGAGGGTAAAAGTGCCTGACAGGAAAGAGTAAGTGTTGGCAGCATTACTCGACTCATCTTTCAAAGGCAAAATTGCAGTCATATGTATAGACTTAAATCACTTGATGGATGTCCTACAGGTTATGATTTCCTTCTCCTCTCTCTCTGTCACCTTCTCCTCCCAATCCATACACAAGTCAAGTGCTTTTGAGGGAAAGAACCCGTTGTGAAAGCTCTGGAGGAAGCTTCCTAAAGCCCAGACTAGTAAAACGGGTGTAGAAGACACACAGAGAGCAGTTGTAAATAATTGTTACATTTTCTTGTAAGTGTACTTTCTTTTCCATGTTGGTCTTAAAACTGATGAAAAGATGGTCTACATTTAGCTGGGCACAGATGAGCCAGCCCTGGGTGACAGTGACATGTGTCAGGAAAGGCTAATGTTGTCAGTCCCTCCAACCCATTCACAAATGGCATTGATCCTCATGCTTTGCAAAATGATGTAGAGCATCCAAATTGTGCCTGAATCCAATACTGGCTTATGTGGTCAGTGAACATCAGTAGTAAAATTATTTTTTTTATCATGGTGTTTTACCTAGAGGTTTGTCTCTTCCACTCAGATGGAGACTTGGCTATGTAGGATGTAGTAATCATTTTAATGGTGGACTGATATAAGTCACTGGCTTTGGGATTAAATGCAGAATCATTTAAAGACTCCAGATATTCAAAACAGGCACGTGCAAAATGATAGAAGGCCAGTGTTGTTGTTGCTTGTAACAGTCCTCCAAAATACATTCAAATATGTTTGGTGGGAGAGGTGTAAGAAGTCTGGGAAGGCTGGAAAACATAGATATACTCTCATGAATGTAAGTGCTTTTACCCGTCTGAAGGTTAAACAGCAAACTTCAAAGTACATATTGAGGGTAATTGTTTGGCTAACTTAATTAGGTTAACTCCGATTAGACAATTTAAAAGAAGGGCAGTTGAGACTTGTGGAGCACTAGGAGACATTAGCAAGAGAGACGTGACGAGATCATTGGCTCAACGGATTTTTAAATTTCTCAGTGTCAAATTTTGAGGAGTTAGTTGTTATGGCATATAAGGAAAACTATAAAACGTCAGAAAAACAGTGTTGCTACCAAGCTTATGATTTTTAGTCCTGTATTAGGGTATATTTTAAGTTTCAATGTTCTTCTTTTTGGAAGTAATTTGTATGTTCCCTTTATGTGAAGTCTGAGAGATCATGGTCAGAAAGGCTGTACCGTAAAATATGTTCTCTCACTGCAAATTACTGTTTCTGTCCTTTGTGTGTTGTGCTTCAGTGTCCACTCTGATGCATAGTGATGACAAGTATTATATCCTGGGATGAATAAAGGATAGGTCTGTTGTGTGACACCTACTATGCTGGCTGTAGAGATATGCTTGTGTTTCTGGCTGTGCTGTAGCGTGAGCTGGTTCCTTTCAACCTTTGGCTTAATACTCACATGTGGATGATATAGGTCATTTTCATAGCTGGACTGTACAGCTGGTTTGTGCTAGGTCAGGTTAGGCTGGTGGATACACTGCTGAAGGGCATGAAATCAGTTCCCAGTTTACCCCTGGAATAGAAAAGCATCATTGGTGTCTGTCTGTGCTTCTCTTTAGGCAAAGCTGGTCTGTCCCAATGCTGCCCTTGGCAGTACTTTCTCGTCCAGAAAGAGGATGGAGGCAAAGTCCACCCTGTCAGCAGCAGCTCTAAGAGGTCCTGCATGCAATTTCTGCTCTGACAGCTTCTACTCACTTTGGTGCTTGCTGTACTATTTGAGCCCAATATGTTTCAGGAGGGTGGTTGTGGAAGTGGGGGAGGGGGTCTCTAAATTATGGTTGCTGTGGGAACCATAACTTTGAATTTCTTGACATCTGTCCAATGACAATCTCAACATTAACGTTGCATTAACATAGTTTTTTTGCATTTAATTAAAAAAGATGATGGCCTGGAATCTGTTGAGAAATTTAAAGCCAACATTTAAACTGTTTGCTGGGAGCAGAGATGTCAGAGCCTCTGCTCTGGAAACACCCGTGTTCGCTCACTAAACAGTCTGACAATGTCCAATAGCCACAGAGACGAGAAGTGAAAGCAAAACATTTGTAAAGCCATTGTCTGCTTGTCTCCTGGTGGCTCTGCCCATCTTTCCTGTCTGAAGGAAACTGCTCTGGCTGAGTTTAAAATTACTTGGAAACTAAATACATGTTTTCAACTCCTCCATACATCATGCCCAGCGCTGGCCACTGACTCACTTGCCTATGCAGGCTGTTTTCTGGGGCTTCATTTCTCCAGCCTACGCCATTGTCCTGCAGGTTCTGCAGAGCTGTTTCAGAAGCTCTTTCCAAGTGTCAAGTTAGAGGCATAGCAGAGTAGTAAATGCCTGACAACACTATTCCTTCTGAGTTCTGGACTCTTAAGAAAGTGTCTGGGTTTCCCATGTAATAGTCTAGTGAGCCTGCTACTTGGTTTTGATTTTGAGGATTATGCAATACAAATGTTTACAACTGATAGGTGCTTCACCTCGAAAGGTTTGGAGGGGCTGAGCTTTAGAACTCTCTTTTGTAACCTCATGCTATTTCAATAAGTTCAGCTATCAGACAAATAGACATATGGACTATGCTAAAGTTAGGTGCTGTAGATAGGAGAAAGATGTTCATATGGCACCCGTGTTATTTAGCCTTCTCTCATAACAGAATACCATACTGTTAAAAATTGTCTATTTTTATGTAATTCTTCCACTTATATTGAGATAAAAAAATTATTAGTCTAAGGTTGGCTCACATCATCAGAGCTTCTAAATGTTGGCAACTTCCCTACAGTCTGTTGCAGGCAATAACTGCCAGGGAAGTTGCTTGAACACAAGCAAAAAATAGGTCTTCCTGCTGAGCCACCAGCCCAGCAACGTAAGGAAGAATTTAATGCCATGGCCTTAAGAAAGTTTCCGTGTTCTTCACAGACAGTCATGCTTTCACTAAGGTGACGGAGGGAGAATATAAAATCCCAGAGTTACTGCAAGGCTCAAAAAAGTTGTGAAAGAAGACTTGGCAGTTGTAGCTTTATGTAAAAGATTTTTGCATATAAATTGCATATGCATATGACATTTTAGCTCCAACTTTACATGTGTTTTGGAGGTTGGATTCAATCTTGTCCCTGCCTGTCTGTTTGCTTTTGCCATAGCTGCATCAATATTAATCCTGTTGGTTTTTCCCTCTGGCTTTTTTTCTTAATTTCCCTCTCTTCCACTTTTGCTTTAAAACCACTTGGTTCCTTTTATCCTAGGGAAAAAAAATCTAGGCATCTCATTTCTTTTTTTTTTTTTTAATGAGTTATTGTATTTAAAGCATATATATTTCTGTTTTGTCTTTGGAGTAGATTCTCAAGTATTCATTTGGTGACAAGAAATGACTAGAGAGTTGATAGGATGAAGGGATACTCCTTTACTGGAGACCTTTTCTCTTTACAGGGAAATAAACATTCATTAAGTATTGTTGCTCTTCTGTTTCCTCCCAACCATCACCCACAATGGTTTCATCAGAGAAACAGGCTTTGCCTTACCAAGTGGATACACACTGTATTTAAGAAATATCACTATTCTGAACTCAGAGTTTGATGGAGTGTTTAAAATGACTCTTTGTAAATTAGCTCCTGTTTTTATTTGCAAATTGTCAAGCATACAGCTTAGTTTCCTCTCTTTTATGTCTCTTTATTGATATTCTCCTGGTGACCATATTTCATTCTTTGGGTTTCTTGTAAACTGTTCTGAAAAACAGACCAGGTTTTGGCTAGTTTGTAAGCCCTGTTCATAAAGTGCAGCTGCCCCTCATTGCCTGCATGACTGAAATGGTTGTGGGCAGGAGCATCCAAAAAATCCTCTGATTCTTCATCCTTGTGAAAGATAATCAGAGTTAAGAATTTGTCATGTTCGGTGCAAGTAGAAATTGCAGTGTTTCCCCCAATATTAGCTGATGAAATAAGCAATCCCCCTTCCCCTTCAGTTCTATCAACAGTGACTTGTCCCAGTTGTCACTTTGACTTACTTTATTACTACAGTGGGGGAATTGAGGCACGCTAGGATCATATGGCAGCAGATCACCTAGATCTGTAGTCAAAGGGAGCTTTTATCTCTGAAGTAGTGTATCCACAAGCGATTTGCAGAACTGCATCTGGTTGCAAAAGTACTTTCCCTCTATCTAATAGTTCTGGATTATTTGAAATTGTGTTTGGATTTCTGGGAGTTTTTTTCTATTAAAATTTCCCACACTACTGATTTGTTGCAGCTGTTTTAATGAACTGAAATTTGGAGAGTGCTAAAGTATGCACACATACAATAGCTTTTTTACTTAAAAACATTCAGGATTTTTTTTGTATCACAAACACTCTCGCTGATTTCCTGAAGTGGACAGATGATGTAATTAATACTTTGTACTTGTGGTCCAAACCAAATGAAATTGACAATTCAGTGGTTCAAGTTAGCACAACATTTAATTTGATTCCTAAGCATATAAAAGTTGCTTCCAGTTTAATAAGAGAATGTAGCTGAACTTGGCTTGTAATGGTGCATCAAAAGCGATGACACCCCTGCTCAAATCATTTATAAACAGTAATTCAGTTCTTAAAATTCTTCTGCTACCCGAACTTCAAAAGAGAGCATGTATTTCTATTAATATGAAGAACAATTGCGGGCTGTTAGCCATTAAGTTATTTGAATTTGAAATTCATCAAAAAGGTGGTGGAGGAGGAATATATCTGCACTCTAATGTAGATAAAGGATCCTCTGTGTGAGGTAAAATTACCTCTGAAATAAGAGAAGTTTAAATAAACTCTGAAGAAGACATGCAACTTTCTCTTCAGAGTGCCTTTCTTCTAGACTCAGCTCTAACACTCAGCTTCTTTCCAACCAGATCCCAAACACTACTGAGATGGAAATTTCTATTTCTACAGGCTGGGTCCATTCCTGACAGTGACTTTTCTGAAAATCCCCAACCCAAAAAA
>VZRU01015254.1:329148-372142 GCA_013398155.1 Pedionomus torquatus
AAAAAAAAAAAAGGAAAAGTACACTGTTATGATTTTTTTTTTTTAAATTTTTATTACTATTTCTTTAAAATAAAAAACCTAACTCTATTAGAAATGTGGAGTACATGTTTTTCCTTAACATTGTAATTGTTTTGTGGAAAAGGGAACATGGGGGCTCTGTTCCTCATCACCACAAATCTCCAGCCTGACTCTTTTCAAAGATCTCATCTCCCTGCTGTGAAACAGGGGTCCAAAGTTTTTTTTTTTCTGTAAATAGATATACTCACAGTACAGTATGCTACTATAGCAGAGCTTTCTAATATCATCTTTTTACCTCATTTTAGCAGGTGAAAGCTAAAATGTGAGGAAGGGACAGTGCTCTGAACTGGAATTTCTTGTGTAGTTTTATTTTCACAGAGTTGTAGCAAGCCACGGATAAATTTGCTTTGTGTATCAATGCCAGTAAGCAGAGCCGTTATTTCAGAGCAACCGATGTCCCTGGGATCTGGACAGTGATGTTGGGTTAAACGGATAAATTACTACATGCAATTTGACAACCTATTTAAGGGGTAAAATGAGCAAGTTTTAGCATGACTATACACCACCTTTGTCTTGCTAATTGCTTCTTGACTGAAGGGCCTTGAAAAAACAGCTTTATATCTGCTATGTATAGCAAAGGAAAACAAGAATGAACAAAAGCTTGATAGTCTGTATATGAGATGCAGACTAAAATCCAGCCTTCTGATTCTGAGATTAGCTAAACACACTCCTAATATTGCCACACATTTATTCAGGATAAAATGCAACAAAATGGAGCAGGTAATCACGAGCCAGTTTGAAAAAGTCCACTCCTGTTCTGTGTGGGAGAAGTTAGTAGTAGTGGCATGACCAGGATATTCTGAAAAGAATTTCAAATTTATTTTATAGGCCATTTCTCTGTACTTTTCAAGACCTGAAAGCTCAAAGGTTTTTTCATTCTAATTTTCTATAGGATTTGCCTGTGATACGGGAAAAAGCTTCCATTAAAGAACAGAGGTTTAAATGAATGGGTAGGTGGGACTTGTTTTAGAAAGACGTGTGGGGAAGAGACCAACCAACCAACCAACCATAATTCCAATCAGCCTTGTCTCATTCATTTAGATATCTACCAGACTGGCAGCTTTGGGTGCAGAATGAAATGAGAGTTTTGTGTAGGGAAACTATGGTCACTAGGGTGTAGAAGAAAACCATCAAAATTTATTTCATGCCTGACACAGGACAAGTATCAAGCCAAAATCTTTTATTTTGCAGAACTAAATCTGAACTTGCATGTGAAAGGGAAAAGGAAATAGAGAAAGAAGCTTAAAGAAATAAAAAGAAGAAGCTGGGGGGTGGCGGGGGAAGGGGGGGAAGGCAGTACTAAAACTGCAGTCTTAGCCTTCTAAACCCTTTTGCTTCTCTGATTGATACTTTTCAATTATACCTTCCCATTTCACTGACATTTGAAATGCTATTTTTTTTCTAGCGATAACTTCAAATGCTTAAGTTCCAACAGCACCAGTAACCCTGTTTAGCTGTAGTAGTAAATTGGTTCCTTGTACAACATAATGGCAGTGACAGCCTTTTGCTAGGGAAATGAGTTCTCCAATGGGACATGCCTATGATAAGACGTCCGGTTTTGAAATTGTATTTCTCTGTATCAGAATTAAATCTGGACTTTATATTTCTTTGCTGCCACTGCTCTGTAGCTGGTCCCTATACCAGCCAAAGACTGACAAGTAATGCTTACACAGGAACCCTTTCACTTAAATTGGATTTGTCCTTTTATGTTTCCTCCTATTATTAGCTATTAAAATCTCTCAAACCCTTTTTTAAACAGTGATAGGGTTTGGCAAACCTGAAACTCACTGACTTGGAGGAGGAAGAAAAAAAGGAATTCTAGTATTAAGAGCAGTAATTTCCTTCCCCAGGTAAAATTAACTCACATTTAGTAAAATACAGTATTGATTCCCTGTGTTATACAGTAAGACATACGGAGTATCTTCATTGTGCTGAGAAAGGTCAGGATTTGAATGTATTATATTGGCACAGCTAAAGGCCTTTTAAAAAGGATACCAAAGAAAACACAAATCAGTGCCACTCCTGGTTACCTTTAGAAAATCTGAACATGCTTTCTTCTGGCTGTCATATTGTGTTTCTTAGTGCCTTTAATGGTTAAAACAAAAGTAATGTGCCTCCTGTGCTGTTTGCTTTGCACTGGTCCCTGACAGTACCATAAGTGTGTGCATTTTGTTAGGGTATTATTACTATATGCTGTAATGGAACTGCACAATGGAGGTCACTAGGAGATCATCAGTATATGCAATTTCATTTTAACCTTAGGTTTACATTATCACTTAAATAACAAAATAATAATCAGTCTGCAGGAAAGGGCAGTTCTTTTTCCATTTCTTGCAGTAAAAAATTAACTCAGTGTGATCCCTGTATTTGTCTTCTCGCTACTGATACCAATACCGTTTTATTTTTCCTTGAAGAAACATCCTTGGCAAATTCAGGAGAAAAACTGCCTGCAATCTTAGACATCTTCAGAAAGTAAAAAGATGGCCCCTGACTTACTTCAGATTTCATTTAAGTGTGGGATATATTTACAGTAGAAACTACAGACAAGAATGCTTTTTGACTGAGACCAGGGTTGAAATATACTTTTTTGAAACAGCTACTGGACTTGTATGTATACAGAATAGCTATATAGCCTGTACGTACAATTTGAGAAGGCTGCAATTTTTTGCCTTCAGTTGTCATCGGGGATCTTTAGCAGTGGGCAGGATAATATTTTTTCCTTGCTATGGTACCAATTCCATTGGATCTGTTAAATAATTAACATTTCTTTTATGTAATGATTAAATTTACTGAATAATGAAGATTTGGCCCTTTGCTTGCTAATGTTTTTACTTTTTAAAACATTGACCAGAACAGAACTTTTACAGCCTCTGTCTGTTTTTTCTAAATGTCATTAATAATCAGAAATGTTGAATACAGAAGGGCAAGTTAAATCCTGTCATTGAAACAGCAAACAGCTTTAGTCAAATGTATTGGCACAGGATTAAAAATGCATCAAGCATGTATTTGTCTTCTCAATGGGAAGCCCTTATTAATAGTTTGAAGAGTAGAAAGCTTAGCCTTATACAACAAGCGCTGTAGTAGTGGTTTTTTGTTTTTTTTTTTAAATATATTTTAATGTGTGAAATTGCCGGATGCCAAGGTTGCCATTAGAGCTCTGCTCTTGTTCCAGTAATTTTCCCACTTAGATTCATTCTTTCCTTTCACAAAAAAGCACTTCATAGTGGTCACAGCAGAAATGCAGTGATACTGAGTAGAGTGCAGTACTCTTGCAAGGTTAATTACTACACCACTGTCAAAATATTGGACATAACTACAAGGACATGAGTCGGCTCGCTTGTCTGAGAAATCTCTCCCTTTTTCTTTTTCTCTTGTGTGCAGGGCTTTTCTAAGGAAGTGCATGTGCTTTATTCAGAATTTTAGTAGAAATGTGGAATTATGGAGAGGTTATTTTAGAAACCTGCTTTTTTTCATTCTGACCCCAGAACAACACTGTAGCATGAACCCATAAATAAAGACTGGATTCTCAATAGACCTGTGGACATGCATCCTACCTCAGGGGTCCCTTTGAAAACAAGTCAGGTGAATTATCTGTATTCAAAACTTCGTTTTGGCTTCTAACTTCAGATATTTAAAAATAAGTGTTTCTCTTCAATACTGTTATCCTTCCCTACCCAGCCAAGTCATGTGGGAGGTTTGGGGAACTTGAAAAATGGCTTCTTTGTATTTGGGAGTAAACCATATCTAATTAAATTTTAAAATGAAATTAGGGGAAACCACCAAATCTATGTGTGGCCTGGCAGATGCCACGATCTATGTTTAATAGCTGTGGGTCGGCAGGTTTGAGTCCCCTGAAGCCGTTACTGGAAACCTATAAAACAGAACAAAACCAGTTTTTCTACCTCATTCACAAATTCAATCAAACTGCTGTAGTGAAGTGTGTGTATAAATCTCTCCTTGGCTTGCACTTTCTAGCAAGTGCTTGGGAATGCTTCCTCTACAGATGATGACAGAATAGCCAAAGGCAAAATCTGACCAGATTTGCTCTGGACCACAGTCTCCTATCTTGATCCAGTCCATTGATGCCCCTCAGCCAGGTTAAATAATAGTCTTCCTAGGAGGTCAAGATTAGTCCACTCCTGTATTTCACCCAGATCTTCTCTGGGTTGTCATTTCTTCTTTTTGACAGCCAGCTGCTGTCACTTAACCATATCATTGTGGTCCTTTTGCTGATGCTTCCTGGATGAGGAAGCTCTTTTCTCTAGCTGTCAAGTCTAACCCAGCCCACTGCCAACACTTGACATAACTGGCATGGAAGTTTTCCCACAAAGAGTCCAGATCTGGGAAACAGGTTCCTGCGTCACCATCCTCCACCGAACCTCTGTGCTGCAGGCACTGCATATTTGATCAGGTTATATGAAAATTTTGTGTGGGCTATCAAGTCTTCAAAGGCTCCTTTGTGTGTTTGCTGAAAAGGAAAGATGATGTGACCCACTAAGGTGTGTCTAGAGTTTATTTTGAACTCCTCATGCAGTTGGAATGAGAAATGGGCTGAATAAATAGAAAAGAAACTGAAAAGAAAACTGAAGAAGTAAACATGGGAAATGTCTTGTTCTTTGCTTTATATGACACACATTTTATTACCTACTCTTCTCAAATTATTTTTAAAATGTGCTTGTCACATTATACCGTGAGCAAAACCAAATCATTTTAAATTAACGATGCAAATAAAAGCAACAAACAAGCTGACCATGTGTCTGCTAATACACCAATCAAATTTGCAAGGTGCCATTTCTGAAACCAGAATAAACAAAAAACCAACTCCAAACCTTCAATCCATTATAACTCATGATCTTATGAAAACCTAATGCATCTTTTTAGCCTGCTTGGTGGTCTGAGGCGCTTCAGACAAGTGGAGCTGTGAGCAATCTCTTCACTGGTGATTCACATTTGGCAGACAACAGACTTTAAACTGTTTACCTTGAGCCCTTTAGCAAAATTTAGCAGTTAGCAAAATTAGAAGGGTGGCTTTTTGAATATTCAATCTTAAAAGGCCTTGGTGAGTTAAAATCAGCACCTTAAATTACACCCTAAATGAGCATAGCATCCCATTTGTCCTGGTGAGCATATTTATTGCATGTTCTTTCTGATCATGAGACCTTATGGGTGGTGGCATGCTGCCTGTATTGAAACTTCTCTCTGGGATGTTTGTTTCAAAATCCATCACAGTTTTGCTATACCCACAAAATAAGTATTACCAACTTCCTATATTAAAGGAAAAACTGAGGCACAAAACTAATTAGTGTGCCAGTGTCCAGGACCTGATTTTGTGTTCAAATCTACCTTACCTGTTTTAATTGGCAGCTCAGGTTTTAAATAACTGTCTTTGTGAGTCCCTTCCAGTTGTGTACACATGGCATTTCGTTAGTTGAAGCTTATTGTCAACTGGCTTTTTTCCCCTGTAAAAAAAAAATCAATACAATTTGAATTTTTCTACCCAGACTGAATCCTTGGTAAATTGTTGTGGATGGTTATTGATTTCTTATATCTGTGAGGTTTTTTTTTAAATAGCATTAAGGTAAACAGAAGTCTTATTGTGTTCATTTTACAGGATAACACTTATCTACACAAAAGAACACATAAGCACACAGCTTACCTATAGGAAAGATGCAGCAAATCACTTCCAATAACACAAAATAGGAAGAACAAAACCTTTCCGTTGCTGAGCAGAATAGGAAGATTGCTTTCTTGTCACTAATTTTGATTGAATTGAGTCTGTGCTTTTGGAACTGGTTCACTGATACAACAAGAAGCATAATTTAACTATTCCTTACACTTTCATGCCCAAGAAAAACACAGCAAAGGCAGAAAGGCTCTTAAATGAGGATTATGAGTCTTGTCTTCCCCCAGTGAATCTAATGAGGGAAAGGAAGGGAAGCATATCTATCTTTTAAATATCAGGTTGATTCTTCTTTCTTGGTTCTAGATTGTCCAAAATATAAAGGTGAGTTTCCTATTTCACCTTGAAGGCCAGTGGAGCAGCTATTTTTTAGAAGCATAAGAAAATTGAAAGTTGAGGAACACTGTTGAGTCTACAAAGACTCCCCCCATCCAAAAACCCACAAGTATTTCCTGTGATCCTGGAGGCTTCCAGTCTTTGGGGTGAAAATCAATCAGGAAGGCACTGCAACCTGGGTCTCACCCTCATTTAACCTCTGACTGGAAATCCATTGGACCCTGGACTGAGTTGGATAAGGCTTCAGATCAGTTTGTTTTAATACACTACAGTAGCATGATAAAATAGATGAAGCAAAAATTGACATGAGCTGTAGTTCCATCACGAGGCATGTAATAGTAATAATAGCTTTGATAAAGGAAAATGAAGGGAAAGATAATGGATTCCAGCAGATTAATGAATGGTTAATGTGGGCTTCCTGGGACAAAGGGTTCTAGGGAACACATGACCCCAGAAGTGACTTGTGTGTTGTGAACACTGATGGCCACTGACAAACAGTTATGAACTCCAGCATTTCACTTCCAAAAATGTAGATATTTAGCTTTTATTAAGTATGACTAGTTCATGGTCATGTCATACTCCAGTGCTACTGTGGGGAAAATTGGAGTTAAGTTTTACTGAATGGGTTGCAAAATAATAATAGTAATCCAAAGAAGGGTGTTTTGAGATGTTTGGTGTCTCTTCTCTTTTTCCTTTTTCTCTTCCTTTTTTTTTTTCTTTTTTTTTTCCTTTTTTAAGCTTTCATTCTTTTCTGGTTCCCTGTGGAGCGTTCAGTTCCTAGGGTGGCCTGAGGAGAGATCAGTGATGCTGTGCTTTGTAGTCTATTACAGCACAGCTGTTCATCAATTAGAATGGAGAAAATAATCCTGCTGTTTTAGAATGGCATGATGTGCCTTCTACGTTATCAGGCAAAATGCAAACTGGATACATGAAACCCACACAGTGAGGCTGCCAGTGTGAGGGGGAACCTCTGACTCAAAAAAAGTTCTCTATTTTTCTCCTTTTCTCCATTAGTTTAAAACTATAATTGCAAACTTGAGCACCCACTCTGCCTTATGACATGGAGGAGCATCCACAATTGCCGTGCAGGAGCCAGCAGAGGTAACAGTGAATCAGAGTTCAAGAAAAAGCTAAAAAATCTGAACCAATGCTATGCTAATGCAGAGTGTCAGTTTGTATGCTGCTTTTTTCCTTCCCCCCCCCCTCTTTTTACATTAGGCCTTCTTTTCTTGTAATAGCAGAGGAATGTATGCTGAAAAGCAGATAGTTAGTGCCACTTTGCCACCATATGCCTTTATATTTGGAAATTTGCATAAACAGCAAAACATTAAAACAGGATTTATAACCCCCCTGAAAAATAGAAAATATATGCAGAAGTTTCAAGAGGAAACCATGGGAGTTAAGTTAAAAAGCCCCAACCCTATATCCCATTTATTGGAAATGGTGTATTTTATTTATATTCATAACATGTATCTACTAGGCAGGCTATGTAGTGTACAGAATCTGTTTGGTGGGGGTTAAGTAGCCCTGCTCATGGGCAATGTTCTGTATTTGTGTTGTAATTATTTAGGTGTTGAGCAGACACCCAGAGAAGCAACTGCATTAAAAGGCTGAGAGGCAGAGAGAGAGATGGACTGCAGTGAAAGCAGAATCAATCCTTTCTACTCTTCCACAAACATACTGGCACGCACTCCAGCCCTGGTGGAATTCAAACTTGGTCCTTCATAGAAGGAAAGAAAAAAATACTGTGAGATCCAGTAAACCATTTGTGATCTCAAAGCCTAAGGGAGTGATGGAGGTTAACAATTTCTTCTAAAGGTTGTGGTTTTCCACCCTGATCCATGTTTCTGCAGAGCAGATGTGGTCCCGGGTATTGCAAAGAGGCTGAATGACTCCTGAAGGAGCGGTGTAGCACATCTGGTTCCAGGTATTGGTAAGCAGCTTTGGAAAGCTCCTGAGAGCAACAGCTCCTGGCAAGACAGTGCTCCAGAGCTGAGTCACGGGAACTGTTGAGGTCCTACACAAGTGCTACGATTGCTCCTGTCTCTCTTATTTCCTTCTTTTTCTCTGTGGTGCAGTAGTTATCAGCAGGGCTGGCTCTGCTCTCCAGTCTGCACCTTTCTCTTAACTGTCTAGAAACTGACTCTAAGTGAGAACATCATGAGGGAATTAATTAGGGAGGGAGGCCAAATCCACTTGTTGCAAGTAGTTCCCAGCTGCAGGAGATGCCCCCTTTACTGGATTTTGATGTGAATTTAAGACACCGATCTCCAGCCCCTGCCTTTAGATTCTGTAAATGAAAATGGACTTCTGCTGGTGGGGAGTGCAATTGGAGAGTGGTGATCTAAGCCCAAGAGCAGGTTTCACTATTTCTGAATTTTATCTAG
The DNA here is from genome assembly GCA_013398155.1 of Pedionomus torquatus. Lineage (NCBI taxonomy): Eukaryota > Metazoa > Chordata > Aves > Charadriiformes > Pedionomidae > Pedionomus > Pedionomus torquatus. The sequence continues at coordinate 337,630 of VZRU01015254.1, forward strand.
AAGCTCTAAGTCCAAGACTATTTTATTAAGTGGTTTGAGTCATTGTTCTGCCTTCACAGTAACCTAAGTTTTTGGAGATGGGCTCATGGTGGTCTCCAGCCTTTTAATGGGAAGATCTCAGAAAAGCACTTCCATCAGACAATATCTACTTGCCCAAATGCAAATGCAGAGAGTCCTTCTGGCCACAGTTTCCCCCCTCTGGGCACTGTAAAGTCCTTTGCAAACCTTTATGCCTGTGCCTTTATACCTGACACAAAGCCTGTGTCAAAGTATCTGAAGTTTTTCCATCATTTTCACATTTGGATTCACCATTTTGTTGCTCTTACCATTTGTGCAACTAAACTTGTGTAGGCACTTAGGATTTTTATTGTTCCCCTTTCTTCCCAACATTTTTGCTGTTGTGTCTTTCACAAACGTTTGTCTTCATTTCTCCCTCTAGTAAGAGAGCACACTCTTTAGAAGCAAGGACACTGGAACAGAGATTGTGCTTTATTCATTTACTTTGGCAATTATAATGTAGTAAGCTATTCATTATTCATAATGCCTCGTGTACTACTGCCTATTGCCGTATAGCTGCTAACTGTTAGGAAGTTGTAATATGAGACATTAAGTGATATGAGATCTTCCTACAGCATTGCCTCTCCTCAGTTGTGGATCAGAAGTGGTTGAAAGGCAGCCATTTTGGGTGCAAATTAGAAAGCATGTAGATTAATAACAGTCATTGGTAATAGTAACAATTAGAGTTGAATTGTTAACCCATGCCAAGTAATTGTTTTATTCTTTTTCTTTTTTTCTTTTTTTCTTTGCCTTTCTGTGTTGGGGTCTGTGAACAGAATCCCAAATCCTCAGCTCATTTCTTACCTGGATAAGTCTACAAATTTTGTTTAGGTGTAATAATTAGCTTGCAAACTCTTTTGTAAACAGCTACTTGAAAAGACTTGTGCTTCTTTTATGCCAGGTTTTGTGTAATTTATGCAGATTCTCAATACTGTAGCTATATCTTTGGTTTCATCCCCACAAATCTCCAGTGTCCTCACATGGGACAAATGGTGCTCAGCTGGGACCACGTGAAAATACAGCTCTTCCTTTCCAGCCCATGCTTGATACTGGGACAATAAAAAGCCAGTGAAGGACTTTGCATTTGGCTCCCAGTGCAGTTGGAGCCTGGTCTATACATATGTGGTAGCTTTACCTGTCCTCCCTTCTGAGATGACTCTTGGGTTTGCTAATAGTATTGAGTAAATACACGCATGATGAAAAGGAGTGGAAATGACTGTACATGTACTTAGGGAATAAGTTAAGTTGCACTAATTGTGCTATGTCTTATAAAACATTTGGTAAGGAATCATTGATTCATTTTATCTTCAGCACTTACAACATAGTGTAGTGTGGTTGGTTTTAGTAGCTGTTTTTTCTGTTCTTTTACACTTTTGTTACTCCCCTGAATTAGTCCTCTTTTTGTCATAAGGAAGAAAAACTTTGGGGAAAAAGTTCATCTGACCTCTCAGATGCTGAGTCAGCAGAGTAAGCAGAGACCCAGGAAATGTTTAAATCTCAGCTAAATACTCAGAGCAATGCTTAATGATGAAAACTAGCTTTGGTCATTCAAATGCTGCCCCTCTACCTCTGCCCTTTTCAAAGCAGCTGATCTGAAAGTGTTGTATATCATTTCAGAGTTTGAAAGTTTTTAGATGACCAAAATCAGACTTCAGACTGCTAAAAGGTATGAGATTGTTTTTGGTTTGGTTTGGTTTCTTTTCTTTTGTCACTATGCCATGCTTAATCAAGTGTTGCCTAGCATTTTGTTTTGCATGGCTTTTGTTTACTGTTGTGGCACTTGTTTGAAGTCATTGTGTATTTCCTAGTTTATCCCTAACAGCGGAAGAGGCAACTAATATATGAGGCAGTTTATGAGTCAAGATGAAGCACTCGTTTATACACAGCATGTACAAGTGATAGATAGCTGCAGCTCCTTGGTAGAGTGGTATTTAGTAGCTGAGTTACTTCACTGTAGTTTCACTTTTGCATAGGTCACTTCTGTTGCATAGAACAGAAAAACGAGCTACACAACATTTCCATTGCTGTGTTTAAATTGTGCCCAATCCCAACATATCTTCATAACATGAACATTCTCTCAAGGATCTAACAGAAATGTCTGCATAGAGTTAATTTCCCCATATGCACTGCAAATATGGGACAGCACTGGATGTGTTTTATGGGGAAGCAGTGGTTACTTGATTTCAGTCGCCGCCGTGACTGTATGCATCACTGACGCATGGAAACTCTGCTTCTGGGCTATTTGCTGTGAAACTGCCCAGCAATATAAGTTGATGTTCATGCTGATGAAAATGTGCTTCATTCCTGGTAATGTTTTTCCAGAAGGCTTTTATTAAAATTTCCAGTTGTTTTATATTGACCAGCAGAAAAAATAAGTGCAGAAAGCCTTAATGAGTAAAATAATTGAATTTGGTTTTTGCTAGACTCTCACTGTATTTCTTATACTGAAGTTTATGAAGAAGGGAGAGGCTCAATTCACAAATAAAATTAATTTGTCAGTCCTTCACTAAACTCTAACTCAGTGTCTGTCAAAGTTGCAGTAGAACAACAGTTCAGTGTGACTGGCACTAACTGCTCAGAAAAAGCCCTGGATTGGCATAGCGTTGATTGAACTTTAGCATTGAGACACACATCTGAGCAGGATGTCAGAAGAGGGACAGCACTGGTCTTTACATATGCTACTGCTCTGGTTGTTTTTCTCAGTAAAAAAGTTTTCCTAATTAAATAACCCCAAACTTTTTCTAAAAGTTTTTTGGGTTTTTATTTATTTATTTATTTATTTTATTTTTTAAACATAGTCCGGAGGAAAGTTCAAACACATTTGGAGTTTATGTAGGTTATTTATTAAATACTCAAAGTTATGCTGGATAAATTAAATCTATCAAGGAAACATAGGTTACTGAAGACTTAACAATCAGATAAAACTCACCAAAAGATCCATAGTTCTTCAGGATTCAGTTTAAAGGCAGGCTTCAAGAAATGTAGACCCTGAGAAATCTGTGGGTCTATGAACCCAAGGATGCTGTTTCATAAGTATTTCATGATTGGAACCCAGCATTTAGAAATGCAAAAATCTTTTATATTGCTAGAGAGAATGAATGAACGTTTTTAACATCTCTGTTAAGGGCACTGTTGAAATCCCTTTGTTCACAAGACAAACCCTTAAAGTACTTAAATTTCATTGATCTTATGCTCAAAGTTGAGCTTATGCTTAAGCACTTTCTGCAATCAAGTTGAAGAGCCTGACCATGAGCTCTTTAAATTCAAGGGGAATTAAGGCACTCACAGAGAGCCAGAAAAACAGCTACCCTGTTTTCATTCATATAACATGGACCTCAGATAATTTGCATCCTTTTAAATGTCCTGAGGCTTGGGAATAAATTCTCAGATATCCTACACTTGGAGGCTACTGAGGACGGGATCAGGAAAAGAGATCTGTGGATCTGTGATAAACTTCCCCTTACAACATCCGAGTACTTCTGCTGTATCGGAATCAGTTCTCTTAACAGATAACCTGTGGTTTAGAGGTATAAAGATATGGTACATTAATTAAACAAAGTTGGGGGGGAAGAGGTAGAAGACGTGTGTAAATTTGGAGAGATTAATTATTTATTTCTGACTGTGGGAGACCTTAGCTCTGTTTTTCACCCCAGCGTGGAAGCATTTTGATCGAAAGCCCGGTGTAACAGAGATAAAGAACTCACAACACAGATACTTTTTGAAATGGAAATAAAACATGCAGTATTTGTAGCCTGGCAATGTTAAAAAGAAATATGTGAGATTAAAAACAGTAAGACAAAGTGTGTTTTTTCAGTAAATAGTTATATACATATATACTTAATACAGCAGGTTTGGTTGGTCTATTTCTCCTCCTCCCCACCTCCCCTTTTTTTTAAAGCATATAAATTCCAACCATGTTTTGTGTGAAGGGTCTCAGTGCATACTGACATTGTGAGTGTCAGCTCCAGATCACTTTAATCAGAGAGTGGATATGCATGATAAAACGGATAAGGGACTTTAATCAAAAAATCCGCTGGTCTGGAAACGTGACGCACTCCGCCAAACACACTTCATCCCACTTTTCTTGTGCCACTGCCAAGATTTTTATTTCATGAATATGCATTGGACATGATATTACATTAAAATGTGACATTGTTGTGTAGTGGTAGGGATTTTGAATTAGAATAAATAAATAAATAAATAGACTTCTGTAAAGTTTTTGTAATTGAACATTAGTATCATGTTGTGATTTTACATATATTTATTCACCTACCCCCACTCTTTTCCTCTTGACCAAAATTTATTTTGGAATAGAATACTGAATGCATCCTTTTCTGTTTAATAAGAAAAACAATAGTAGCAGATAGAAGCTTTATTTAACTTTTAACTATAAGCATGATGTATAGAGTTCTCACTAAGGAAGAGTACTTTTGCATATAAAATACATGTCTGTAGCTGGGGGCATTTTTGCTTCTACAGCCAGGAATAACTCTATAGCACAGAGCCCACTCCAAAGTCCATTATTCTCTATGCAAAGGCTGAATTTCACAGTATTTGGATCATGTACCTAATAAACTGAGAAACCCTTTGTTTCCCCCTAATTTTGCTATGTTACATTGTTTCCTGGAAAATGGTGAGGAGTATAAAACTGATGTATGGAAATTTGCATCATTAAGCCTGTGATAGTTTCAATTTTAGGTTTGTATAATTTCATGTACTTGGGCCAATCAGCTTTTAGTCACAACATGTAAGCATTTCTACATCTGTCTCTTTCTAAACCTCCCACACCATGATTTCTGAGAACTGATCTCTCAGACAATGTACCTTGAAACACACACCCTAGCATGTGGTGAAGCATTCATCAGATTAAAGATGAATGTGTTTGCTGTCTTACAGATTCTCTGAGGGAAAAAAAAAAAAATAAAAAAAAAAGTCTAAATGAAATGGTTTGCATCTGAAAAAAACCATATGGGCTGGGTGTAAGTGAGTACAAAACTATTGTCTTCAGTGAAGCTGTGCAGAGTTGCACAAAGGATTTGCCCTTAAGTAGACATATATCCGTTACTCCTAAAATACTGGTGAGTGGCTTTGTGGCATATATGGGGTAGATAACGGCTAGCTATGAATCACAGAACAGTTTCTATTCCTTCTTTTCCCCTGAACTAGACGATTTTGGTTAAATGAGAGAGTGATACTGCCCCCCTTTCACTTGCTATTTAAAATATGTAAATGCAAAAATGTTGAACAGTTAGGAAGGTTTAAGCTAGGCATAAGAACAGACATTCTTTATGTACTAGCCAAGGACTGTAGTGTACCAGTTGTTCAGTGAGGACCTCTCCTTGTAATGGATGCTTTCCGAGACTAATTTTAATTAAACCCAAACAAAGAAAATTCATAATTAACTGATTAATGATCTGAAGCACCAGTATTTCATTACCTGTGTTATTCAAATGTACTACAGAGGCTGCTTAGTTCTTCCTTGCTCTATGTAGAACCCAATGGGGTTTTTAAATAATGACCATATTGTGAGTATAGAATCATGGAATAGTTTGGGTTGGAAGGGACCCTAAAGATCATTGAGTTCCAAATCCCTTGCCATGGGCAGGAGCACCTCTCACTAGACCAGATTGCTCAAAGCCCCATCCAGCCTAGGTCTGAGCATGGTCTCACCTAGTCCTTAACTGTGCTCCAAATTTTTGAGAGAAAAGAATAGTAACTGTTGGCTGAACCGTCACTGACAAGGGCAAGCAATATTGAAGATAAAAATACAGAGCTTTTTAAACTACCTCTACACTAAAGTTATGGTAATTTCAAATAGAATTTCCTTTATGAGACTGAATTTCTCCAGATTTTATATCTGCTGTATATATGTTCTTCTGGTGAAAGGGGTGAAACCTTGACATTCAGTCCCAGATACTTATAAGAAAAAGAAATCTGGAAGAAGTCAAGATGTTTCCAGAAATTTTACAGGCACTCAGCATTAGCTTTTAGTCCCACCTCAGAACTCTCTTAGCTGGCCTGTGGTTACCAGGGAGTTTAGCATTGTCCCTTTCTACAGCGCTCATCTGATAGTGCTGTGAGAACTAAGAAGGATGGCAGTAGTCGCCACCTTTTTGCCCACTTTTTGACAACTTGGGGCAACAACAAGTGCTTTGTGGAATCAGCTGTCCTGAAACCTAGTCCTGGCACTTTTCTTTTGTAGATCTTGCAAAACTGCCATGTCAGTATGGTACAAGTTCTTCCCCAGGACATTACGTCAGTAATCATGCTGTTCCCTGCCATTGGCAAAAGAGCTCCTCTACATCTGCAGGAGTTAGAGTCCTTCACACTTTCTTTAGAGCTGGACAAGCAAACTCTTCGTGAAGATGTTTCTACCTTCATCTCTACCATTCTGAGTGCAGAAAACTCCATTTAAATGAAAGGATTTCTGTTGTGTTCTTACAACCTCAGAGAGGATATTGAGATCTCCCTAACAAGACTTTTCCTCTCAAAGCCGATCAACAGGAGGATCTTGTACCTTCTAATGTCTGTCATTTTCTCTTTTAAATTTTGCCTTTCTGAAAGTGACTTTTTGTACAATGCACAGCTTTGTATGGTTGTAATCAGCAACAGAGAAACTCTGCTTGTAGTACACGCACAAGCTAGGTTTACTGCAGCTCCAGTGATTTCTGAGCTTACACCAACCCAGTTCTACATAGGAGATATTTTTTAAAAGTCTAATTCAAACTCTTTTCAATATTTATTTTTTTTTTCCAGCTAATAGAATGTACTACAGCCTCAGACATCATGGTAGTAAGTTTAACCTTATACCTCCTCCGGATTGCCCACCTCATGGATATACCATATGTTATAGCATACCCAGGCATCTAGGGATGTGGATGAACTCCTAGCACAGCAGAGCAAGAGGTCCACACTTCTGTGTAGATTTCAAAAAGCAATGACAGTTATGGCAACAATCAAATAGTCAAACTCTTAATAGATTCAAAACGTAATAGAAAGGACAATGACTTCAATGAAACAACACTCATGGTCTGGAATTCCTGCACATTATGGACATGTACTTCTAGAGGAGCTTTTAGTGGCTGATAGAGATATCTGCAAAGACAGACACCAGTCAGAACTGCCTAATGTAGAATGAAACATCCCCAAAGGAAATTACCATTACAAAAACTATTATTTAATATTAAAGGTAATTGTAACACAAGGGCATGACTCATATCCTTGTGTTACAATTACCTTAATATTAAATGATAGTTTTCTGAATGGTAATGAGGGGAAGTTAAATCTGACATTCTGTCCTTAACCCTTGCTACTGTGCCTGAGTATTGTTATGACTAAGAGATGTCTGTACAGTCTGTCATTTACTCCTATCTCCAGCTAGTAATGATGGAGTGTGGAAGGTAGACTTATAATACTAGCTTTTATAATTAATTGGGAAATGCTCGTGTTGTCTTCTGTTATACAGAATAACTGACCTTTACAGCCATCAGAGTACGGAGCTGATGCCTTATATTGATAATGAGCATTTTAGTATGTTAGAGCATAACAGACTTATAAAGATTCATGGCCTTAACTTTCCTCACTTCATGCTATCTTCCCGATATTCTTCCTTCAGAGTTTTTAGGTGTGGGTTTGGTTTTTTGTGGGTTTTTTTGTTTGTTTGTTTGTTGGTTTTTTTTACAGAATGCAGTTGCTGCACAGTTCCAGCTGTGTCCAGTGTGTACACAGAAAAATGCAGCACATTTTATTCCCTGATCATGTTTAAAACCTTTTTAACATCAAGTGTTCTTGTTCTGCGGAGCAAGTCTGCATAGTTCCCAGCAAAGAACTGGGGTCCTAGTCTAGAAGCAGCCTTAGCGTCCCTTCAATATGACATTAATGTTCTTGTTATCTGTAGTTGTGTTGCTACTGATACTGAACGGACAGCTGTTTCATGCAGTCTTGTACCTGGTCCCTGAATAGAATTAACCAGTTAACAGTAAGGTAGAGTACATGACTTAAGAAAAACAATACGAAAATTATGACATGCTTAGTCAGAATGAATCATTTTGCATTTGGTTATGCCACGTTGGGTCATCTTAATGGTTACATCATGTCATGTTTCATTATGTCACAACCCATGACAGATAGCATATGACATAGCAGAACCACTGCATGAAGTTTATAAAAAAATAAAGTTTAAAATTAAAAATATATACACTTTTCTTATCTATTTCTAGCTGCGATTTCAGCTAGAGAACTCCCATTGTGAATTCATGTTATTAATTAGCAGGTTAGGATATCTGCAAAAAGCAGATAATTCTGAGATATCAGCACACAGTGCATGAAAGCAGATATCTCAGGATGAACTCAGCTCTAAGAATTCAGTTTATATTTGAAAACAAATTTGAGTTGGGAAATAGAACTGAATATACTATCCTGCTCTATGATGGACCCTGTTGCTAGGGTATAGTACTACTGCTTTAATTTTTATTCCCTTGGAAATAAATATGGGAAGAGGGACTTTGTCTTCCCCATTTGAAAAATTATACCAGAGCGTAAGGTTTTACCTATAATTCTGTAGTCTAATACAATGGGAAGAGGATTCCATACAGTAGGAGAGAACTTCACCAAGAAGTTCCAAATCTCAGTTAAAATCTACTAAATTTTTATCTACCGGTAAACTCTCCACGAGCCAGCAATGTGCCTTTGTCACCAAGAGGGCCAATGGAATCCTGGGCTGCATAGGGAAGAGTGTGGCCAGTAGGTCAAGGGAGGTCATTCTCCCCCTCTACTCTACACTGGTGAGGCCACAACTGGAATACTGCATCCAGTTCTGGGGTCCCCAGTTCAAGAAAGACAGGGAACTGCTGGAGAGAGTGCAGCATAGGGCAACAAAGACAATTAAGGGATTGGAGCATCTCCCTGATGAGGAAAGGCTGAGAGAGCTGGGACTCTTTATCCTGGAGAAGAGAAGGAAAACTCTGCCAGTCCAAAGCTAGCATTTTGCAGTAGATGCAGTAGCCCTTTCTCCTGAGTAAACAGTGTTTCATATCAGAAAGGAGCCTTGCCCTGTTTATAGTGCTGCATCATTTGTGAGGCTTGGCTTGGTTACACATGGGGCCATGGAACAGGAAAATGCAGTAACTCCATCCTATGCCTGCACAGCAGCTGGAGCAGTGATGAGATATATGGCAACAGCTCAGGTCAAAGCTTCATATTTTTTAAAGTCCTTAAACATATATTCAGATGATAGGGAGCCGTCTGTATGGCAGTGGTCCAAGCTCTAAAAACCTCATAAATACATATTTACATGACAGATTTACATTATTTGCTCTGGAGATCTTGCACAATTTTCAGGCGAGGTCTTCCATAATCTGCAATATACTGCAGAGAAATGGTATTTCCACTGCAGATCGAGTTCGTCCTTCAGGCCAACAAAAGAAGCTCTGGCTGTTCTAGGTCAAGGCAGACTCAAGTGCAGACAGCCTCGCTGAGATCCTTGGTAATTTACTAGGAGCTGGAGAGGACAGAGAAGATAAACAGAGGGCCTTTGAGTGCTTAATATAGTTTTAGCAGACCATAATCTGCCCATGGAAATATTCCTAGGGATTTTGAAATGGATTGGTTGTGGCATTCATGAGTTATTTTACTGTCTCTACACATACTAGCCCTTGCAATCTGGATGTAAGGATCTCACATCTTCACCAGTGATACTCCTAGGTTAAGCTTCTTCTGAGTAAAATGTGAATATGGTTGCACTACATACAGGAACTGCATTAATGTAACATGGATGACTCAAACAATGGCTCTGCACAGAAATGCATTAACAATCGCAAGTGAAAAATTGTTTTGTTTTGCTTTTTATAGAGAAACATTGAAGCTGAATATTACTTACCTGTTCAAGAATCCACCTGTTTATCTAACATCTCTATTATATATCGTGCAAAATGAGAAAGGAACATCCCTTATTTATTCCTTATTTAATCTTTCCTCACCCTTCAGTGGCTTTAGGGACTTGAGTAGAATTGGTGATATATATATTAGACACCTCAAAAGATACATTTCTGAGCTGGAGGCAGAAGTTGGGTTTTCTCAGTGTATGGGTTAGGAGTTACTGTGTCTACACATCAGTAAGGATAATCACACCAGACCAGCAAAGTGCTTCAGGATCTGCTTACCTTTGAGCATGTAGGCAGACTAATTGACTTAACTGAGATTACATACAGGCTTAAAGTTAGTAGTATGCTTTGCTGGATTTGTCATTAATCCCGTGGCCTTAAATCTACAGAAGCTTCATAGTGAACTTGATGGCCACTGAACTGAGCTTCCTTGAGAGGCCTTTTTGGCAGCAAGGAAACTGCTTGTTCTTGGTTTGTTTATTTTTTCTCTTTTAAAAAAAGCTGCTGAGGGGCTGGAACGCTTTACAGTGCAATGACTGACCTGGGCTCTTAACTGGCACTGACTAACCCCATCCTGAGCCTTTCCCATCCTGTTCAGAGTATCCACCAGCTAGTACCAAGTGCCTTCTTGAATTTTACTCGGCATCTAATTTAAGGCACATCTTAGTCAATGAAACTATTTTGAGGAATTTACTGTGACTGCTACTTATTCAGAAGCTGGGATTTACACTGTTGCTTTTTGATGTCAGTTAACATCTTTAAAGAGGGGTAGCCTATTATCAATATAAGGCTTACAATTGTATTGCTGAAGCATTATTTCTAATGGATAGTCAAAAAGTAAGCTAGGGAAAATTTTTTTTAAAAGAAAACTTTTCCTTCTTAGATACCACTGTGAAGTTAAATGTTTTTATTAGTTAGAATAATTAAAAGCAGTTTCAGGCATTCCACCTGCTCAAGTCCAATGGCAATTTTTGTGGCATAATCATAATTTCTTCTTCTTTATAGAGAAGAAACAATCAAGAAAACTATTTCTCCCATATTATATGTTTCTGAGGATTTTGTTACATAGAGCTATTTTTCTCTGAAATTTTTACGTCGTCATCTCATGGTACTTTCATGGCCCAAAAACATCTTGCATTTAATTTTGAAGAAAAAACCAAAACAACCAAGAAAAAGAAAAAAAGAAACAATTACATCAAAATTTTTGCATTTGCAGAAGTTGTGACAGCATTTCTCCTAAAGAGAACATAATCAAAAAGTTTAGTTTCAGTTCAGCATTACATCTACATCCCATGATATAGTATTCTGAGGCTACTATCTAATTGTATTATTCCGAGTGTTTCCTGACATGCACACACTGCACCACCATTATGTTGCAGCAGTGCAATTTTTGGAGTCCACACAAATATAAAAGAATTGAATTAAGAGATACTTAAAACTACAGCTCATCTGAAGGACCACAGGACCTCAGATGAGGTGAAGAACAGAACTGACTCGCACAAACATAATGTTTAGTTTGCTTCAGCAATATGAAGTGCATTACTTTTAATTATGAATGTTGTATTTTGTTCTGAAAAACCTTTGGCTCGTCATGCTTTACCAGAATGCTGAAATAGTGCAATTGGCTCCAACATTCAGCCTTATCTCACTCTGCTAATTCACCTGTCACAGCTTTCAGGATCTCTACTTCTTCCTTTACAGAGCTTTTCCCATGAGAAGAAAAATCTCCAGAAATGCTCATGGCTTTAAAATCAAACAAATCTTGATGCATCACTGCTGTTTGCTTAGGATAAGGTATGTGGCAATATAAATGGAGTAACACCTTCTCTCCTATAAAAATCATGCTGCTTCTCCTTTAGTCCACAGCATTCAGAAAATTATGAAACATCATTCGATGTCTCAGACCAGGGAAAACTTACCATAATTGTGTTTATTTTGGAGACTATTTTAAAACAAAATGTGTTCTTTCCTTTTCCCTATTTTCCCCCTTTCCCTTTCTTTCCTTTCATGGTAGTGCAACTCACCAGTTCACCCAGTTCTGGAGAGTTTTGCAGTTAGTTTAATCTTAATTGGGAAGGTGTAATCAGAGCAATTGCTTGGAGGATGCTTGAAGTGCTAGATGTACTTAGCTATGTTTTTAGTTTCAACAGAGGAAAGAAGAGACCTGTGTTTTTCCTCTTCTTTGGTGGATGAGATAGAACACCCAGCATGCAAAAGATTGTGGGTAACTTCTCAATTGACAATCTGCATATTTGGAGTTTTATAGCACCGTCATGCAAGATTATGTGACAAATTTAAAAAATATAGGCCAGTGCATTAAGAAGTCAGTAGTTATACTTAGCAGCCCCATTTTTCTTTGTAGCAGCCTGACACGTGGCAAATATCTCAATGATGGTGTTCTGCTTCATCTGCTATCTAGCAATGTCTTCTTGCTGGTATTCCCATTTATTGAAGTGCTTCCTTTATGCCTTACACCTGTTGGTATTCAAGCAACTGGGCAAATGCCAAAGCATGTTCTGGTAAGTGTGCAGTCTGCTACTTCATTTGTATAATTCACTGAACTTTACTATAAAAAAACAACAACCAACCAACCAACCAAAACTATCTAAAGAAACCCCCATCTAACTGCAAATTAAGACTTTCTGTTTATTTTAGAACAATCCTTCCTGTGTCAAGTTGGGAAACTGCTGAGATGGATTCAAGCCAGTAAGGCCATAATGCAGATTCCATATAGCTCTAGGTTTAAGTTAATCAGTCTAAGATTTCCCATTGTTAGTTAAACAATAGCAACCCACTACTACTCCCCCATGTCATTTATGCATCTGGTCAATGAGGCAGAATATCTGACATTTTCCCCACATGTGTTCTTCTTTCTGTCTCTCCTGCATGTCTCATGGGAAGTTCTCTGGGTATCAGTATCAATCAATGAAAAGACCTGGATGATGAAGTTTTCAGTCCACTACAATCACTACACTGTAAATGCTGGTGTAATTGTAAAACATCTGTGGGTGACTTGTCCAAAATTTTGAATTTTGATTTTTTTTCAAAATATTTTAAAAAAATAAAATTGTTTGCATTTGATATTTAGTCATTTGCAACAGAACCAGTGCAAAGCCAGCAGGGAGGTGGGGGAAGAGAAAAAAAATTGCAGAATACTAGATTGGAGGGGACCTCAAGGGTCATCTGGTCTACATTTTCTTGACAAAAGCCCAGTCTACACAAGATGGCCCAGAACCCTGTGCAGCTGAATCTTAAAAGTGTCCAGTGATGGGGAATCCAGCCCTTCCCTGGGGAGATTATGGCTGATTGTTCTCATTGTGAAAAATTTTGTCAGGTTTCCCCAGGAGTAACACGTACCCATTACCCCTTGTCTTTTTCCTGTGACTCCTTGTAAAAGTGGAGTCTCCACCTTCTTTGTAGCCACCCTTTAAATACTAGAATTTGGTGATAAGGTCTCCCTTAAGCTGCCTTTTCTGAAGGCTGAACAAACCCAATTCTCTCAGCCTTTCCTCATATGGCAGGCTTTCCAGCCCTTGGATCATCTCTATGGCCCTTCTCTGGACCTTGTATGTTTAAGGAGCCGTTGTCTTTGAAGCCAGTAGCGTCTGTTTGGCTTTGCTTGTTCACTCCTTGCAGTCCATGGGAGTGCAATGATCTCAGAGAGATTACGCTGATCAGAAATGAGAAAGATTTTGCCAACACACAGAAGGTCTGGTGGAATGGAGATTTAAGGGTGGTTTTTGGGGTTTTGTTTGAGAGGAGGCTATGTAAGTGGTAAAGTATCCAGCCTTCAACCCTAGAGCTGCTCTGTCACTTAATGACATGCTCCTGAGTGTAATTTCATTAAGGCATCTAGACATCTTAAGATAATGCTATCTTGTGACTCTCTCATCTAACACCAGCACCCAGAGTGGTGCTTGTCTGGGGTACTTGCAGGGAGGCTACAAACAGCTCCACAGCTCTAGCAAGGGCAGTCATGGGAGCACCGGGGGGTTCTGCTGGGGGTCTGGAGCCACTCACTGCCTTTGCCTGCCCATTCCTCCCCATCCATGTGACAGGGAGAGAGGGTGCCTAAATTCCTGCAGTGCTGGCAAGTAACACAATACATATCTGTCATCTGGCATGAGTGAGCAAAAAGATTCCCCGCAAAGTTGAATGAAGCTGTGTGAACTTTGATGCCCACCAGCCCGAACGATTAAAAGACCTTTAAGTTATAGCACCACTCCAGGCAGCAAAGAATATGGAAACATTAGTGACCATCACTCTCACGAGGGGCTGGTGGAAGGAAAGATTTGTCCTTCTGCGTTACCACAGAGAGCTTCTCCTCTTAGCTAGCTTGCTCATTTATAGCTGGGGTTGGAAAGTGCAAAACAAAATGAAACCTGCATTAAAAGAATTTTGTGGGCTGTACAAATCATAAGGGTAACTACTTCACAAAATACTGTCAACTGAGGCATATATTTAAAAGGTTAGATAAAATATCTCCTAGCCATTCTTCCCAGTTCTTTTCTTTTTATAGTCCACTGCAAAACAACAATAGATAAAAAGGCTGTATATAATGCATGTATATTTTGTTGGGTGTTTTTTTTTTTTTTACCTTTCCCAAAGGAGTCTCTGTGCTTCCCACACTAATTGTAGGTTTTTCTGAAAATGCAGCATGAATCATTTATAAATAAAGAGACTTTAAAATCCCTAAAAGACTCCCTGAGGTATTCAGTATTTCAGCATAAAATAACTGTTAAATGGAGTTATTCTGAATTAGCTTTTACTGGAAAGTGGTGAAAATAAAGTTTTCTTTTCACTGTGAATGTGCAATAATTCTTTTACACAGCTACCCAGGGTAATTGACAAGCGATTTTCATAATTCAGGTTTTAGCAAAGAAATCATCTGAAGTGGCTAACATTAAATGAACGGAGCTGCTATTAAAACATAGCTTTCAAGAAAAACTGCATGAGATGTCAGAACCAGGGGCTCTGTGTTGAGACCTTAAAACATAATTCGGGCTGTAAAATAAAAACACAGACATTCAAGCTCCTCAACAAATTCATACATACACCCTCCGCACGCATGCATGCACTCACACACTTAAAAATAATAAAGAAGGATTTTTCATCCTTCTCTTAAAATCCTGTGATTATTTCAGTGCACAGATAACCCTAGAAAGACAAGGCACTCAGGAAAGGTAACTGATTTGCATGACTCCTTTGGACTTCATAACCTTGACTGTCCATACCCACTGTACAATCAGAGGTCACATTTGATCTCTGTGTAAAATTATGCAGAGGAAGCTTCCTCAACACTTTGTAGTTGATTGACAAATTGGTCTGTCACTCAAATGCTCCTTCAACTTATCGTGAACAGTAAAGAAAATTATCTGTTCTGTGCATATGTGAGAAAAAGCCTGTTCATTAACCTCTAGTCTGCTGAAGCTGTGGAACATATAATGTTTTGAGGAATATGTATTCTGTATTAAAAGTATGCAAAAGATACAGGTGTGTATATATATATTTTATTTTATGTGTATATAATTTTGTGTAACACATAAAAATGCATGTCCATAGTAGAGTGGCCTGTATGATATGTATATATTTTGTTTGTACATATATTGGTACATATTACTCCAGTTCCTGCAGAAAACTTTAGGCATTCTTTTTCATGAGTTTTGTACATGCTCAGTAGCTGCAGGAAGGTAAACATCTCCTGGCATCCAGTTGCTTCAGCTTGGAGAAATATTTGCGAGTCATGTATATGTTTGTATTCCTTGCTAACTACTAGTCAGTGTATTTTTATTTACATGGCTGTTCTAGGTAAGAAAAATTAATTTCTCTAGGCATTTGTCTTTAAATACTCTTGTCCTGGTATAACTGAACCTCAGCTATGGTATCTATATAAAAATCTGAAGCTACAAGATGATAACGCTTGTGTGCTTTATTTGTTGATCTGTTTGGGTTTTTTTTAGAAAAAAGCTCTGTGTACTGGTAACAGAGAGTAGTCCTGAAGCAAACTCTCCTATTTCAAACTTTGTGAAAGTCCTCACCATAGCTTGGATTTGCCAGCTTCTGACCCACCTCTGGCAGTTCGGCAACATGTTAGCTCAGTCCTGGAGAGAATGTGTCTCTACTGTCTTGACAGGGTCAGAAAGATTTTGGGTTAGGTATTTGCTTCAAACCTAGATTATTAAGTGACATGGATTTAAAAAAATTAAAAAAAAAAAAAAAAAGTCATTTGGTCTCAACATATTTTTTTCCAATACAAAACTTTTTGCTTTTACTATTTAAAATTTTTTCTTTGCCAGTGGCTGAGTAGCTTGAAGTCTTTGAAACACTGAGCTTTCTATAAAATCCAAATAATTCTCTGTAAATCAAAGTACTTGGCATGCTTGCTGCAAAGCCTGAAGCTTTTTTTTTTTTTTTTTTTTTNCTAGAAAGTAGTTTGTACTCATGTTTTCACAGTGATTAAATATGCAAAGTAATTTTCATGATTATCACCCCGTTCTGAACCAAATCAGATGCGGCTATGCTTCTCTTTGTACAAAGCCAGTTATTGGATCAGATTCCAAAACAAATCCCCTGAATTTGGCGGATCATCATTTTAAAAGGGGGCTTGTTAAGGTAATGATTAAATTAAACCACCCCTTTAAGAATATTTAGATCTGGTCCGCCAAGCGGAACGGTCTAATGGTTTTTAAATTAGAAGCTGCGAATGCTAGTGAATTTCTTTTGTGGGTCAAGTGGGTATTAACAAATGCTAAGACTGTTCTCTCTTTTGTCATCACCTTGAAATCTGCAAAGAAAAGCGAAGAGTGGGAAAGACACAAGGAGAGAAGCAGTGTTAGTATTTAACATCAGTGCTTTTTAACCAAGGGCAGCCTCAGATTTACAAGGTTGGATAGGAGAAGGTAGGAGATGCTGCTGCTAGTAATCTCTTTATACCTCGTTCTTGAGAGAGAGACTGAAGCTTGAATCCTCAAGGAAGTGGAGAACCCAAGTGCATTCAATTCTGGCAGTCTTAAGCTATTGCAGAGGTGTAATAGCCTGCTAACCACAATAGCATGGATAACAACCCGTACCTGTGGCTTCCAGATTTCTTAACCCTGTCAATTTTAAATGTGCCTTTTAGCCTCAGATGCTGCTGGGAGTTTGTGGCTGGGAGAGACAGTTGTTTCCTTGTGTGGAGAGGATGGCTGGGTTCTCTCCGGTACCAAAGACTTCAGTTACTCTTTCAGACACCTTAGGCAAACCATGTTTGTCACTAGTATTTTTCATCCCACATCGCTAGCTGATACTGGAGTTCTGTGAATATTGGATTTATGGGGCATAACAATCTCCCTGGTGGGAGGAAATCCACATTCAAATATAAATATGTCAAGTCAGGTCAAGTCGCAGCTAACAAAATACCAATGCTCTTCTTCTCTGCTTAGTCCCTGTTCCTTTTCAGTCATACAAAAATTTCTGAAAATGGCAGCTCTTGGCCTGTATTTTTCCTGTACTGAGACACTTTATTTTTCCTGTACTGAGACACTTTACAAGAAAAATGTGGTGGTGGGGAGATGTGACATTTGAGCTACTCTGAGGAAAGTGGGAAAAGAAACAGCTTTCTGTTTATTGAATTAAAATCCTTGTATTTTCCTTAATTGTCTAAGGAGAATGGGTAGTAGTAGAAAGCTGGCTTAGGCTACAGAAACAACTGTAACTGGTGAGGTGCACTTCTGCAGGTGAAAAAGTGAGTTTTCAGTTGACTGAATTATGACCCTGTAGAAATGGCATGCTTTGGACATGTGGTTAAGTACAGCTTGTGTCGGGCTTTTTGCTAAGCTTGTAAAATGTGCACTCAAGGAGAGACATGCTCAGTGCATGGGTGTGTATGTGTTGACGGAGGGAGAGAGAGTGAGTTGGCTAACTTTGCTATGAAATTCCTGATTTTCTGACATGACAGAGGGGTTTTAGGGCAGGTGGATTACTGTGCTGAGTCTTGGGTTTATTCTTTGCAAAGCTTGTAAGCAAAGGGATTGGGTAAAGACTGAAGGGTATGATGTAGGATTTACAGAAAGAAATATTGCTCTGATGAATCTAACATTCTGACTTAATTTTGTTACCTACATCTATCTTACCAACCTGCAAAAGTTCCGGTGATGTGCTTGTTAAACACAAAAGGCTCTTTAAACAACTTTAACTCTCTCTTGTGCATAGACATTTTCTGATTAACAGTGCTGGTTTTAAATATTGTTTTGAATTCTTGGGAACTATGGACAGTTCTATATAACCTCCAATACACCATGCAGTAGTTTGCAATAAAGCAAACCAAATGTCTTGATGCATATTGCCCTGAAGATGATGCTGAAAGACTAGGAAGCAATTACAATATGTTCTGCTGGTTAATTCTTCTCATCTTGAAAGGTATCATTGATCATGGCCAGATTTCTCTCACATAAAAACAGTAATAAGTTCCAAATAAAAAACCACTGGAAATAATTAACAGTACACAAAGCTGGAAAAGTAAAGACTGTAGTTTAGAAAGGAATAAAGAGAAGATTATGAAAGATATACACAAAGTATAGTTACACATGTTAAGTTGAACTCTCCTCTTTACTCTTTTAAATGATAGATTAGCAAGTAAGGCTGATCAGGTTCTATTCTGCATATGAGATTGTATAATACTTAATAAGCATTTGGTTCACATTGCCACATGTAATTATTTTGACCAGGAAACCACTACAGTGCGATATATTAAATAGAAATTTAAATCATTAGTAATATTAAATTTTAAAAATATTTTTTTGGAAGTGGAAGAGTTCTTTCCCTCTCACTGAAAAGCTTTTTTACAGTACTTTCAAAATTGAACACAGGAAGAATATTGCTCATAATAAAAAGGTTGCAATCAGTTGGACTCAAGCCATTATACTGTGAAGTCTAATCTAACAACACAGTGACCATTTTATAAGGAAATTCCTTCATAAGGATGCTCAATTCATAATTAATGCAAGTTCACAGCTGTTTTTTTCTTCTCTTATTGAAAGCACAGGGCATTGATGATTTTATGGTTTGTTTGGAAAAACTATATTTTTCATAAAATTAAAGTTTTATCAAAATTAACTCCTAAAGTGTTTGGTGAATAAAACCCTGAAGCAATTCTGCTTTGTACAAGATCATCAAGGGCTCAGTTAGTTTGAGAGAGAATCATTCATTTGAAGTGAAGTTCATTTTCAGATAACACTTTTTTTCACAGTCCGTGCCCACCTTGATCCCCTCTCCATTTTAACTTGCAGTTTATTGTAGAGACTATCTGTGAACAATCGCTAAGCCTGGATCCTCAGTCCCACCTTCACTAAAGTAAAGGTGCGATTGAATCTTGGATTTTGGTGGTGGCTGACATTTTAAAATTAACTCGTCAGTAGGTCCCTATTTTCTAAGGACAGAGAAGACAGTGTATTTCTTTACCATGTCTTGCAAGCTCCCTGGGAAAAAGGCTGCATGATCTGTCAGGCAGAACAGAGTATTTTCAACAGCACAACTTTAGAAGCATGCAAGTATCATCTCTGTTTGTAGCAAAAGAAAAAAAAAAAAAAGAGAATGAATAAAGCATATTTGTCTAAAATATCTTCATTGTCTTTCCAGTGTTCTGTCCTTAAAGCCAAGAAGCAGACACTGTGAAGTAAAACTCTGCCTCAGAAAGCCTTTCAGAGCCTGCAGTTTTGAATGTGTTGCTGTTGGTTCATGGCAGTCACAGACAAAGCTATGCAAAGGGCAGCACTTGTTCCCAAAACTGCAAGCAAGAAATGTGTTGCCACAATTATTTGCAGACTGGAATCACCAGCATAAAGATGGAAACCAGGTTGAGAGTCTGTTTTAAATTCACTCACATTATGTCCAGGTTTTCATAATAAAATAAAAATTGCATGATAGCATAAAGAAATAAAATGGATATAAAACCCATGTAAGAATTTTTGGTATATTCTATGTTTTGAACATTTGTTTGAGGTTTGAATGTGAATATTTTTAGGCAACCGATATCTCACCTGGCATCTAACTTTCTCTGCTGATCTGTAAGGTCAAAACTCTGCTTTTGGGTTATCTGCAGAGGAGATCTTGACTGAATATTGTGCCCTTGATCCCTGCATAAACCAGTCATTGACGTCAGTATGAGTTTCATGTGCAGATTAGAGCTGTGTAAGCTCTTCACTACGAAATCTGAAGTTATGCAAAAGCTTCTAGTAGTTGGGGGTTGAATGTGGAAATAACCTGTGAAGAGTTTTATGTAGAATTTGTCTGATTAATAAACATTTCAAAGAAATCCAAGCATAGGCAGTATTTTCATTTATTTTTTTATTTATTTACTAGGTGCTCAATGCCATGGTTCTGCCCTCTGGTTTTGTTTGGTCTGGTGTGGATTAAATAAAACTTGTTCAGAAGCAACACCTATACTTTTGAATTTCACTGGCAGATCTTTAGATGTGCTGTAGATAGAACCTGCATGTTTCAGATCCAAATTTTGAACCCCAGGCAACTGGAGTATTAGAAGGGGGAATGATGTGGACCAAATCATGAATTTGACTCATGGATTGCGAGCACCCTCCATCCTCAACATAACTGTCTCGAGTCCCATATTTTTTTTTTTGGTCCTGGTCAGCTCCAGGTCCTGGTCAGAATAGAATCTAGGGAATATTAAGCATATGATTATAAATTGCAAATTGGTCTAAGAGCTGAAAGCAGTAGGAGCTGCAGTGCTGAGTGAAAGTCATAAACCTAAAGGTACAGACCTTTTTGACAGATGAGGAAAGGAGCTTTTCCCCTAAATCTTTGTAAATTAGGGGACTCTTTTTGTACACATTTTTAGTGACTCTTGAGATGTGTAAATTTTGCCTAAAGTGACAGATTCCTGATTCACCTGTCGGTGAATTCTCTGAGCAGGGAAGGCAGGACTACACACTATGGACTCCTGTCAGGAAAGCTGTTCTTCCATATCACTAAAATAATGTGACTTAGTTAAAAATTGTAAAGATATATTTACCTGCTCAAACAGAATGGCTGCCTTTAGAACAGTTCTAGTCCGTTAGTAAACAATGAAAATTTTAAAAAGAGTTATAAATATGTATTTAACCAAAGCAGTCATTCTGGTCTCTTAGATAATTAATATGCATTGGAGAACTTTCCATTAAAGACTTTATCCTCTCTTTCTTTTCACTTTAAAAAGTGAAAAAGTTAAAAAGTTAAATGCAAAAAAAAAATAATAAAAAAACAGTAAAAAAATCATTTCACCCACTGAATAATGATAGGTTTGGGACATAAACCATAAAAAAAACAGGACACTGAAACTGCATTAAAACTTTCTGTGAAGATGATTTCCTTTTTTCTTCTTCTCCTTGACAGCTAGAATTAAAGGACAAAGTGTCAGCTTAATTTTAAACTTCCTGGCTTTGGTCCATTAGTGTTGCAGCGTTAATCAGGAAGAAATAGTTCTGTTAAGGGTCATATTATTTTTGGCCTATGGGAGGGATGTTCAAGGTGAACAAAAGGGCACAAAGCCTTAGGCAGGACGTTTCCAGAAATGAGCTGGGGACCACATCTATACCCTCAGAAAGGTTATTGCTTATAGGGGTGCTGCCATTGCACGGAGTTAGGGCTCTTCTAAAAGCTGGCATCATGGCACCTGGGCTTCTCTGGGGCAACTTATATTTCTTTTTGCCACTAACCAACTCCTAACTCTCATTTTAGGCCCAAAATATCTGCCTTGCTTTTCTCAGCATGTGAGTCAGCATTATCTTAGGCTGTGACCATCTGAAGGTAGGACTTTGTGCTCTCAGAAGGAGAATGTGGGGAGCGAAGGAGCTCTGATCCTAAATGACACTCTCCAGTTATTCAAAGAATGTTTAGCTTCCTGACAGAGGTTATGTTTTAAAGTTTGGCATGTTATTCGGTAGACATATTTTTCAAATGCTTCACTTGAAATAGAAATGTTTGTGCTTATACTAAAGAAGTGGTAAAAATAGATAATATAATAAAAGCAGATTTGGTTTGAGTTACAAATACTAGCATATGCCTGACTTTTCTCCTGGATCAGGTCTGTCCAATGTATTGAGTAAGTCATGGAGAGATTTGGAACTAACATTAAGTCCATCACAACCAAGTAGAGATTTATAAAATATGTAGGGTTCTTAAAGGGCTTTCGTGTTTGATAACAAACTCAGCCATCTATTTGCAAATGTCTTCCTACCACAGGGCATGTTTGAAAGCCCTCTGAAATGAATAAATAGGATCCCACTGATTTCAGCAGATTTTGCATCATGCTCTTGCTAAATCATAAGATTCACTCAGAATTTACTCTGCATGCTGAAAAAGAGATGCCTTTTTTATTTCCCTGGGCACAGAACAATAATAAGATTTTATTCTGTTACAGTACTGAGGGAGGGATACACACACCAAAAAATGAATTCTGATCTCTTAAAGTAGCATTAAGTCAGGGTGTCTTTCACATTTTCATACTGATATGTGGAGATGTACTTTCTGCTTCATATGAAATGTTAGCATGATGGCACTGAAATGCAAAATGAATATAATTCTTCTGTACCAGGGCCCTTATGAAAACAAGGCCATTTATCTTGTGAGACTGTCCTGATAAACCAAGGCTTAAATATGAGAAACAAATGCTCTTCAGTTTTAACATCTTTGCTTTTTTTTTGTAAAACCCAGGATAGCGTAAGAAGAACCAGTATCAGGGAGGTAAGCTTCCATAGCATTATATCAAAGAACAAATGCACACAGATCTTTAATAAAGGGCAAGGACATTCGTTTGACTTTTTAGTTTGTTTTATTATAGGGATGCCATTCATGCTTCTATAATTAAACTTGTTTCAGCGCCTGCATTATAAACTCTTTTTTTTCCTGCTGTAGCAAATGCTGGCATGCTCCATCTGTTTCAGTGTCCTGGAGTGCCTTGTTTTTATGTTGTTTTTTTAGGGGGAGTGTAGTTGGTTGGGATTTTTTCTTAATTTTAGAGAGGTTTAGGCTTAAGCCTAAGAACAAAACCTATGTAAACTGTGCTGTCTCCAAAACTCTGCCTGGCCTGGAGGAATTTTAAGTGAACCTCTGGAGTTTTCATCATAGATCATTCTTCTCATTCTTTTAATGGAAAGTGTGGATTTATGATAGGATGCCGGACTTGGAATTAGAAAACCCAGCATCTATTTTTAGTTCCGACAGAGATTGCCTTGCTGCTCTTTGGCATTATTGAGCTCACCAGGTGTTTCTTCAGCAACTTATTTCTGTGTCTTGATGCTGTGACTCATGAGCTCTGGTGGTACTTGCTAAGGAGACTGAAGAAGTCCCCAATGCCATAGTAGAGAAAGCTGAACTGACAGCCTGCTCCACTAGCACCATAGTTCCCAGTCCGCATGAGTCTCCACAAAACAGAGGAAATAGCTGAAGAATAGAGGCTTTGCCTGGTGAGGACAGTAGGCAGATGGGAACAATAACCTCTTTGGCACTTGCCGTAAGTCACCAGAGCTTGTCAGACAGTGCCCTCAGTATCACAACCTGTAAAATACTGGTTTGCACAATTTTTTTCTCTGTCTTCTCTCCCTAGATGTCTTTTCAATTTAAGGCAGGAACTCTAAGTATGTGAATGCGTGTGTGAGTGAATGGAGAGCTTCCTTGTATTTCTTACTGAGGTAAAAGATGACAGACAAGCTCGGAGAGACTACATCTGTTCTATGAGTGGTTTACCTGGTCCATGAATGGAAGTCTGGCCCTACAGCTTTTCAGGTATGTAAACCCCATTCTTAATTACATGAACACTTTTGAGTCCTTTGCACCAAGCCTGAAAACTAGTCCTCAGACCACACTAATGTATTTTCTTTGTGTCACTCCCCTGGGCCTTTATGGCTAGGATGCCTGTTGTACAGATGCAGATGGGCACTCCGTGCACCTTGGGAAGGATCGATACACAGACAGTGCCTATTCAGGCATGTACACCCACCTGAGAACCATGTCCAGGAGTCACATTTTATTGCTACATTACTGTGTTCAGTGGTTTGCATTTAATGTTTTTTAAAATGAGAGAAGAGCAAGGAATAAGAGATGCAGAGACTAATGTTTCATTTGTGTGGTTCCCAGAGATTTTTACTTATTCAAACAAGTTTAAAAAATAGAAGACTATCTACTCTGGCATCATCCTAATGTGCCATTTTATCATAAAACCAGAATCCTTTTGAGAAATTTTTCTTACATTCAATGCTTTGGAGCAATGACAATATACAGTATTCCTGTGCAGATAATACTTAGTGGCAAATGATAATAGATGTTTTAACCAGAAAATTGATTGCAACTTCTGCCGCAGAAAAAAACAACCAACCAAACAAACAAACAAAAAAACCACCCCAAAATGAACCTTTCATATACCAGTTATGTTTTATATATGATTTGTGCTATTGTGTATTAGATAACATTCTAGACTATCTTACTTGACTGAGTAAGTACATTGCTCCGCTGCCAGTCTAAGCTAGTTTTCTCTCTAGCTTGTTTTTCGCCATTTCATCGGATGTTATTTTTATAGATTTCGCTCTTCAGTAAAAGTTCTTGCTTTCACTAATATAACATTAATTTGTGATTGATCTTTTCTGAGGTGGAGAAATAAGGTCGAAGCATATATTGGCATCCTGATGGCTTGAGCTGGTCACTGCCAGCTCTTGATCAGCAGCCAACTTTTCAATTAGGAGGTGAGAGTGAGTGATCTGTGCTGGTTTCACCATTTATCTCATCTCTAAGGAGCGACATGTTTTGCCTTTCTGAAAACAGCTCCGAAGACTCTGCAGTTCAAGTGCATTTTGATCAGTGGCTGATCTCCGCCTTGCATCTGAAAAGTTCACTGGGGTTCTCAGCACCATTCAAAATGCTTGGAGGTGAAGGTATGAAACACAGAAAATGATCAGAGTAGCAATGATGATAATACCAGAAAAAGATAGACTGGTGAAGCAGCTAAGATATTATAATCTAAAAAAAATGTTATGGGTAATTTTCTTCTCATAACCTGAGGACAAAAACTTTATTACTCTTTAAACTCCAATATTGCGCCAATTAAATTCCAGCTTAAGAACTAAGGTTTCCAGTCCACTTTTCATTTGAAACTGTATCTCCTATTCTTGTTCCCAGACGTCCCATAAGAACAACTTTTTATTCTTCCTTTTTTTTCATCTTCATATTTCCTATAATTAAAAAGCATGAAGGAATATTAAGTTACAGAAACTTTGCCAATGTGCTTTCAGTTTTGCAAAAGCACATACTTAAAATAATACTATTTTCTCATACAAGAAATAATATATATTGAAAAAGAAAGGAAAGAAACTTCAAGCTCTTTTCTTTTTTCCTGCTGCATTTAACTTTTCTACCTCACAGCTCAGATTGCTTTTTTTAATCAAAGCAGTAATGGAAGAACAGTCCTTACACTCAAATGCAATCACATTTAATCATATTTAATATCCTTATTTCTCAGCTGATCAGACCTTAAAAATTTGATTGCTTTAGTTTGATTTAAAACTTAAGGTAAGTCAAACCCAATAAAAAAGTGTATTTTTGTTGTCAGTGTGTTGCAATTTCGTGGTTTCTCAAAGTGCTTGAGCTTTTGGCTGTTGTTTTGTGGAACAGAGATTTCTGAGCACCCTCTCAGTGGAAATGGGCAGAGCTTAAATGATATAATTTTAGCGAAACATGCTACAATTTTTCATTAAAAAAATGAATTGATTTGATGATACATTAATCTTTGTCATACAAGAGAAAGTCTCCGATTCAGTCTGAATATATTCTGTTATTATATTGTCCTCTTCTGTTGTTTTCCGTGAACTCTTTTAAAAACAACATTCAGTGGTTCAAGATTCTGAGTTCTTTTACTCCATGATAAACCCAAAGCAATTACAGTTGACATTGAAATCTCCCATCTCTGTCCGCAGTCTTCATTTTCAGGCTGTAAACAAAGGACTGTAGCTGAAGTGATGACTCTCATCAGATCTTTTGACTACATTAAAGTCCATTATATTTGCTGCAATTACTCTCTAAGTTTCAGAACATAATCCAACACACAAAGTGCTTGTTTCCTATTTGTATTAATGTAAAGGTAAACTGTGTCCTCAACGTAGCAGATTTTTCTTTTCATGAGCAATACCTGGTTTCCTTTATTCTCAGTGTGGATTATGCACTTCATATGGGAGCACGCTCGTAAGCCCCCATCATGACCACTGATCATGATGGTGGAACATGCCCAAAGAGTATGTGCTTTAAGAACAAAACTTTAGAGACCCATTTGTTCTGTAGTGGGGTGAGTGTAGATAAACACTGCCTTGAAATCTCCCGAGTGCTTATACTACTTGCAGTCTTACTTCCAAGAGAATGAATAGAACAATTATGCTTTCATACAGACCAAGGCTGCAGAATATGTTAAAACTTGATCCTCCCAGTCCAGCAACATACATTAAATTTGCTAAGCCACAGAACTGAACAAAACTAATGAAATGTTCCATTCCTTGTTAATTTGATGCATGTGTTCTGGGTGGGTGAGAAGGAACAGAGCAGGAAAGGGCAGGCTTGTGCCAAAGTTCAGGGTCGAGTCACTATGGAGTTTTAGCACAATCTCAGAGATTGATCTTTGGATTTCTGGAGCTGTTAGACCATGACGGTTTGACAGGCATATGTAAACCATAGGAAAGTTCCTTCTGAGATACAGCTTAACGTCAATGAGAGCTAATTGAAAAGGCCTGCATGTTGTCTGTGTTGGCATCGTGGTTTGGGGTCTTATATGGAAAGACTGTAATTTCATTAACTTAGCATGAAGGTGAATTTTTAAAATGATGGACACTGCTCAGGAATCTGGTATTTCTCAGACTTAAGCTTTATAACTTCAAGGTCATATTAACATAGTTTTATGTTTTCTTTCTTCAGTGCAGACCTGTTATCTGGAGAGCAGATACTACCTTCCATGAAATTCATTATACATGGAAAATCAAAAACAACAAAAAAGAGAGAGTATAGCTCTACTTGGCAGAGAATACTGTCCTCATAATGTATTCCTGGTTGCTGCTGGTGGATCTCTCCCCAGCTGTGCCACAGCACCTGTAAGACAAGGTGCGAAGTGTAAAATGCAAGACAGGGGAAGTGCATTGTGAGCCTGCCATGAGGCATTCCTCTACTAACTTTCATTAAGTCCCCTTTGTTCATAGTTTGGCGATTTGTGGGGCACTTCAAATAATGTAATTTTTTTTTAAAAAATACCAGTACATGACCTTTTGTCTTGATTATGTTCCAGTTGGCTAGCAGTACTCTCTGCCTTACATTGTTCAGCCTGTTGTTTCACTCTGTGTTTGAGTTCATTTTAACAGACAAAATTATCGTGCAGGCTGCTGCATAGTCACTATATGCCACGCAAGAGGTGGATGAGTATTGAAGGTAATGTGAAATGATTCTCTCATAGCTTGCAATGTAGTTTAGGACAGAAGGCACTGCATTGATATAAGATGATGACACAAGGTTTAGCAGGCATTGAGTAATGGTTACCATGCATTTTTCCTCCAAATTCTCCTAATTCAACTTAATAGGCAAATCATGTTTTCTCTCTGCTTTCCTGATCATCCTCCATTAACCTGCAGTCTTTGATAAATATGCATTGCCTCATAATGTTGCATAAACATTTTTTAGATGGCAAATAGAGAGTAAACAAAACCCAAGTTAAAATGATATTAAAGACTTTGATGGCTTATTAATCATTTATACAAAGCTTATTAATCAAATGGATACTTTAAAACAAAATGCTTTCTTCCAAAATCAGAGATCAGAGGCAATGCTTGCCTTATCCCTTTTAGGAGATGAAGGCTGTCAGGAGCCAGTTCTCCATCAACCCTAATTCACTTTTAAAACTTCAAACTCCAGGAACAGGAGTACATCCCCGTATTGACTCACTATCCCTGTGTATGTGTGAGTGAGTAGGGGATTTGTGTGCTCCTGGTGGAAAGGTTACTATACACAAAAGTCTGTCTATCTTCTCCATCAGTTTTCTTCCCCTTTCCTTAGTCCTTCATCTACTGCTGCTTGTCTGTCTCTGTTACATCTCTTCAGAGCCTAGTAAAGAAATGAGTAGTGTTAACTTTGCTTATGCCTAAGAACTAACTGATTTGATAAACACAAAGGACTCGGCTCCCCAGATTAGCTCTCCTCTGCTAGAGGTGTCAGCACCCCAAGTGAGAACACAGCAATGCAAGTGGCTGGTTCAGTGCTCGTGGCAGCTGAGGGAGTGCCAGGGAGTGCCAGTTTGGGACATGAAAATGAGCACTGGTGCCTGGGGAGAAATCACTGACAGCAGGACTACTCATGATGGAGAAGACAACTTCTGTCCCACCTGAGTGGAAGTCTTTGAAGAAAGGTGGAAATAAGCAGCCGTGTAAGGGGATACAAGTGGTCAACCATCTGCAATTAATGTTAAAAGGTAAATTGGCTGCTATTTGTGACACGATACTTAACAGGCTGGTTTTACTTCTGAGCTTCTGCAGCTAGAAGCCCTGATTCAATATTGGGCAGTTGGGCCACAGTGATAAAGGATTTGAGTCCTAAAGATACAGAATCACAGCATAATTCTTCTAAGCTCCTAAATCAGTGCTGTAGTAAGAACTAGGTACTCTTACTCAAGTTGTTCTGACTAAAATATCCTTAAAGTTATAGGGGAAATTCTGGGTCATTTCAAGTCAATAGCAAATTTATGTTGTCTTTTTAAGGGCCAAGATTTTACCTGTAATTTAAACAAGGGAGAGCATCATTTGGCATGTGCTAAACTTGTCATGTTGAAGCATAATTTCTTCCTAAGTGTTTAGCTTACCCAGCTGAACATGAGTTAATGGATACGCAGCTTGGGCCACATTAAAAATGCACCCTTTAATTCCTAGTCTAGACAAAGTCACACTCTATAAGAGGGGGAAGAAGCTGTCTACAATCTGGGTGATTAATGGGCTGAAAGCAGATGTGAGATATAAAAGAGTTTGTAAGCCTCCTCTACTACCTGGAGGTAAAGTTTGGCTGTCATAGGCAAGAGAAAAGGGATAAATTTCAAAGGAGGCTGAAACTGCAGCCAAAATGCATTAAATGATTACACGGCCAGGACTTACTTTGATCACACCTCAAAAGTAAAACAAACACAAGCATGTAGAAGAAAGATTTTTCCCCCCCCAAAATAGCTCAAAAGGATGAATTCATTAAAGAAAAACAAGCACTCTAGGGCAATGGTACCAAGCATGACTTGGTGCTTTAAATCCCTCACCCTCACCATAAAGGTGAATGTGACACTGTTTAGGGCACTGGTCTAACCCTGCAGCTTCACCTGATCCCCAGGGAGAGAAGGGGGTTGCTGTGAACCTTTGCGTACATGTAAACTGTGCGGAAACAAGTGTGGTCTAACTAGTGCATTTTGCGTAGGCTGGTATGCATGTAACCTAACACAGAAGTCATCAAATAACTGGAGATCAGTGCCAATGGAATAATGAATTAATGTACCAAGACAGAAAATTAAATAATCCCAATTTACATGGAGAAACATCTGTGGATCGCAGAGCTGCAGAACCTGGTGTCATCATTGCCATTTTAAGCATAGAAAACTAGAGAAGGGAGATATGAAATGGTTTATTGCAGTCACCCAGGCTGTGAAAGGTCCAAATCCTAGATCTCTGTTTCAATCTACTCTGTCACCTACTAGGAAAGAAAGAGGGAAAGTGTATTCACTTATATTCTACTTCAGACTCAAAGGATCAGGTACCATGATGAACGAAGTATATTCTCTCATTGTGGCTGGAGTTTAGTCGAGATTATTCTGCAATTTAGGAAGGCAAAATAGCTTGTTTGCTTGTGTAAGTAGTTTAATTCCTAAGACTAGAGAGTTGCCTGTCCAGAAATCAAGTCAGGTTTTAACACCACTTCACTTTTAAACTCTTGCTCTGTATACTTTGTTACAGGAAGCAGTCGAGCTCCCTGGGTATATATAGTTTAGAACAGATGTTTCTGTTCAAGCCCACATCTGATAATGTTTGGCACTTTACACTTCCAAACTTTTTCAGGTATTGTGTAACTTAATAATATAATTGTGAGATATGCCAAAGACTACAGTCCTGTTTCTCTGCCCTGCTCTTCCTGGGTTATTAAGAAAAAAATCCATGCAAAACTCAAAGAAAAGCAGCATCACTGTGTTGTCTGAGTTTGCAGTGTCCTCTGTCTTGTGTACTTTTACCCATCTGTAGATCAAAGAAAAAACTACCAAGAGAGAAAGTGGCATCTCCAGGTTGTTTTGTTCTCTCTGGAGTCTCTGCATTATCCGGTACATCATACACAGTCTCTGAGCCTCAAATTATCCACGTTCACAAAGGTGGGGTGACATATTTGCTCTTTCTAAAAAAAACTTGAGAGCTAAGACTAAAAAGTTTTTTTTTTTTTTTTTTTTTTTTTTTTTTTTTTAATAATGTCCAGTATTACTTAGAGCTTCTTTATAATTTATAGCAGGTATCCTCATGAGATTGTGTGGGGACAGAAGGCCTCTAAAATCTTAGTAAGAAACAAGATCAGCCTATGCCAGTGATTTCCTGGAAAGCTACACTGGTTGAGGTTATAATTTATTTATTTATTTGTAATATTGCTTGCAAAAGCTCTAATAAAATAAAAATATACCAGCAAAACCCCTTCTATCTGGATGTATAACAGTACTTATACTAGGAGGTTTTTTCTGCCATGTTAGAAGCAGGAAAACTTTTCTGGTGCAGACTAGATCTACATAATAATTTTAAGTAATTCCAACAGCTGTAAGTATTTCTCATTTGAAAAAAAGATTGCTCCAATAATATGTTAAAAAATAAACATAAATCAAACTGAACCTGGGAAAAAAAACCAAATACTTTCTTTTTTTTTTTTTTTTAATTACAAGAAAAACTCTGATATCAAAAGTAGTAGTAGAGAGTGGTTTCAGTAAGCAATACAAGCATTACTGGGGCTTGTTGTATTTTCATGTTTTAAGTCTTCTTTTACACATTTTTCTTTTTAAAGGAAAAATGGCATATAATTACTCTCACACTTTTACCACACTTCTTCAACTTTGATGGTAATAAGTAGTATGACAGCTTCAGTTCCTCTGTCAAGGGAAAGGGTGAAGTCTTCATTTACTTCTGCTGTAATAGATTAAACTGGAGAATCCATCGTAGTCAGGGAAGAGTGGATGTTGGTGAAGTTATGAGCTTACTGCACCTTTTAAAATGAAATATTTAAACAAGTGGAACCTTACGTGGTTGATGCATTAAGCTGACACAGGATGTAAATCAAACAACACCTAAATGTCCTTTAACAAAGTCAATTATATTATATAAGCGTAACAGAGATGGAACTCCTTTACCCTGTGCCTCTGCCATTTTTTTCCTATTGAGATAAAAAACCTTTCCACAGATGCAGAATATTATTTATAACTGCTTGGTATTTTGATATAAACTTAAAAGAAATTAAACAAAACCGTGTTCTTTATTAATGTTATTGAAAAACGGTGTTCCATAATCTAAACATCTACTGGAAACATCTACTCAGTTCCTGAAATCATCTCTATTAGATTATGTAGATACCATCTATGAAAATACTTCTAAACTTAATCTGTCAAGACTTCAAAGAGTCTATAAGCAAATACTTAGATTTGCATTAGATTTTTGACTTTGAAATCCATTATTGTAAGTTCCTTGCTGACTTTGATGTGCTGCCTTTACACCTCCTCTCTGAGAAAGGAGGTGTAAAGGCAGCACATTAGTTTATAGATGTTCACAGACTGTTTTTCGGATAAGGCCATTTAAATCTCTTTTGAAGGTCAATCCCAGCTCTTATCATTCAAGAAGTAATAATAACAGGGAGAGTCTGCCTAGAGTAAGGACTGCTTTAAAACACAAAATAGCAGGGGTGGAATGAACTTACTTAACTCTTGACCCAGCACAATATCAGCATTCTAGTGTTTTGCTGTGACAATGCCCTGCTAAAGCATAGTTTGAATTTTCAATATGGGTGTATGGAATTAAATGATTAAGGAGAACAAGAGGTTGCAGCTGTTTACAGCTGTTTTTTTCTATTTATTATTTATTTACTTGTTTTAACAATGTCTTGATGAACCATTAAAATACTTTTTGAAACATATGGTAAGATAACCCATGTTCAAACACAGGACAAGAACTTCCTTTATGCATACACCAACATTTTCAAACCTGGCAGGCTGAAGTTAGACTTTGAAAATAATCTGGAAGCAACTTTCATGCTTTTCCTAGGCCTGATTTTTCTTTTCACAAGACTCCTCAGCTTTCTATAGTAGCAGGTCTATTTTGGATGTTTTCTGCCCTTCTGTTATGAACATCATTTCACCGTAAGTCACAAGATGAATTTTGAACCGTTTTGGAATATTATTGTTTTGCTTCCTACCATTGTTTTCCCCTGATCAATAAAAAATGAGAAAGAGCTACTTTTCTTCTTTTAAAAAACAGCCTGTATACAAAGTCTGGTTTTAGTCATTTAATCTAGTTTCATTCTGATTTCAGTGATTATTTTTCATATGCAACAGTCTTGCTGTTGCCTCCAAACAAAGGGCTCTATTCTCAGAGGACGGTGACTTACTTTTAAATGTAAACTTTGGCAAAGAAAGCAGTAAAAGACACAGAAAAGACAGGAGACAGGAATTTTTAAAAATATGGTAGTGAACACCATTGAGCAGTTTTTCCTTTTTGTTTTTCTTTTTTCTTTTTTTTTCTCTTTTATATGTTCTGGATGAAGTTTGGTAGCAATCATGTTTTGCTAGTTGAGTGCTGACAACTCTAACTTTGCAATAACTAGATTTTTTTGCATATGATTTATGAGTAAGAAGGGTTGGTTTTGAAAATGACCTTGTCCTGATGCACTTTTGTGTGGTTTCAGCAGCATTTTCTGTACTACTAATGAACAAGTAGAGAGGAGTTACAAAATGTCAGTGCTGTGCAGTCATCGTGTAGGAAGCCTTGCTTCTGCTGTTCTAATGAGACGGGAAAGTTATGCTCTGAACAAACCAGTTCTATCATAATACCATCCAATAAGTAACAGAAGGGACCAATATCAGAGGAATCTGCAGGGCAATATGCAAACCTGCAGGGGTCCAAACCACACCTATAAAAAGAAGCAGGGCCAGACTGATTTCAGAAATTTTTTGCTGGCATCTTTGCCGTTGTGTTGTGAAAAGCTACGCGTGCTTCTGTATCAGTTTTCCTGTGGTCAGAAAAATACAACTGCGTATTGCGGTTTACAAGGTTTTTGGAGAAAGTAACTTTAGACTGGGCTGGGTTTTTTTTTTTGCAAAGAGATCTTCTTGCCCAGATTATTTGTAAAATACCATAACGTTTTGTAAGAAAGCTGGTGATTTTAAAGCTTGCATTTAAATGATGGATAACAGTGAGAGAAGTCAGATATATCGTTCATCAACCTACTTAAAAGCAAGCAGCACCTAAAAGTGCTGTTTCAGCATATTACGTTGGTGCTACAATCCCTTATATGTTTTCGCACATAAACGGTTTCAGACCCCAGCTTTGCTTCTGTTGATCTTAGGTGCTTATCAAATCCCCATTTTGACTGATTCTTGTGCTTCTCCCCAGATCAGGAGAGGCATGGAAGATTTATTACCCACTTTTCTGCAGAGAGGAAGTGATGTGTAGAGATGAAATGATTTAGTGTTTTCACAGATGCTCTGTCAGAGCAAGTACTTGCGATGCCCTTACCTAAGATCTAGGTAAGCCTGGATCATTGCAGTAGCCTCTCTTTCTGGGTCTAGAGCTTACTTGATGGTTTTTGCAGCAGGAGGAGGAGAATTCACATGCACGAGCTACTCTTCAGCATGTAGTTGTTAAGAACTGTTGAACAATTTAACACCAGTTACGGATTGCGTTGAAAGAATTTTCTTTAGAGGTAGTGCTCTGGTGATTTTTTTGTCAGTACAATAAGTGTATTGCTCTGCCTGCTCTTGCTTCACAGGCAGGTTGGAGCATTTGTGCCACAATCTGTACTGTGGAAGGCTGGAGGAAAGCAACAGCTTGTGGGTAGAAAGGCTACTAAGCCCTCTGCACACCGGGAAACAGTTTTTTATCCTGAACTTTCCAATCTGGCCTAGAAATAAAAGCAATCCTAATGTAGGTCAGAAGGAAAAGAAGTAGTTTAGGCCTCTTACCCTAAGCTTACATGCTGTAGTAGGGATCATTCACGTCATTGATGTCAAACACTAGATTTGGATAGTTAAAACTTTAACTCCTGTAATGATGATGAGGAATATCCAGGATCTACTTTGATAAGTGTAAGCTTATATTTCTTAAATGCAAATGAAAAGGAAGTATGCCTCAAAACCTTAAGACACTGGCTGAATCTGACTCAGGAACTTCAGTCTGTATATATAGATGGATCAAAGTAAAACTTCTTTTGCACATACTTTTCTAAAGATTCGTGATCTTAAGACTCCAGGCTTATTTCTTTAAAACCTTCACATGTATCATATCCTTCCCTTCTTAGTTAAAAAAAAAAAAAAAAAAAAAAAA
>VZRU01015254.1:381962-406461 GCA_013398155.1 Pedionomus torquatus
TTTTTTTTTTTTTTTTTTGGTTTGGTTTGGGTTTTTTTGGGGTGTGTCTATGGTTGGACTCAATGCTCTCACACGTCCCTTCCAGCCATGAAAATTCTTTGATTCTGTGACTTAGTCTAGATGCACTGCCTCTCTTTAGTACCTGAAATACCACCCTTGAACAGAGGATGTCCACAAAACACATCAAAGTTGATGAATTGACATTTCTTGCAACCAAAAACTTTGAAACATAAAATTCCCAACAAGCCTGAGAGTCAGTGGGTGTGAATCTGACCCTGTCTTCCTTAGAGAAGATAACAGGGATTTAATTGGCTACGATTTAGAGAATGAATTTATCCATTAGGTGACTCAATCTATAACTTTACCCTGCAGGATTAATGGTCACAATAGATTTGGTTTTTGGCTGCCTCCGTGTTAAATTCCCTGCTGCAGGGATAAGTATGCCCACTTTCACTGCTGAACAGTGGCGGTTTCTTTTACCAGAAAGCGGTTTACATCATTGCCCAGAATACATCATAAGCAATACAATTCAATTATTTATTAAAAAAAACAAAAAACAAACCACACACACCCCCCAAACCAACACAAACTCTAGTGTCTATTTTCTTTCCTTGTTTTACATTCTTCCTGGTTCTGCACTTTGTTATATCTAATGAAAAAAAGTCATAAAAGTATTATCAACACACTGTGTTTCTAAATTTCTTGAAGTTTCTATAAACACCCTTTTATGAAGTCAAGTTATCGAAACCCAAGAAATAATCATGTGGTAGCTGCAGTACTGTTTAATGACATGCTAGCTGATATTACAAGGTACCTGTTTTATCCATTAATATATTACTGTCTGCTCCTGAGTTGTCTGAGTGTTGAAATCTTGAATTCCAGCACTCCTCATATCCATCTTAAATGATTGTGTTTAAAGGGCTAAAGAGTATTTCAATAAAATGCACTGAAACTGGAGGACCTGCCCTAAAGCTCTAACAGGTACAGTGCAGTGCTGATGCACAGTTTAGGTCATGTCATCGCCCTTCTGAGGTTTTATTTTTTTTAAACAAATTTGACAACTCAGGCAAGATTTGTGCACTCAGTAGGACTATCAAATAGTTATGGAAAATTAAAAGTATATCCATTATTTGCATGCTTTTCAGTTTTTAGAGCTGCTCTAAGCAGACTAATATTGAGTGTTTTATTTATTTTATTTTTTGTCTTTGTAAGTGAAGTGATCTTCAAGAGTGTTACTTATCAGAGGATAAAAGTTTTGATGCAGCTTGGGTTGATGCTTTTTGGATCTGAGTGAGACTCAGTTAGACAATCTAAGGAACATGAGATTTGTTCCTGGGCATTGATTTGCTAAAACCTACTGTAGTTGCATTCTAGGGTCAGGAGGATCTGCTTTGAATCATCCTTTTCCAAGGAAGCATCTATCTTTGCCCGTTCTTCCCTTCTGTTCTTTCTGAAAGTCCTTGATTTTGCAGGCTTTTGAATCTTTGATTTCCCACAGCAAAAAGTCCCAGAGGTCTGTGCTGGTGCGTTTCCAAAGCAGGTGCCTGTTGAGCAAGGAATTGCAGCAGAGATTGCCTCTCTGCTTCTCTCAGCTACTGAGGAGAAAAGAGGTGAGGATCCTCAAGAGTAGTTCTAGTTTTGCATGTTGGGAAATCCCCCATCCTGCAGGGTGTAGAGCCCTGGGAGGAGACTATGGAGATCGTTAGCAAGCCAATAGACCTTGTTGTCCTCAAACTGGGCAACTGCAGTTTGATATGTTTCAGCTGTGGCATAAGCAGCCAGTGGTTTCGATGGTATAGCGATCAACTCTTTGAGATGGTTATTTCAAGCACAATACTTGTGGCATTCTATTAGTGTTGGAGGTTTTTTTTACTGTGGTAATATCTGGAGCTCTGTGTAGGGAACACAGAGGCATTGTCTGAACTTCAGCAATCTGAGACATTGCCCTTTCCTTTTCTCGCTCAGGGAAACTTCTGAAGGGGGATTTCTAGCTTGCTATCTCTTCAGCATAAAGCACCTCTGTATTTCTCCAAAGTAAAATGGAGACAGAGCTGCTTGCACAGGGAAATAAAATAGTTTTTTCTGCACTTTTTTCTTGGGAGTATGCAAAAATCCCCTGTGCATTTTTTTATGAATTGGACCCTTCTCTTTTATAGCTGGTAGTATTCATGCTTATTACAATGTCATATTATGGCCTTAGACACTTTTTATGTCCCTATAACATAGCACCCCAGAGAAAGATGCTTCACTAAGCAAGAACCAGTAAACTTGCTACAGAATCAGCGGAATGCTTTTCACAAAAGTGCATAAACTTCTGTTCTTAAACATTGTCATCCTTCACCTTAACAAGCACAGAGAAAGGTTCCACTGGTTTCTATGCCTTGTTAGGTCTATCATCTTTTTAATTAATAGTGTTTTTACGAAGCCGTCTGAACTGTGTCATTTCCATTATCAGAAAACCATTGCCATTAATGAATAATTTTCATTTCTGATCCTTGATATCATGCTAGTTGATCTCCTGTTTCCATGCCGCCGAATGATAGCATCGTTTTCTGCCCACGATCAAATTTAATTTGGACTCTGATTATATTATGCTGTTGCGACTGAAGTGTCAATTTTTGTCAGGCAATTAGGAGCTATAACCTGTGAAGTTAAGTTTGATAGGCATTGTAATTGGATTGTTACAGTAATAGCTTGGAACATTCCCTTTTTTTCTTGCTTCTTTGATTCTTGATGCATACTTTAGTTGTGAGAACAAAGGCATTTTGTTATTATGCAACCATAGGATGTTCAAGACAACAAGATGGAGTTCAGCTTTTTCCACTTTCCCCAGATGGACTCAATTTGGCTTTAGTTTTGACCACAAATTATGCCAGGATTTAAAAAGAATTCAGGGGTGGGTGTGCATGTGTAGGGGGTATGTGTGTTAAGGAAGAGAGCTGTGGAACCAGAGCTGCTGGGATTCTGATATTGATGTATTCTTTAAATTAAAAATTTTAAAGGCCAAAAACTATCCTCAGACTGGAAATATGTCAGATTACCTTGCTTCTTTTAGTGGCTTGTGCAGTTTTTATGTACTTAGCAAGTATTTAGGACTATAATTTAAGGTCAAACTATGGCCCAAATTTTCTATTAGTGTAGATTGGGGCAGTTGTATTTGGATGAATCAGTAGAACAGTTGTCCCAGTGGAAAAAAATTGCAACAGAATAGCTAATATGTAATGGAGAACACTTTTTTTTTTTTTTTTTTAATTGGATCCTTGCTGTCAGATTGGAAGTTATCTGTTTTTACGTTTTTGGTTTTTGGGGGTTTTTATTTCTCTGCAGACAGAGTAGTTCACAGCCTGGCTGTTTGTCAAAAGAGTTTTGTTCTGAATGTCTTTAGGGTGTGCTCAGCCTCTCCCCCATTTTCATCTCCGGATCATCTCTAATCAGAGACACAATGAAAGAGACCTTTTCGAAAGGACAATGGAGAGAGGATAGTTTTTCCAGAGCTCATTTGGTTGGACACTTTTGGTAAGTGCTGCTATGTGACAAGCAAAAGGTGGAGGGAAACAAAGAAAGTCCAGCTGCTGTGGAATGTAAGGGAAAAGTTCACCTGCAACATTTAGCTGGGGAAAAATGAAAATCAGTATCAGAGCGATTAGGTAAAAAGTGAAGAGAAATTAAACCTTAAAAATCGTCTACTGGAGGATTTCAAAAGTGTTATATGCTGGGTATGGGATAATTGTATCCTCAGTGTTAGCAAATATTCTCCAGGATTCCACCTTTCTCATCTAGCAGTCGTGATACCCACCTGATTCCTACCACCCAGTGTCAGGCCTGTCTCTCTCATTACATCCTTAGAGACCTACTTTGTTCTGACAATGGTACGTCATTTCCTGATGTGGCTGGCTGGGTCTGCTCCTTCCTGCTTCAGGCATATGTTCACTTTTCTGGCATCCTCAGCACGTAGT
This sequence comes from Pedionomus torquatus, assembly GCA_013398155.1. Classification (NCBI taxonomy): domain Eukaryota; kingdom Metazoa; phylum Chordata; class Aves; order Charadriiformes; family Pedionomidae; genus Pedionomus; species Pedionomus torquatus. Next base: position 385,919 of record VZRU01015254.1, read on the forward strand.
CAGTACTTGGTCGAGGAGTAATCTGGTGAGCCTGCAGGATTCTTCATTACCAACCATTTGTGCCTAGCAAATCTGTCCCCTGCTCACCTCCCAGCAGCGCTCCTCCTCCTTCTACCTCTTCCCAAACCTACACTAGAGATTTTCTGTTAGGGCTAACGGATTGAGTATTCACATCCCATCACTTCAATCATTTCCTCCCTCAGCAGCTCTGTTCCATCTTGTAATTCCACTTCTCTGCTGTGTAAACGCACTAAATTCATTTAGCGTTCACGCTCCTGTAGTGCTCTGCAAAATTTCACCATGTCCAGTTCTGTTTCCTCAGTTTCTGCAAAGCTCAGGTGGACCATGCATTCTTGTGGCTGCCCACTTGGAACACCAGGGTATGGAGGCAGCAGGAAACTCTGGAAAACAGCAACTGTATCATCTGGTGGAGTCCTGACTGTGGGACTGCTTCATTTTGTTCATCCTTTGTACTAGCGCTAACATAGATGCCAAAATCCAGACTGATTATTTTTTTTTCCAGAATTACCTTTTCTTTTATGGTTAGTATTTTGTTTTGTTTTGGTTGGTTTGGTTTGGTTTTTGGGTTGTTTTTTTTTTTTTAGTCTTGTTCTATGAAAGCTATTTCCAATGAACATTTCCATGTATACCACATCTTGCCAGCCTTATTTACTTGACTATACAGAGTCTAAATATGGGGGCTAAGCTTCCTGACATTGCCCCTGTTAGTCTCATGGTGTTGAAAACTAATACTGAGAACCTGAAGGGATGCATCAGGGCTGTTACTGAGGGAGATTGCTGATGTGACAGAATCAGCTGCATATGAAAAGGTGATATATGGAATTGAAAGTAAGTTAGATGAATTTGAAGGTATTTGTAATCTATTCTTCAGCTGCATCAGAAGAGATGTCCTGAAATATGATAGAAGATAGTGGAGAGAGGTTGAAGGGTGAATGAAAGCTTTTGTTTCAAAAGGTAATAATAATAACTTATTTCCCTGCTTTTTTGCTGCCATGCTCTCCTTTCTCCTTTGTTTTTCTTCCTCCCTGAGAGATAAGGATGGGCTGCAGTTATACCTGAAAAAGCAGTGAAAGTCGTGTAAATTTTTCTGTACATATGTTCTGTTTGCAAAAAAGACAGACTTAGAATCTGAATGAAAAAGAGCAATAGGAAGACAAATAGGCATGTGAAAATCCTTCCTTGCAGTGGATGTATGCAACTTTCTGGAATCTAATGGTGACTAGAGAGTGTATTAAATTTCTACTTTTCAGTTCATCTGATACAGGTGCAGCAATTACCACAGACTGATGTCATTAATTGTAATGTTCTGTAGGAGTAATCAATGAACTCTGTTTCCTGAAAACAGTTTCACCTTTGCGCTATTAGTACTATAATGAAGAGGGCGCAGCACATACTTACATAAAAAACTTAGAATCTATTAGCACCTGTGCTGAACAGTAAAGCTGCTGATACTTTGCATGCAAATTGTAGTCATCATCTGAGAAGAAGGAGAGTTCATAGGTTCAATATTCTCTTGCTTTCAGTCTCCTATGTCAGCTATGTCTTAACCAGCTGGGGGCAGAATTACATTCTGGAAATTAGTGAGAAAAAAGGTTAAAATTGAAAATCTACTATTTCTGCATCTAGCCTCACCATTTATATGTTATGAGACAACATGAAAAATCCCAGCAAGTATAAGTGATGTCTGATTTCACATTATATTTTTAAAGTGTCACTGCTCAGGTAGGTTTACATTTGACAAGTAATTTAAATTCTTCAGTACATTTCTATAACCATAAGAAAAAAATCTTATCAGGATAAAAACTTGATGAAACTATTCAATTCTGTACTAATGCAAGAACTATTACTATTCTTTTTGACATGCAGATATATGAGGCACTATATTAATCTTCATAATTTTTCTCAATATTTCATCGTTTGAGGATATTTCAATGACTGCTCATTTATGTTGCTTTTGCTATATTTATTTTCTGTGCTAATTCTTGAATGCTATGCTCTGAGTACATACCTGATTATTACTGGTACGCTCTTACCATAATGCTGAGATAGACATATCTGTATTTCTGTAATTCCTCTTTTGAGTTTGTCTTTGGCAAAAAACATGGTGGTTTGGTTTTTTTTCCTCATACCACAATAAAACTTTTAGTGCCTACAGCCAATATATGGCTTATTATATCTCGCAAACTCCACCACCTTTCCCCTCACTTCCATCTCAAAAGAAGTAGTTGTGAAGGTCTTTACATTCAGTTTTTGAACATTGTGAAACTGTTCTCTTTGTAATCCTGTATGAAATAATATTAAGATGGACCTGTTGTGAACACTGTTACACAGAAAGGAGGTGTAGAAAAATTACAACTGTAGGCCAGTAGAGTAAAACAGTGTGCTGAGTTAATGAAACAGAATTGAAAAAGCACACAGGGGCAAAGAAGAAGCCATAGTACTCCGATGGACAACAAATATTTTGCATGCCTGACTCGCTTTGGCAATAGGTCCATGATAGTTTCCCTGTGGGATAATAGCATGAACGTTTCACACATTAGTTCGGTTTCATCCTTGGCTGTGCAGACTAACCAGGTTAAAAAGATCGGAGAAAATGTATATGAGTATAATGGCATATAAAGATAATGAAATAAGACAGTCGGTACAATAATGAAACAAGATTAAAATTCTGACTAGATAAAGATGTAGCTTCTTCTAGGTTCTTTTTTTATGAGTATGGACTACCATATTTCAATCTTCATGTGAGGTCTCCTAAAACATGAGAATCTGGGCTTTTGCTTTAGACCAGTGAAGATAAGAATGATCCAGAGATTTTGTATTGTCTTCAAACTTTCTCAAAATTCAACAATTTTCAAACATTCCTGAAAATTCAGGAAGTTTGATCTGGGGTTATATTTAGTTAAAAGTATATCTTTTATATATCTATGACCTAAAATGGAGAAGAGTACTTCACAGATACAACTATTGGTTGTCTCAAATTATTTTCTCTCCTTGAGATTTTCAAATCAAAGATAAACAACAGCAGTACAACTGAATTGTAGGTTTTCCTGATGTCAGAGTAGATTTGCTTTATTTTATGAAGAAGGTTGTCCTGTTAAGATGTGTCTATGGAATAAACGAAGGATTGTTACACTGGGCTCTGATTTTCAAAATTGCCTTCAACTTTGACTTGACTCTACCTCAGTGGATGCTGGAGTAGATGAGCATGAGCCCTTCTGGATAGTTCATTTTCCCCAAGCTGTTGTCACTGCATTCAGCCAAAAGAAAAGTCAAAACAATATAGGGTATATTAGTAATCAAATAAATGGAGAATCACAGAAATTATTCGTCTTTATTATAGTTGCTTCCTAAAGGCTTAGTTTGAGCCAGGAGCAATGGTGGAGTTTACCTGCAGTGACCCAGGAGGAGACAGTGCTCTGAAGGAAGCCTCTGTTAGGCCAGCAAACTGTCCCTTTATTTCCCCATGCAAGGAAATTGAGCCTGTGAAATAAAAAGCAGCCAACCTGTTCTGCAGCTCAGACGTTACAAATAGTAATCTCACACCAAGTTTTCACTTCTTCTGTAACTTTCTCTGTTTTCCTTTAAAGGAAACTAGGGCAGTGATTTAGGTCTTTCTCTCTTATCTCATCAGCTGTCTTCATGAAACCAGTAGGAATATCATTTTGGAGATTTTTAGCCCTCAAGTTCAAATTGGCTAATGGTTCAGTCTTTTGTTGAAGGGAAAGTAAAGGGGAGAGAAAAGAAAGATGGAGATACAGGCAAAACAGTTACATAAAGCTTATTTCCATAGGAAGCCAAGATAAACTGTCTTTATCTGTAGGAATTGTAAGGCCTAGTTATGTAACTCTTCAGCTTATTTGAAGAGGTGATAAACTGTTCCTAATTAAGCATTCAGCTACAGTATCATTATAAGACTTTTCTCCCCTCTCTGTCAGCTCAATAATAAATTAAAAAAAAAAAAATTAAAATGGTAAAACCCCTACCAACAAACCCATAAAAATCCCTGTGCATTCACATTTTTAGGGTTAAGATTTACTGACAACTAGAGTACTTTATGAAAATTGTGATGAAATTGAGAAAGTACTTTTTAAGATTAAAAAGACTTAAAATAGCTTATTTTTCAAATATTTGCAATGTCTATTGTTCCTTTGTATCCTTCTCTCTGTCCAACAAAATCACATAATACCACAGAGTTTGAAACATAAGTAGATTTCAATACTGACTGTGCAAGAGTCAGTTTTAGGGGCAGGACCAGGGAAATGTTTCAGAAATATCTCTATTTGAAGAATTCAGGTGATTCCTCTATCTGTGAAGATGGAAAGGAAGGAAAAAAAGCCCCAGAAAACAAAATAACTTCAGGATGAAGCTCTGAATTGCACTGGGGTATTTCTGAAGTCTCTCTTTAGAGCTCCCACTTCTCTTTAAAATTCCCCACAGAAAGCCATTTTCCAGGCAGAATCCAGAGGAATTAGAGGGCAGCGATTTCCCGACGAGGTGGCAGAGCTGGGGAGGGATCCCAGATCTGCGTGTCCTTCTCGCTTTTGTTGGCAACAGCTAAGGCAGCTGAACTACCCGTGTGATTCTCTGCAGACTGCGTGCACTGCGATAGCCAAAACTCACGAATGTTCTTACTTTGCAGTGTTTCGTTGTGCCTTGTAAAAGACATGGTGAGTGGGTACCACATTAATACTAAGTAAGGGATCCTGGGTTTTTGTTTTGCAGCAGTCATCAGCTGTGACTTCCATCTAGGTAAGATGCCGATTTCCATGTGGTTCTGTGCTGCCGTGATTTATTAGCTTTCACCCAGTCTTGCCTTAGTAATGGGAAAATTAAGCCCTTATGTGTTCTCACATGATATTTTCTTCTGTTCACATTATGCCTTTTGCACTCTCTCAATTTAATTTGCCTTGACTTATATCAAGGTTTTCTTCCAAAAGCCCTTTCCTGTGCACCAAAGAGATGAATTTAGTGTGAAGAAGGCTAGGCATCATCTTTTCACTCCGAGAAATAGATCAAGGAAAGGGAGCTTTTAAAATGCTACTATCCATCTCTTTACCTGATTAGTATATAAAGGACACAGTACAAGAGTAAGGGCTGAAGAGTTAATCTCTTACATTAATCTTGCCCATTACATTATATTAAGTAATCTCTTCTTCAAATGACTATACAATGCAGTACTACTGGTAAAATAAATTTCACATCAGGATTTTATAAGTACTGTTGCCCTTTAGTAATTTTCTGTATTTAACTCCATGACAAAATTGCATCCCAAACACTGTACAGAAACTTCCTCAAACTGGTGGGATCGGCAACTCTCTTTGCAGCCAAAACATTCAACAAAAAGATTCCTCAGTTTTCCCTCATCATGCACAATTATGAGTTTTGACTTCAAATACTTACACTCATAATTACAATATTCTGAAAAGATGTCCTAAATATATATGTTTCCCAGCTTGACTGTGACTTGAAGGAAATTCTCTTGTCTGAGGTGCTTGGTAAAGTAAAACTGAATTAGAGACAGTACAATAAAGCAAGTTAGAGTGTTTAGATACAATAACCAAAAATAAAGTCAATTTAATCACCCAAAGTAGGACAGCTTTTCAGTGTATTCGTCACTATGGAGATTTAACAGTTGATTCCAACTTGCATTTTAATAGCAAACTTACATAATTGTGAATCCTGGTGTGGTACTGCTGAGTGTATTCAGGCTGGAATTACCAGTTAGACAGATCCTGCCTAGCCTTGTAGTTAAAACAGGCTAATAGTTTACACATGTGCATGACAGTTTTTAATAACCATCTTTATAAACACCTTTGGATTTCTTTTTAATTCCTCACTTGACACTGTCTAAAAGAGAAAGTCACTAGTAGTGGTCAAGGCTGGGGATTAAGAATGAAGATTCTTGCGGTTTATTTTGTTTATTTTTTTTTAGCTAGTTCTGCTGATGAGGAGAAGCAGAAGTTTTTGCAACATGTATTTTAAATAGCCGATATTTATTGATTTGTTTGCCTATTGACAATACATTTTCCTGGATGTGTTTGAAGTTTTTCGTAAGGAAAAAAAATCTCAGAAGTGGTTAAGAGTTCTCTGAGTGCCCAAAACTGAGAAAGTATGTAGGATTTTTTTGGTTTTGACTTTAAAATAATTTGATTTTGGCATTATTTTTTGCATGTGCCCTCTTCATTCCTAGGTTCTTTGTAAACTTTTCTAGCCACTACCTATCATAAAGCAAATGGTTTGCTTTAAAGTTTCTATGCCTCAGTTTCCACAGTTACGGAATGGTTCAGAAAAGTCATCTACTTCCCAGGGTGCTGGGAGGCTTAACTAAGTGTTGGTAAAGTATTTAAAGATTTTTGCATTAAATGCATTACGGATGTGTAATGTAACATTATTATTAATGTATATTGCAAATTATTTTTTATCTCTGGCAATTTTCCATTACTTTAGAAAATTAGTCTAATCTAAAATATTGGCCAAATAGACAAAATTGCTGCAATTCCTTTAGTAGAAGTTCAATGATGGAGTCATGTTGACTTTTATCTTCAACAATCTTCCCTTAGAGTCTCCCAGAGACACAGAACTTGAGCTGTGCTTCTAATTGTTGGCTTCAGGCTAAAACTTTTGATCACTTCATTTCTGCTACTTTCTGTTAAACTCGCTGAATGAAAAGGCTTGATAACGTTTTATACTGTCTAATTCTTTATTTTGGGGAATATGAAAGATGAATTTGACCTTCTGAATTTTTAGTCTAAACTTTGGTAACAGGGAGCATCCTCATTCTTGTTTTCATTCATATTAATATTGCATCTATCTCTTTTGCCCTGTAAAAAGCTATTAATATTGTTCTATTAACCTTTTTCTAAGTAATAATGACCTTTCCCCTGAAAATGCAATTATTGGACTTTTTTCCCAGAATAAATCTCATTTATTAGAAAGTTTGGCCTTGTGCACTTTGTTCTCTGCCATTTCCTTTTAAAAAAAAATAAAAAAAATCAGGCTTTATTTTCAAATAAGTACATTATTTTTATTCAGAAAAATATTCTATAATGCATGCATTTGGTCATAATTTGAGAGGAGGTGGTGGTTGCTTGGTTGAACCATGTGTCTGCCTTTAGAAAGAAAGAGGCTGTAGTGACAGTGCTCTTAGGTTCCTCTGTCACTCGACTGCTCTGGCTGCTGGTGGCTGTAATATCCTTTATTTTGCAAAGAATTGCCAACGAGGTAAGTTTGGCTTTTGAGGATGTCTGGTCCAAATGGTCTCTGCTTGGTTAAACAGAGCTCCTATTCTCTTTCTGCAGGGAGTGGCAAGTCTTTGAGGTGTTTCCTGACAAGCTTTCTCCGTTTGAGGAAGGAGGAGAAAAGATCAACACCTCCTGTTGCGTGCGGCCAGTGCAAACTTCTGGGGAGACAGAAGGGGAGGGAGGAGAAAAGCTCTTCCCGCATAACCTGCTCCTTGAGCTGGTGATTTTGTCAAGGGAGATGATGAAGAGACTTTTCTAAGGACTACAGAGGTGCTGAGAGCATCTGTAAGCTCTCCACATCCTCAACAACACAGTGGCTGTAACAGAGGGATTTTTCTTCACTCCAGTAAAACGATGGCTGAAAAGCTGTGCAGAAGAGCAGCATTATTGTCCTGGTTCTTCTCCACTCCCCACCCTGCTCTTCTTGCAGTTTCCAGTTCCTTGAGGTCAGAGTGAGAAGGAAGGTTGTGGCAACTCTCTTTCCCTGGCCATTTTCTTTCCTAATTATAAAGAATCCTTAAAAAAAAAAAAAAGTGAAAATCCATATAGGCTTCCCTTCCTACGTAGATAGGAAAAACATCTATAACCACATATAGGGGAAGAAAAGTTGTGTTTATAGCTCTAGGCTGGAAAAAAGAAGTGGATTCAGAGTTTTGGTGTGTCTGATTTTTATTTTCTTTGAGGCACAGGCAAAAAAAAAAAGGTTTTTGTATTACTCAATCCATTAAATTAGAATACAAGTTTCTTAAAATGCACTGAAATATAGGCAGGTGTTACAGACTGTACATTAGAAATTAGAAAGTGAGGCTCAGCTTTTTAAAGATTCCCCAAGAATGACAGAAAATGGGTGTCAAATTTGTAACATGGGCATAGAGAACATCATTCCATGTGTTCTCCCCACCCATCTCCCAAATTAATCAGATAGGCTACCAGGAACATTAACACTAGTGATTTCAAGCAACAGAAAAAGGACTTTGTACCATGGAGGTAGGTAGACATGAGCTTTACCATATGCACAATTTTAAGACAAAAAATTAGTTTTTTAAACTTTGTTTTTATAACATTTATTTGAACTGTACTCTTCAGAAAACCGCATCTTCTTTACATTTCCTGGCTCTGTGACTCATCAAAATGAGCTCGTTTAGTCACATCAAATGATGTGTTTCATAGAATAAGACAGGAAAAGCAGCACACTGAGTCACCGTCACAGGGAGGGTGGCTTCCAAGCCACTATCAGACAACATAGGGAAGCGCAAAAATATCGAATGAGTGGGGCCACGGAAACACAGCCCAGTGACAGGAAATCATCTATAATCAAGTAAATGTAAGCCACATCTTCTCAGTCTGTTTTTTAAGGAAGTGAGACATAGGCTATCGTGATGTTTACCTGTCTGTCAGTCTCTGTCCCCCAGTAATTTTGTAAGCCCAATCAAATTAGCTGAAGTGGTAGAGCTCTCTGAAATAAGACATTCTTAACATGATTCCTAAAACTTGTTGGTTTTATGGTGTCTTTTGCACCCTTCTGAGAGAAGGGCTGTAATGCTGGCTCTGCCACCACCTGCTCTGTGTGCCCTGCTGAGCTGGCCACCATCACACCCATTCTGGCCCACCTGGCAGCGCTTGGGGGGCTCTCAGCCCAGCATGACATAGCCCTCTCCTTGCTCTGCAGTCACAGAAGGATCAGGGAGTGTTATACAGCTGGCTTATCCTTACGGATTTGGGAGAGGAAGTGGAAGAATGAGGTGGTAGCAGAGACTTAAAGTGGCATGACACAAGACCTGGTGATGATAAACAGTGACAGAAAGAGGTGTGGAACTGGGGAATTGCAATATAAAGCCACTGCAAGCCAGGATTCACTTAACAGAGTAACTTGTTCATAAAACAAGACTGTGTGCTAGATATTTTTTGAAAGCTTTTTTTTTTTTTTTCCCTAGTGAAGAGCTTTCAGATCTTTCTAGGTTCAACAAATTTCTGTAGTTTAACTTAATAATCTCATTCGGAGTTCTCAGGTTGTGCTCCTTGCTAGAGACACTTCCCGCTTCTGCTCTCCTAGGAACGAAGGTTGACACAACGGTACTGTCTTTCTGTCTGCCATCCCCAAAGTCAATTGAAAACAAGGCCCAATTTTGACAAACTTGATTGAGGAGTGGAAGTCCTTATTTAAATTCCTGTAAGTTTAATGAAAATGAGTAAGTGGCTAGAAAAAATAGTTTATGCTAATTATCTCTCAGCAAGCCAATTAGTAGACGTGTACTGGCTAACCAAACAGCCTGCTTGCTATTCAAGACTAACTATGTCAAGAATTATCTTTTGCTTGCTGGGGATTACACAGGATGGGGAGAGAAGAGGGCTGATAGATGAACCGGGGTTATTCTGACAGGGAAAATGAAGGATATAGGATAAACACTTGTAAGAAATTGGGGTTTCATTTGTTCTACTTTCTAATGAAATATCCCGGCAGTTTTTTTCAAAGCTTTGACAATATTTTTCATAAGACTTTAAAATTTGTAAAGAGAAAGAATGATGACAAAAATTGTCATAGCATTCAGTTGGGGTTTTTTTCTTCTTTATTTTTTTTTTCCTCCCATTGGTTCAATTTTAGCATTTGTTAAGTGACCATAATCTCTTGATTGTTTTTTAGGCTGGTGATTTTTGCAGAAGATTATCCTGTTTATTATTTGGAAAGCCACAAATATATTTCACCTGCTTCTCCTTAGTTATTTTTATTTTCTAGAAAAGTCACGAACAACAGGTAAAATCTGTCAAATCTATTATTTTAGCATGTTAAGGTGGATTTGATTTTCTTCTTGTGACTGTAAATTTATATCTCTAATGGGGCTGAAGAGAAACAAATGCACAGGAGCACAAAAACACCATAACAGTCTGGACTTAAAAAAATATAGAAATATGAGTTGTCATACTAAAGAATCACTGTTGGTATATGAGTCAATTACCAAACGAAACTGATATTCCTCATTTTTTCCCCAATAACTAATTCTTATCTCTAATTTACTTGGTAGGGAATTTTCTATGCTCTGCTTTGCTTTTCATACTATTGCTGAGACAGGCTGGAATTATCATCTGCAGAGTGGGCCACATCGGTTTACAATGGCATGCTGTGGTGTTTTGCACAATAGCATCTGATATTATAATCTGCCAGAATATAGCATCCCATCCATTACATAGCTCATATTTCTAAATTTTGTCTGTGACAAAGATTCACCTAATTGTTTACTTAATAGAAGAATTTTTGGGAAATTTTTACTGGGGCTTTGCTGCTGGAAGTCTGGATTCATATGGAAATACCCATATTTCCTATTTTTGAGTTTAGTACTTATAAATATGAGCAGGATTATCAGTCAGATCAGAAAAGATGGAAGGCATAGGCGTTGTATTCCAGAGGTCCGTAGGAGATGAGAATGGTTCTGTTGTACTTGCAGATCCAGTTTACAGGTGCTGCTCTTTAACTGGTTTCTATTCTAGGACGTACAGAATAGGAACCAGTAGCAGCTTTTACCTCCCTACACAGAGGTCCAATATTTGGAGCTACTAGGACAGAAGGTCTGTGACTGCTCTACTTTCTTTGCAGACTGGCTTATTTTACCTGAAGGGTGAAGCTTACTGTGGTAGCCTTAGTGAGAACTGAGAGCTCTCACCTCCTTTGATTAATGTAAGAGGAAATATTGAGTACAAAACCTTCAAAATTTTATAGAAGCATAAAAGGGGAAAAGTAACTAGGAGCAAGCCATGCAGTCCCTGAGGGAAGGATCTCCCCAAGTTTCTTTTGTTAGTGAGCCAAAAACAGGACTGCAAGGACTCAGGCTATCTGAGTGTGAAGGTGGTGAGAAGACAGCACTGGACTCCATGACAAACTGCACCTTGATGACAGCTCAATTGTCCTTTTCTACTAATCTGACTGGGGGCTGTCAGGCATCCTGAAGTCACGAGGGAGGAAACAATAATATCCTTTCTCTTATACTAGTATACTTCTATCATAATTCACTTATTTTTAAGAATTATTGCAATTTTAGAAACAAACCATACAAAACTCCTGTGACTCTCATCCAGTCTTGTGGTGGTTTTTTTTGTTTTGTTTTGTTTTGGTTGGTTGGTTGGGTTGGGTTGGGTTTTTTTGTTTTGTTTTGGGTTTGGGCTTTTTTTTTTTATGGAAAAGAAGAAGTTATGAGTTGATAATTTTTTTGAATGTTGGAGTCAGCAATATTGCAATCGGGTTCTGTTCTTACCTTTTCTACAGATACCTCTATGTGTAGGTGGGACTAGCAAGGCAGTGTTTGGAACAGTGATGTTCTCTGAAATGCTTTCAGTTGATACAGCTGACTGCTTTTTCTCATGGACTTAATTTCATCTGAGTTTTTGGTTGCGTTTCCCTTTGGAAAGTCATCCTGTGACTCTAGGAAGGATCTGCTTTTCCGTAATTTTCAAGAGAGATGGCTCTAATCAGACTTGTTATTGCCCCATTCTGCTACACACACATGTGTACACACATCTGCATCGTTGATTTCAAAATGCTCCCCAAACCGCTCATTGTGCCTGCAGACCCTGCTTGTGGCGTCCCCTCTGGATTTTGGTATAAAATTCATTTAAAAAGAAGTGATAATGGCACCAAGTGTTTCCCTGACAACTCTTGTTTTGAGCGTGTGCACAGTTGCTGCAGTAATGTCGTTTGGTAACTCCTCCTCCTTGTAACTTTCTGATCGTAATATACTACCGAGCAAGTCCACACTAAACTGTGATCATCCACCCTAAATGTATTTATTTTATTTCCTGCAGGAGAGGTCTGCAACTCTTGTTTCATATGGCACATTCTGGCATGCTTCCTGCCCTTGGAAAAGGTTATTTCGGTGCCTGTGAATACGGGCAGTAGGCTACACCTCCTCAGACTTGCTCCTGCTCGTATCGAAAACTGAGCTCTGAATATTTCTCTGGGAGCCTCACTCGCAGAGAGTTAGCACAGTGAACAGAGAACACCTTCCTGCCCCTGGAATGAAAAAGAAAAAAGGAGTTGACTGAGGCATAGCCACTGTTACAGGCTGGGAATCACCTCTACAGGGCTCAGAAAAGAGAAGAGAAACCAAGCCTCCTCCAGCATCTCTCATCCTCTCTCTCTGCTCCCTTTTCAGCACCAAACTGTATTGTCTTAATCTGGGAATGTGATTTATTTGTGAAATATCTAGTGGGTGGCAGAGGTGGGGAGCAAAGCTGCACAAAGCTCCCCAGAGCTGCTGACCGAGGTAAATAGTGTGTCATAACACATTTATCAAATAATAATGGAAACCGTATAAAAAATATAGGAAGGGGAGGGGGGAAACCCATTCCCCTCTGGGAAGTTACTGAATATTTCAGCCAGTTTATAAAAGTATGTGTACATGTGTTTGGAAGGGGGGAGGTTTTCCTAGCTTCACCTCTGCAAATAAATCATTGGCCTAGGATGTCTGAGCAGACAAGTGAAATGGATGAGCGCATTATGGATCAAGGAGGTGGTATCCCTGCCTTGGTTAGTTTGAGAGAGACCACCCAAGCACTGTGGGACTAAGATGAGACTGTATGTTGTGCCTGTAGAGTACTGAAAGGCTTAGGCTGCAGTCTCTGACATGGTAGGAATGTGGAGAATAAAATAAAATTCATGGTATTTCTCAAAGAGCAGGCATGACTTGTCATTTATCTGAACTGGTTTTGTTCCTAATTGTTTGGGGTTTTTTGCCTTTGACTAGATTGCCAGCATAGATAGAATGAAAAAAAGAAAAGAAGTAAATGGGAAAGGTGTATTAGTTACGCCTATTTTGGAAATAAATTTATGTTTATGTGCAATTAAATAAACAAAAATATATTAATGATGTATTATATTCATTTTTCACTGTCTGCCACTGGTGACTTTCAGAATACAGAAGCTGAAGTCTGATGCTCTCATTGATGCTGAGAAGAATCTTGCATCATAAGTGGTCCATTGAAGTCAGTGAGAAATAGTTATGGAAACAGGTACTCATTCCACATGAGTAAGACTTGTAGAAAATGGATGAGTCTTACCAAAAATTGCCAAGTTAAAAGGAGCCTTACAGACTTATAATATAATCCTTATAATTAAATGTGAAGGTACAACTAGCAAGGGAGAAGAAGTTCTGAGTTTTTGGTATTATCATATTTTGCAGGAAAACCTCTCAGAGTAGAGCTGATCACATTTTTATATTTACAAGTGGTAATAGTAATTGAAGCCTTATCAGTCTACATGTAGTAATGAATTAGATGAATTCTGTGCTGTAAGGAAAGCTAGTAGGAATTAAAAGGTAAAATATGAAAGGTGTCTTTATAAAAAAATAGTCCCTTTTTTTAAAGAAAAAAAACCCAAACAAACTAGTTTTGATATTTTTCTATAATATTCTAGGATTTTAAAAATTAAAAAAATATTAATAGAAGTAATGTAGGTATGTTGTATTTACCAAAATTTACTTTCTCTTCTAGTAGACAATCTTCAATTCATTTAAAATTATTTAAAAACTGTTCATGCAGAAGTGCGTGTTTTAAAAAAAAAGCTGTGTTTTCCACCTATGGAATATTTCTACCCAAGAGCATTTGCAGACAGGTAGAAATGCTCCCTGTGCTGGGTGAGATATTGATTTGGGCTAGGGATTGGGCCAGGGGTTGTAACGTCAAGCCTTGGGGCAGCTCACCTTCGGCACTAGCCAGGGGACGCCTTGACCCCAGGGGGGGAGGCTGGCAGTCTGTAGACACTCTGCCTCCCATAACCAATGTCACAGTGGGGTGTCAGCTATATTGCTGGCAATGGGATCTTCTGGGTGACGTAAGAAGCTGAGATGCTGAGCACATGCCATCACTAAAGTTCCTGTATCACATTTCTCAGGAACAGAGAGGTTAACTCTCCATGTTCAGGCCAGATTTCAGCTTCAGCATTCATATTGTGCGTACCTAAATCTCCCCTGAAGTTTTGATTTGATACAGTATTGTTCGCTTGGTGCCTTAATCAGTACAGTGCAACGTTGCTGCCTGCACTGTTGATCATCTGCTCTGCTTCAAAAGTTGTTGAGTTTTGCCTGCAAGACAAGAGATTATTTTCTTTTTTTTTTTTTTTTCCTTTTTTTTTTAAGTTTTAAGGGGAATTATCTCAACTGGAGCTCCAACTCTCGCTGGGCAGGGGGTGAACAATTGTTGTTTGTGCTGGAGAACAAGGCTGGAGGAGACTGGAAAGAATCCTTCTCCGCCCAAGGGCTTAGGGCACCCAAGGAACTGATCTACAGCTTGTACTATAAACTGCAGGCTGTAGTCCCAGCTGTGATCTCTGCAGGAGTTCTGCAGCCCATGGATCTGCCCCTGCTGTGTTCCCAGCCTGCTTACAGCAGCTTGCTACGTTCCCAACATGGCCATGCAGAAAGTATTCCACACCAGGCTGGGGGCTGTCTGGAGGTTGCTCCTCCATGACCTTATCAATTCATGTAGACTACTCACGGCCTGGCCACTGGTGGAAAGGCTCTTCCTTGTCTTGGGTCTATTCTTGGAGGTAAATGTTGTGTTATATAGGAGTCTAGGTGCTCAGCGATTGTAGTGATTAGTGCTCTAGCTATTAATAAAGAGCTAAATAAATGCCAGGTCTTGCTGAAGTACAAGGAAAATTACTTATGTATAAGAAAATTTATACAGGTGTTTATTGACTGTTACCGTAAGACTTCTGCTGCTGGTGTTTGTACACTGGGGCTAATTGCACCTATTCCAGTAGGAGTTCAGCCGTATAACGGGAGAGAGGACACAGCCTGCAAAGCAGCTGGGAGGAGAGGGTGGAGGGAGGAGTGTAGACCTGAGGAGGATCTGTGACCTTATGAATACTCTTCACCTCTCCATTCTTCCCTCACATAGAGGTTTCTCAAGCCAGGGGTCCTTCAAGAGGAGCCTTCTTGCTATATCTGCTGGCACACTCTCTTCGTACTTGCCCAGCTCTCTACGTTGCAAGGCAACCTCAGTACATGAAATACATGCCTGATAATTCTGCAGTTAAATTAATATGGAAGAAACGTTGTATTAAAAAAAAGGGCCAGAAAAGACTGATTTGTTGTTGAAAGCGTTGTCTAATGCATATCGTTGAAAGAATTCTTGTACGCAGAGAAGACGACAGGTTTCCTTGACATAAAGAACAGGCCTCGATCCCGTAATTATTTTGGCAGGTGCTTAATTCCCAAAGTGTGAGTTATCCTATGAAATTCAATGCACACAGTGAAACAAAGGAGTGGGAAGGGAGGAGGAAGGGATTACAGATGTTGAGAGAAAGGCAAGGGGGCTCTCTGAACAAATGGGACTGAAAGAGGGATTGAAGGAGGAGAGGAAGGGCGACTGGCGGAGGAGAATAGGAAAACAATTCAGATTTGAAGTTGAATCAGCATTTGCTGACATGAGCGTGACACTAATGGAAAGGATTTGGGAAAAGAATAGTTATAAGCTAATAGATTTGCTCTCTTCAAAACATTCTGTATGCAGGTAATAACATGTAGTCTTTGTTTATAATAACTTAAAGTGACATCTTTTGGTTTCAAAGAGAATTTACGGTCAGAAACAGGGAATGCCATACTCACCTGCTTTGCTTCTTCCTCTTTTCTTCCTTCTTGAAATTTATTTCTGGAAGTCATTAAAATTCAGATCCCATCATTTATAACAAATGATGTGAAGTGTTAGGTACAGTGCTTGGAGTATATGTTTGTTAAAATGAAGGAAGAGACTCTTCCAACACTTTGGGATTTTATGAATGATTTACATCTGGTGCTAAAGTTCATAAATGAAACGTGGGAGAACCAGATGCTTCATTTCTTGACTGCATCGTGTCTGCACATACTGATGGTGAATTGAAAACAGGAATGTCTCATAAATCAAGAAAATCTATTTTTGTACTCTTGATTTCTATTCCGAACATCCATATAACACCCAAACAAATGTGGTAAAATTGGTTCCTTGAGAAACCCTTTATGTTTAGTAACAGTGTGGACATGTTAATAAAAAAAAAAAAAAGGAGAGAAAAAAAAGAACCAATCTTCAGAGTAAAAAATGCTCAGAACGAGCAACTGTTCTTGGAGATCAGCATGGAGGGAAGATTAGCAAGAGAAAGACTGAATGTTTAGCAAGAGAAAGACTGAATGGAACTAATAGGCAAATGCTGGCAGTTGTACAAAGAGCAAAGGTGTGTAATAAAGTGACACTTCACAACTTTTGGCATTGAGGGGGAAAGAAATTAAAGCTAAATTCTTCTTTCAGTTACTGACACAATAACCAAAGGCAGAATCTGGGCTACCATTTGAACAGGGAGATTGGGGCTCACGAGCAGACATTTCCAGGGAGCTGAGTGAAATTCAAATTTGATTTCATTTTTCATCAATGTTTTGGAATGCTGCTCTTTGCCTGCTCTCTTGCTGAAATCTATTGGCTTCAGGACTGTAAGAGATGCTTGGCATTAGGTTCAGGTTTCACTAAAACTTTTGTAAACAGGCTTGGAAAATATCATTTATTGAATTATAATAAAAGAATAAGCAAAATGTGTGGTAACTGGGGTGGGCTTAGCTCGCAGCAAGGCATGCAAGGCCGATGTGGCTCACCTTGTGTTTGCTGTGGGGGGAATGGGGTGCACCTGGGTAGTGCTTGCAGCTCAGCAGAAACTTGTTACCCAACGGTATCTTGTTTGTGTGCCCAAGCCCTGGATGTGCATGCCTTGCTAGTTCTGTTAACAATTGAAAACAAATGTTTATTTAAATTTATTTACACATCCTACACACAGATTGAGTGTAGGTGTGTTGGCAGAAGGGAGCCTTTAGGAAGGATTTAATAAAGGTGAAGGAAATGGCTTAGCAACTAGGTTTCAAGGAGGCACCCCAAGTGCAAGGAGCAATGTGAGATGATGGAGGCATTTGAGATGGTATCAAGGTAGGTGCTGCTGGCAGAGCAATTGGAGTTTGTAAGGCAGGGGAGCTGCCCCCGTTTTCAAAGGTAGGTAGGCAGATTGCATCAACACACCATTAGTTACTCTGATGTTTCCCCTGTGGAAGTTTTGCCTTTTATTTCAATGGGAGCGAGATCAAGCTTTTCTAGGGGGAGTATTCCCCCATTGCATGATGGGCATCAAATCCGCTTTCAGACTGGGGTGGAGTTACCAAAAGTGACAGAAATATTCTGCAGTCCTCTTGGTTACCTTCCTGCTCAAAATATGTCCCTAGCTAAGGCAATTTGCTAGATGTCATAAAACACAAAGGAAAGCACTTTTCACGCCAAATATCAGAAAAGCGTTCTCTTTTCTCAACTGTAGAAGTAACAGAAATGATGTGTTCATTTTAAATTCCATTCATGTAGGCCCTAATAAAAGCTATTATAAAATACAATTGTGTGGAGACAAAAAAAGAGATAATATCACTATAGCTCAATATAAAATTTAAGTAATTAAGACATGAAAACTATTACACAATTTACTATGAATGCAATGTGAATAATAAAATATTTAACCATTTCACTTCTGGTTGTCTTTTTTTTTTTTTTTTTTAAATAGTGCTTTTTGAAAATATTTGAGGTTGAAATATTGCTAAAGATCTAAATTCCACATTACTTCAGAAGATAAGCAGGACTGAAAAGCAAGCTAGCTGGGTTTTCCAACAAAGTCTTGTATACATTTTTAGATGTTGATGTAAATGTGGCACCCTGCCACATAAAGGATTCTACATGAAAAATGTCCGTTTCAGGTGATTTTGATGGTGGCTGTAAATAAAACAGGACATAGTGAGTGAAGTGTAGAATTATTTCAGCAGTGCAAGCTAAGCAGCTGCATAACAGTTATGAAATTGTGTAGATGGACTGATGGATCCCAAGATTAAAACAAAAGGATTCTTAAAGGTACTGGAAAGAAAAGTATTTTTAAACAGGAGCTGCTGAAGCTCTGCATTTTTCTTTCACATGATTCGGCACTGTGTCCTCTTTTCTGATGGGCTTTAGCAACCGTTTTGGTAAATGGTTGAGAGAAAAGCTCAGTCTAGTTTTTCTCTAGTCGAGTGAATATCATAATTCAGGATTTTTAATAGACACATTATTTTCTTGTGCGCTGACATATGCATGACAGTCACAGGCATGTACTGACAATGCCTAGTAACACTTAACAACATCTGCTCTATGATCCAGCTCTATCTTTTTACTTCATCCCAATCTTACTGTGTATGTTTGTTTTCTAGCTCAAATTTGTGACACGCGATTTGCTTCGGACCGTGTCCAGGCTCTCCATGGAACAGCATCCTCCTGAGCTGCAGGAACCGATAGCTCGTGTTGGTGGTTCAGTAGGTGGCACTCTTCCCCTTGGATCAGTCCGAGCAGTGTCCCAGGTGTTACACGGTACTTGAAGCAGTAGCTCTGCAAGAAGCTAGAGGACAGTCCCACAGCTTGCACTGCTGGAGCATTGCCCGGGTTGGAGTCCATCCTCCATTGGATGTAGTCTGCGTGGTCTGGGGAGCATCCTTGGCTTTGTCTGTTGCAGTGGTGTCTTCCGTGTCTGCCCCGTGCAGAGGACAGAAACAAGGCTATGGTGTGGATCATTTTTTGCGTCTAGGTAACGTGTGCCCTCAGGATCCAATTCTGCCCAAAGACCTACAGAAGGAATGGAAACTAAGCTTTGGGGTCAGTAAGACAGTTTTGGTGGTCCAGCAAGCTGTTTAGGTAGACACTTTCAAAAAAACCAAAAAGCAAACCAAAACACCTTACTGCTTTCTCTTGGTAAACTTGAGGAGAGCTTGTGTGCTAAGCCTTCAGAAACTGAGGATCTGCAGTTCCATTTAAAGTAAATTTGTAGTTCTCAGACCTCCATCAGCTGGACCTCAATTGTCTCAAACTGGGCTCCTTTGTTTACCAAGTGTTAATCTTCGCTTCCCTATGCCTTAAGGTCTTGGCTGTAAAATGGAACCGCTGAGACTTAAATATTGTGGATTCCAGGCATGTGGTAAGGCATGAAAATGTTTGTGATGTGCTTGGCAAAAAAAAAAAAAAAATGGAGTAGAGCATTGTTATACTTATACTCATTTTTATGGTGAAGAAGCTCTTTGTGAAGCCTGTCTCCCAGGCCTTTGGGTTCTCTGCCTTTTCCTATTGTCGTGGCTTGTTCCAGACTGGGCTCAATCCTCCCAAGCAATTAAAAACACTAAGGAGCAACTATACACCTGTGTACATATGTTTTTCTGTATGTGTATATCCATATATTATGTGTTTACATATATTATATTATGGTTGTTTAAAAAAAAAACATAAAGAAATTGTAAGTAAGCCTGATTGGAGAGGCAAAATCATCACAAATGGAACTGAAGCAATGTTAAATGGCAGGCTTCAATTTTGGCCTATGAGATTTTTATTTTCTTTGGTTTTGTACATCACGATTTCTTAAAACTGCTAAAAACTTTTCTCTAATAAGGGTGTCATAAATCACGTAGCTATTTACATGCTTTAAGAGCAGTCATGAAACCAACTGAGAAGTAGGTGTTACACAGGCTGGACCTTAGCACAGGCTTTATAGAGAGGACAAGTTTTAGGTTTGCGGTTCCTTGCTCTCCTCAGTAACTCATCCCATACATGGTTTAATATTTGAGATATAAATTATTCAAGAATAGTTTTTAGCAATCAGTGAATTAGCCACTTGCAATTAAAAAAAAATTGACCTCCTCTTCTTGCAATTCACCTGACTAAAGTCAGTGTCATTGGTATGTGACTGGTTCTCATCTATTTTTATCTGCTGTAGGAGCTGTTTTGATCCAAAATTGACAAAATCACCCTAGAAATCTGAAAAAAAAATAAAAAGTCACATATGAAAAAAAAAAAATTATTTTGTTATAAGATGAGGAGTTGGTCCATTGTGTGAATGACATTATTTCCATACTGACTACCATAGTTAAGATAAACTGACTCTTTGCCCATGGCAAACTTGCTAGAGAATGCTGCACACAAAGAGCCTGTAAGCCATCCCAAAGAATTGCAATCTTTTGGCAGAGCGGCTAGGAATATCTAAAAAGCTAGATCATACTGACCAAACATTCTGACACCTCTTTTTGGAAAAGAAATGTCATTTTACAGCAGGTAACTCTTATGTCCCTTTAACAAATAGGGCTTGAAAGAAAAGGTTTACTTTTAGCAATCGACTTGAAAAGAAATTAAAAAAGTCTTTGAAGTTGTTTAAAAGACATTAACAATTGATCTTGCCAAATATCATGTTCTCCATTTTTGCCAAGGCTGCTTTGCTTCACTGCCTCACTTTTT
>VZRU01015254.1:406498-417203 GCA_013398155.1 Pedionomus torquatus
TTTTTATCAGGCCCAAACTGCTGACAGAATGTCGTTCTAATAGGAAAAGACATCATTTGGAACAGTTATTAATATAAAAAAAAAGGCTGTGTTAAAAAGGGGGTTACCCACCTAAATGGCCAAGTTCAAGAAGACACGATTAGGGTTGCATTATCTCTCTCCCTGGAGCACACCTGTGAATTTATGAAGCTTAGAAGGGGCATAATTCAGCCTCATGCCTACCTTTTTTTACTTAGCCATTCAAACAGTTAATGCTGCTTTTTTTTTTTTTTTTCTTTTTTTTTTGTAGCATCTATCAAATCTATATCTACCATAGCTTTGATTTCTTCCTATCTTCATAGCTCATATATATATCTTCATAGTTCTTATTTATAAATATTACACTGTGGAAAAGATGTTGGTTACAAAAGGCTGTATGTTACCTTCTGCATTAGGGGTGGGAGGCCACCCCACATAGTAGTGGAAAGAGATGCAGAGCATGCACTGAGTGAGGCATAGAAGGCATAGTTTATGGAGATAGAAGAACAGAAGGACAATTTGGAGTAACAAAAATTGATGGGCACAAGATTTCATAGAGAAAGGATGGCCAGTTATGTGTAAAGCTGTTGAGATGTTCCAGGGAGATGTGAGAAGATTCACACCCTGAAACTTCACTAGGAGAAGAATAGAAAAACCTTTAAAAGGGGTTTCAGTGAAGTACAGACTGAAAATCTGATTAAATAGGTTCAAGAAGTAGGCTATGAGAAATTAATTCAGCAGGAAATTGTAGATGATGGAGACAGATAGAAATTCAATAACCTTGGCAAGAGAGGGAAAAGCAAGCTGGATCCTAATGACAGAAATATATAGGATGAAGCCCGGACATACAAAAGGTAAAAGAGACTTCTGGCCATATACTTCATCATAATTACCATAAATCAGTGCGAAGGATTTTAGTGAGAGCCAATTATGCTCCCATCAAAAGTTCTGATCATGGGACTCATTTATGCTCTGGCTTCTCCCTTAAAATTTCTCTTCTGAAAATTCTGTACCAAAATTCATTTTCATTTCCTATTAAGTTTATTATATGAGACAATTTAAAAGTTTGATCTTATTGTTTTCCATCTATACTAATGAATTCTTAAAGGAAAGTATCTGTAAATTTTTATTACTTTTTTTTTAAGTCCATAAAGGCAAACTTTTTCTCCATTCATCACTTTAAATTGATAAGTAATAGTGAATTTAACGTATTTAGAAGATAAAAAGAAATTTAGATAAGGAACAGCATAAAACTTTTATCTCATTATTCTCAAGCATATACGTCTCAGTTACTAAAAAGATACCATCCTTTGCTGACCCTTTCCCTGTTGTGCTGGAATGGGAATCACTAGACGATTTTGAGAACCTTACTGGGGAGGAAAAACGCACTTCTGGCCAACAAGACTCTAGGTAACTCCACCTGGACAGCTTGCCCTCTTTTAAGCCTGACAAAGTGCCATATTATGATTAAAACTTGAATCCAGGAGCTTATGCCTTTTGTTTATAAGACAGTGGGCCAGTATTCAAGACAGAATTCGCATTATGCATTCCACAATGTGCTGTGTCAGTGTTAAGAGTCCTGAGCCAGTGCATCCTCTAATTATCTTGGGTTTGTGCAAAAGTTAGTCACAGGAGTGAAACTTGTGCAGTCAACCCCCTCCTCACTTACTTTGCTCAATCTTATAAATGACACTAACTATCAGTTTTGCTTCCAGAGGTTTTCCAGACCTCTGCTGTTTCTTTTTGGTCTGCCTGTCTTTGTCTGTTATTTCTCTCTAAGTCAACACATTCAAAGCAGAGCTGAGGAATGCAAAGATTATCCACTTCCAAAATCTGCTTTCCATGGACAAACCCATATAGTGTCTGCTGATGAATGACAGCTTATTGTTCTTTCTCATTACAGTAACGTGTAAATCTACTGACTGTGACTAGGGAAACGGGAGCTTGTTTGCCCTATAAACTTTCTCAAGTGCCTGCTGGAGGCACAGTGTGTTTCCCCAATCACTGTGCTTCACGAGCAATCTCTGAAAGTGCAAAATAAACAAATAATCCTAACGCATGTAGCATATAACAGGCAGGAAGGATATATTTAATGTAAATTGAGTTAAAAGTTCTCAGGCTGAATTGCCTGAAGTGGTTAGGAGTTAGCTGATGGTGTATAATAGCTGCTCAGCCTTTTTCTTGCTTCTTGGTGCAGACAGCATTGATTGGCTGGGCTGATTATAGCCCTGTACGTCAAAAAGGTGCAAGTTGTTCTTAACACCAGCAAATCGGCTCTTGCATGAACAGGCTTAATGCGTGATAAGCTATATGGTGTAGGCATAAATTTTGTGTGCTCGAAATTGAAGTGAACTTTGCTTGTATGACATATCCATGTAGATACGGCCAATAGCTGTTAGAGTCTGTTGCAGCTCATATTTATTGCTTGTAGTTAAAGTAAAAATCAGTGCCATGCGATTTTATTCAATTCAGGGAAAAAAAACCCTAATTGTCCTTCTGCCAAAGTTTAAGTGCTACATTTTTTCATTAGAATTTAACAAATGTTCATCTTAAAATAGACTGACAATGGGTCAAACTGTTCCACTTTATCTGTTATGAACTTAAAATTTATCAAAGCTAGTACTCACTCTTCCCAGAGCAATTTGTATTTTTACTCCTGGATTTAACTATCAAATTCTCCTTTGAAACTACTGTTTAACAGCCTCGACACCCCGAAATATTTGAAAAAGATCACTGCAACAGACTTCCATTTTCACCTGCTGCACAGAACATATTATGTGGATGCTTTGGGGCATTATTATTGTTTATAATGTTTTTTATCGCTCATGTAAGAGAAGTATCATCTTTTTAGGGAATATTCTTGAAGAAGACAACTGCTACCTTGACCGAGATCTGATTTCCCTCTTTATTTTGACAGCAATGACCGTTCCATGAATGTGCGTGAAGCTAAGTCAGTTTGGAGTGTAAGCTAAATCTTCCTTCTCCCTTTAGGTGTGCATTCTGGTTCATCACTTGCAGGCCCTCATATTGAACAGGGACTCTTCTTGCTGTCGTAATATAACTAATGGTAATACTTGAGGAGGTAGGTGTGATCTTGTATGAGAAAGGGTATCTTAATCTTGCCCTCTTGTGCTAAAGTATATTAAATCCAGGATTTTAAAAGTAGACTAAGCATTGATGGGATTAAACATATTACATATCTTTAAGGAAGACACATTTATTCTTTAGTGTTTAGTGCTAAGTCCCATGTTGAACTAAATCCAAAAATGAGCCGTAGATTCTGGCATATCTAAAAATGTCGAACTGGATCTCTTGGTTTTTGCTTTGATGTAGCAATATTCTTTTAGTGCATGAACAACATCTTGGGTGGAGGTGAAACTGTAACACAGAGCTTTTTATTTTCATTGTATTATTTATAACAATTATCTAAGTCAAATTAGAAATAAATGGCTACTAATCTTTGTGTGTATGTGTATGTGTGCCCAACAATTCCTAAATGCCACTAGGAAATTAAAGTAATTTTGATATTAAAATGATTACTACCACTTTTGTAATAAACTGATGCGACTTTAGAAGTCTGTCCCTGATATCTTTCATGATTTAGACATCACACAAGCTATAATTGTGCTATTAAAGGAAAGAGAGCTAATCTTTTTGCATTTGAAGTAAGCCCTCATCATCAGACCCGACAAAGCCAGACAGATCAAAAAAGAGTAAAAAAGAGCATTTAAGGAAATTAGTACAAGTGTCAGTTAAAAGGTAAAAATTAATGCACTTATTATTGAAATACAGTTGAAACCTACGTTCTTTTCATTTCTTTGATATTGCTAAAGCATAAAACATTCAATTAACTTTCCATTATGTTTAGGGGGTAGTGGGGAAGGCAAAGTATTGTCAGTGAAGTGTTAGGTGCGTAGGTGGTGTGTGCACGGCAAAAATGATTAAATATGAGCAGAGGGTACACCAACGGCTTTTACTTTGCAGTTGACAAGGCCAGTCAACTCCTTTGGTGTGTTTCAGGACAGTGTTCTTGCTTGTATACTGCGTTTCCTAAAGATACAGTACCGAGCCTCTGAGAAGGTAACATGCATTCCCTTCATCCTCACCAGAGAATATCTCTTTTCCTGATTATTATTATCTACATCGTTGAAACCTGCATGGTTGTGCACCTTGTTCCTAATAAAAAGTGAATACAGATAAATTGGTAATATTTTGGACCATTGAATAATAGTACTTTGCAACATAAGTGAAATAGATACGTTTAACTCGTACTTATCTCTCAGCCATAAATATGAATTCCCATGGCTATATTCTTTTATTCTTTGAAAGCTGTTATTAAGAGTGCTGATTTGTAAAAACTGATTTAGGATATTTCAAAATACATCCTTGATTTACAACTGTTATACGTTGGCAACACCAAAGCTGCATATAATTTGTAGTAATGCAGTAGTTTTTCCCTTGCTTTGTGCTCTTTAAAAGGAAAGCAGCTTCTTTTTTTCTTTTTTTTTTTTTTTTTTTTTNTTTTTTTTTTTTTTTTTTTTAATGAAAGCACTGTAATGATGTAAAATATATAGAGGGAAAATTTTTAAAATCATACAAAACAGTAATCCCTCTGTACCCATTCAGCTGGCTTGTTAACAAAACCTTTCTAATATATTGATGAAGATGCTTGTTCTCTAATTCCACCATCCCTACATTTTATTTAAATTTCAGTAATATTAAGACGATGCCGTAATGTTCAACATGCTTTAATTAAAAGAAGTATTTGCTAATTGGCATAAAATATCTGTGTGATTATTTTTCCATATATTTACGATTTTGCAATAAGAGAACAGCTGCTAAATATTTTCTTACATGCTGATTCCACTTAATCAACATTCTTCTTAATGGAGGCGACAAAAGTTAGAAATTGTGCTTTACAAATGTGTTCCATGAAAACATCAGCACGATGACATAGTCATGCCCTTTGGGGTACAAATGAGCAGGTTTACCGCAAAATGCTTCTTTATAGATAGGAGATAAATCTTAGTTTAAAAATCCTTTGCAATATTGAGCACCTTCCAAGCCAAATGTGTACTAGCACTTAAAGAAAATATTACCAGTTTTAACACCCAAACTCACTCGATGTTTTGATTATTATTCCTATTAATATGCACATGATAGAAGTTAATGCCATGCTGACAGATTTAATGCTTTGTAAATGTGCTGAATTAAACTAGAAAGGTAAAAGCAGCCATTACCCTAAGACCTAAAAGAGAGACACTAATCAGCTGGCTTTTTTCCTCCTATCCTTTTTACAGATGGCTGGGAATACAGGTTTTATTTAAAATGCAAGGCTGGAAAAAGCTTAGCCACGGGAAAAAGAAAAGGTCCTGACCCTTAGATATTGATTCCATTCTATTGATTACAAGAGATGGGGGTGGAGAGACTTTTTAAAAATGTAATCCCCAAAAAGGCACAAAGCAGATTTAGGTAAAAAACAGACTGAGCTTTGGTATTTGCAGGACTAAAGAGTTACAGAATAAAAGGTGAAGTGGAGGGAGATCAGGGCGCTAACAGACTCCAGAGCTGATGTTCAGGCCTTGTAGACTCAGAAGCCAAATCTCTTGCCTCTCCTGGCAGGCATGCTCTGTCTGTGGAAACTGGGATATCCAGCAAGGACAGGTTCTACATTTACTGGCAAATTCCCTGCTATGGGCGAAAGGGCATGTGGTCAAATCTTCCCTTCTCTTCAGCCATGCTGAACAGCAGAGCAAGAGGAACAAAAAGGGCTCCCACCACTCCAGTCTCTGACAAGCCAGGAAAAAATGTAACAAAGAAGGTTATAAACTTGCGACTTGAACTGAACTTTGGAAATGAAGTAGAAAACTGGAAGTTTAAGGGACAAACAGAAAGAAAGACTATTTAGCATGATACTATCCAAAAGAGGGTTTATTGAAGGTCTTCAAATCCTAGGCCAAGCTAGCTTGTGTAGCAGAACTTCTCTGAGAAGCATTAAATCTACATGAATCCTGAAGTGCTTGATTTACTTGAATAAAAGGCTCTGTAATTCTCATTGTGAAAGAACTGAAGCAATTCAGTAGATTACTGGGAGGAAGAACTGCACCCTCGCAATGTGCCAAAGCCACAAAGAATTCGCTACAGATATGTTGACAAAACGGAAGCATAAAATAAACACAGAAAAATATGTAATCCAAGGTAGTAATATATATTTTAACCTAAATCACTGCTATACTCTCAGGGTGTCTACTTAGCTTTGCCACACTGCCTAGCTTGGGCTGCTGACAAGACTTTCCCTAGACTTTTGCCAAGAAAGCACAAAATGTGCTAAATTGTTTCATATAAACTTGTGGAATTCTGCAGACAGACTCTTAAAGACATTCCAACTATACAATATTTGTTGAAGGACTTCTGATCAATAAATTCTGAGTTGTGCAGTGGGCAGATGTTGTAGGACCCAGCTTGGAGACCTGCTGTTCTTCTCTGCTGCATATAATATTCCTGTTGTGTTGTGTGATGTTTCTTTGCAGGTGTGTTCCCCTTTCTGCAAAAGCAAGCCTTCTGTTCACCAGCATTGCTGTTACGTAACTATTCAATCTGTTCAAAGAGGAGGCTGCAAGACATGTAGAGTCAGAAGAGTAAGAGTCAAATACTCTACTCAGGTGAGGTAGAGCTAAAATTTTGCATATAAAGCATGTTTCCAGTCCAGTAATCTATAGTAGCTTTTAGAAGCAAACGTGAATCTGGACAATTAGTATATCAAGAATGCAACCACACAGGAGCTAGGTATATGTGACCTGGGAGAGCATGGGGCTTTGCATGGGATGATTAATTCCTGCTAAAAAAATTAGTCTCCATAGGATAACATAGTGTAGCATGACTGTATTGCTGCCAGTGACCAACTGTCTCAGATATCTCTACATGGCATTCCAATATGACATATAGAAAAGGAACTTAAACTATCATGATAGGTAGTCTGTTCTCATTATGGTGTGCCTTCACCATTGCTCTTACTTTATTTTCTCGGTCTAAAGAAAACTCTGGGTAGTATGTTCTCAAATATCTATTTGGTTAAAAAGAGTCCCTGGATTTTAAAAGTTGTAATTCTTTCCAAATTATTTTCTAGAGTTTCTAGTTGTGGTATCATCAGCAAATTCTGCAATCAGTGCTCTGCTTCACATTGCAGCTTTAGTGCTAACAAACATGCAAAATTTTGGTATAGAATCAAAGATGAAATAAAATTAATTAGACATTTATTTTAATTTTTTTTGCCACTGTTTACTTCTGCCTGGTTTCTTCCCCATCGTAAGAAATCTATGAAGTTTTAAAAGACTGATAATTTCCTTTGTATAACAATTCAGAAATAGGAATTCTTCTCTGTGTGTCTACTAAATTAGGACATTCATGACAGTTGATTTCATCAATAATAAACTCCCTTTGCAGCAGTTAGTGACAAAAAAACGTTTCTCAAGGGAAGGAGGTATTTACTTACATATTTATAAACTTTCTCAGTGCTTTTTATAAAACTCCTCAGCAGCTTATGCAAAATAAAACACTGTATTAGAAAATACACTACATAATAACAGATATGAATATTTTTCTCTATTTTACCTATCTTTTAAAGGAGTAAAATGAGAAAAGTGAGAAAGTCATAATGTGAGTTGGGGATCTCCAGGACTGCAGGTCTCTTTTGGGTTTCAGTTGCTTGTTGAGTTTTGGCTATGTTGAGTTTTGGCAGTGTCTAACCCACAGGCAGCCTGTCTCTGCAACATACTGGGGAATCATATGCATTTCAGGTGCAAAACTTCCCAGTTTGAAGCCTGGAAGAAACTCTCTTACCCTGAGATCAGAGTGGTTGGGCCGAGACATGGGCTGTGAAGGGGCAGCTTGGACAAGGGACTTCTCCAGGGGCTGAGAGACCTGGGCTCTCACCTGGCTAGAACGAGATGGCATCCTCTCTTCAGAAAGGTGTCGCAAAGATAAAATACATTAAAGACAGCCAACTACTTAGACATTACAGCTTTGGAGGGAGAACATGGGATCATTTAAGCACCTTAGGAACAGAAATTGGTTAATACAGACACAGCTTTGCTTTCTTTGAAGTAAATGTAAAAGGGGAAAAACACCTTTTCTTTCAAAAGAGAAAGGAGTATAAGGCAAGAAAATGAAAGGTTGCTATGATGGTGGCAAAGGCTGGCACGGTATTATTGTAATACCAATGATCAGAAATTAGAGGAGGCCCTAGAGCCTTGTTATATATTACAAACAAGAGCGGAAATTTTAATGAAGCCTTTTAATCTTCAGAGACCCAGCCCCCTGCTTCCAGGTGCCCAGCCACCCTCTCTCCATAATATCCCCTGAAGCCCAGCCCTGGCCATGGTTGTCTCCTTGCAGCTGTGTGGCACCAGGTGCAGGTGGTGGATCCTTCTGCCCCTGTCAGAGCTTCAGGTCTCCCCATGTCTTCCTGCTGCCCGTGGGGCTGGCTTTTGTGCAGGAGGGAGGTTGGGGCACATGTCTCTCAGCTTGCCATATTGTGGCTTGGGGGAGGTGGCATGGCCCCTTTATCCACAAACTGCCCAGAAAACCCATGGAGCTCAACTTGCATTTGAGGGAAAACCCCATTCCCTCCTGGAAAGTAAATCTTTTTTTCTTAAGAGCTTGTTCACGTTCAGAAGGAGAGGGTGCCCCAGCCAAGGTGGAGGCTCTGCTCCTCAGGGGCCTTGGTAATCTGCTGGGAGAAGACTGGCTGTTCCTGGCCACCATGTCATGGTGCAGATAGATAGTCTGTCAGGTCACCACTGCTGCCTGCACTCCTCTGTCACCTACTCTCTCCCTCTTCCGTTTATTTATTTATTTGTTTGTTTGTTTGTTTGTTTGTTTATTTTAATTATTTGAGGTAGCTCTCCATGCTCTGGATGCGTGCAAGCTTCTAGACCTTCGACTCAGCAAAGATCCAGCGCAGGTACCTGGGCTTCTGTGAGTAAACCCTGGAAGATGCAACCAGCATTGAAAAATCACTAGAGTAAATCGGCGCCTGCAAAAGTGCTGTATAAATCTGTACCCAATGATAACAATAGAAAGCTGTTAGTTTAGTCTCCCTTACTGCTATTTGCTATTATGTTAATAATGATGAGTGGAGTAGCAAGAAAAACGGAGCCATTTTTCCTACTGAAGTACACTGAAGGAGTCAATGCTTCTGTAGAAAGGGAAAGATGGTAACTTTATCCTTGAAAAAAATCAGCAGGGAGTGAAGCTGGCATTTACTGCATGAAAATATTCTTCTCATGAGGTTCGTTATTCTCTGTTTCAGTAGGCAGGGAAAGAAATTCTGTTTGGAGGGAAGACCGGTTAATTGGAAATGGTTTTCACCTGCGAAAAGGGGTGAGGTGACTGCTTTAATGTAAAATTAGATTCTCACATTTTGTTGGTTTGATTTTTTTAAAAAAGACTTCTAGCAAAGGAAGATCAACTCAATATAATATTAATATTAAATATTATTTTTTTTAAGAGATGGAAAGGAAGGGAGACAGAAAAGAGAAACTGAGGGGGAAATCAAGTTTGGAAAGTGTTTTAATGGGAAAGGCAGAACAAGCATTATGGGGAGTAATTTCTGCAGAAGGAGCAGGTGTTTCTGAGCCCTGTTCCTTTCCAAGTGCATTCAGTGCTGTACACCAAAAGAAGTGCAAACAACAAAAGGAAAGGTATGTAACACACTATGATTTTATTAGATGATTCTCTGCTAAAAAATAAGAAAAGTAAGTACTGGTAGCCTCACACTTGCAGTGGCAACAGGATGTCTGTGCCTTTTTTGTTGTTGTTATTGTTGTTATTTTAGGGTACTGGCCTCAGATTTTGTAAAGTAGCTTTGGACTTCTATACCTGTGAAGGGAAAAGTTCAGGTTCCAGATACCCATATGTTTATAGGCATGCAGCTGGGTCTGTGTGAGACAGACTCTTGTGTGCATCCTGAAATCCTTGTGCTCTACCCATATACAAGAGTTGTGGGTTTGTGTCTGGTTACAATTCCAGGATTACAGAATGTATGTTTTCAATATTTAACACCCAGATGCTGCTCTATGTTTTCTACTCAGCCATCCTGCCCAGCATTACAGACACGTTAATTTATGTCCTGATCCATGCTCTGGGAATTAGTGTCATGGCATTGAATAAGTCTGTAAAGAAGTAAAATTTTTTTTTTTTTAACCTCTGTATGTTGAAGGTACTTATCTTGTTGCATGAATATGGATGATAGTTTCTTATGAATATGGAAAAGACTGGGGAAGGATGGGTCAGTGTTTAACATTAACTGCTCTTAACCTTTCCACCAAGTTGACCTTACCACAATATGATGCATAGGAGGGGTCAGACTTAGCTGATTTTCTGTAGAATGCCATTAGTAATTTTTTGCCACATATGTTTGCCCTAAAGCCTTGTTTGCCACCTATATAATTATTAGAAGACTCTTATAATTGTATTTGAAATTCTAAGTTGACACTTATGTCACAGTACCATGGCACAGTATTATGTTTAATTTCTCTTTTGTTCATCTCATTTAATGTACCGAAGAATCATACTCAAAAGAAGATCCCACACACTTCTTTTCCTTACCATTACCATTACCAACTACATGTTAGCTCCCTACCTGCTGGAACTATCAATTTAATTAAAAAAAAAAAAAAAAAAAAAT
>VZRU01015254.1:417289-433587 GCA_013398155.1 Pedionomus torquatus
AAAAAGAAGGAAAAAAGCATGTATAGATGTATAGGCTTGCACACTCAAAATATAAAGTGGGTAAACACCTCATTTCATATCTTTTTTTTTGAAGCTGAAGGAATAGGACATTTATACTTCCCTAATAGATAGAATAACTCATTACTATTACAGGATGATGATGCTAAAGTAATTGTGACTTTGACTTATTGCACAATCTGTACAGTTTGGCCCGAATTATGTTCCCTTGATCCTTGTACAGAGCAATCTCTTTTTCGATTAGCTTCCTCCTTATCTTTGGCAGACTTGCTTGGGTGTCTTCTGCAGTGCTCTCTTTCATCCCAGAACCCATGGCTGAGGCTCCTTAGTATGAAGATTCGCGAGAAAGTGTTAAATAGGGGGACACCAGGGGTACCTGTTCATTTTCACTGGGCCTACCTTGGAATGGAAACTCCTTGTGAGGCCATGAATTGGTTGCCTAGGAATGGTTACAACAGGGTCATACTGTGTGGAAATGGGATAGGGTGATCGTTTGGGCCCTTCAAGTGGTGATGTTGTTAGGTCTCTACATGGTTGCACCTGATCTCTTGTGAAATCTTGGAAATTAATAGTAGCGCTCAGAGCCAATGGAGAGGTTGATCTGGATTGCTTTCAGATAAGACTGTGGAGTGGAAGGTGTACTTCATTTTAATGCAGGAGGAATGCTGCAGTAGTTTTTCAGTTTTAGGCTCATTTTTCTTTGCATTTTCTTATTTATTTTCATGTTTTCTAGTGGGTTTCAGAAGCAGGAGAGTATAATATGAAGTATCAAAGAGTAAGTACTATTCAACCATTATAAAGGGAATGGAAAAGAACCTTTTTTTTTATTAGTCACTTTCTACTTAGCCATGTCTTTTGGAACAGCTGAACACTTTCATCCACCTGCCACAGATTNAAGTTCTATTCAACCATTATAAAGGGAATGGAAAAGAACCTTTTTTTTTTTATTAGTCACTTTCTACTTAGCCATGTCTTTTGGAACAGCTGAACACTTTCATCCACCTGCCACAGATTACTATCTGGATTAACTGTTCCAGTTTGAAGCAGTTTTCCTGTGGCAGTAATCCTAGTTTACTACTGTTCTTTGTCTGTTGTTCTCTAAATATTTAAGTTTTGCAACAAATTTGTCAACCACTGGATATTTTACACTCTTTTTAGTGTTCGAAAACTGATGTAGCCAGAACGTGAGTTTATTTTCCAGAGGAGATGAGTAAGCACAGAAAAGTCTGATTGGTTTATTGGGCTCATGTGGTTAAGGTGTGCCAATTTCTGTAGCCAAGAGCAATGCAAAGGAGTGGTTAGCAACAGATGTGTTGCACTCTGCTTTCTAGTCTAAGAGATGAGGTTTCCAGTTGTATTAAAGTACCAAAATTTTATAGAAATCTGGATTGGTACTGAGGTTTGCAGATTGAGGTCCACAGTAGGATTTTGTTTGCCTGTGAGCAACTATATGTACAGTGGACATAAGTGGATATGTTTGTGTAGCACTGGCCTTGAAGTCAAGCCTGTGTTTTAACAGTTGGCTTTTTGCAGGTTAAGCATAAGTCCAGTTACATTATATTTTTATTAGTTGGCATTACAGTAATAGCAAGGTACTTAGCTCAGTATTGTTATTTTGTTTATGCTATGCACTTCCAAGATAATTCAATTAAGGTAATTTTGTCATTGTGTTAATTACTGTGGACACATATTGCATAATACAGAATACATTCTGAGTAAATTAGCTCCATGCTACTGTGACTATCCTCTCCTCTTTCACTTAAAGGTTATCAGTTACTACATGGTATGCAGACTAGACAAATCCACAGATGCTATCCTGCAGAGTTTATAGTTTAAACATGCAAAACAGTTGAAGAGTAGGAAAAGAGAGTTTCCCTAAAATCAGTCAGGGATGATGTGCACAGCCTGCAGGATCTAGTCACTGCTCCATCCATATTGCTGTTCCTTTGGAAGAGCAGTCTAGCATAGATTAAGATAGTTGCTCACACTCACACAAAAGGGGTTTTATTTCTTTTTTTTTTTATTATTGTTGTAAAGTAAATGTCAGCTATTCCATCTGCCCCTCAACGTAACCGTCATTAATTAGCTGATTTCTTTTAGACGTTGCAGCAGAGGTGGATTTTTAAGGATAGATTTCAAAGAAGCGAGGACAATCGCCTGACAGCTCGGTTCAGCGAGGGCACTCCATGTGTGAGGGGCAGGGTGGAGCTGTGTGTGAGAGAAGCTGATAAACAGCAGAGGAGATTGTTATTGTTGGTGGATTAGAAGAAAGTGTGTGTGTGTATGTGTGTGAAAGAGAAAAAGAGAAATGCAATTAGAGACAAGAACAGACAAATAAAGAAGGGTGGAGTTCCGAAGAGCCTCAAAGCTGAGGACAAGAAGCATGAACTTACTGTTGTGAAACCAGGAAGGGTTGAAAGGGGGATGAGTGATGTGGTCAGAGCAGACAAGGAATAACCCTCAAGTGCAAAAAAAATTAAAAATAATAATGATGCGCTATCTCTTGATAAGCTCAGAAAGCACAAATTGGCAGAACAACCTCTGCTTCCAAAACCTTTTACAATTTTTGAGGAAGAAAAGAGAAGAGAGATGGCATCCAAAATAGCACATTTAAAAAAAAAAAAAAAAAAAATCTGAGCAAGGGCATTTGCAGTGCTAAAGCAGAATGTTAATTGAAATCCTACTGTGCCAACAGGAACATTGGAAAGAGACCAGTCAGGATTAGACTAATTAAGATGTCTTTAAAAGAAAGCGGAAAAAAAAAAATCTACTGAAAAACTGAACAGGTTGGATTGTCTTAAAGAGGAATTTACCAAAACCAGACAATTCTTAAAGAATTTGTAGTATATTCATCTTGCAAAGCAAGAATTGAAGTACACTGGAATGTTGATACAGTTAAAGAACAGTTGCCTTCTAAGTATATTTGGGAGCTGATGTGCTGAACAGTAGTCCTTTGTCCACTACACTTTTATTTTGAGGAGAGGTACTAATGGCTGCTTTAAGGAAGTTGGTGGCTTCTGTATTTCCCATTGTAGTGGGTTTCTCTGACATAAAATACTTAGGACTGTACACCCCCTCCCATGTCTTCACTTCTCCCATTTTGCTTTGGGAAGGGGCAAAGAGAGGTTCATTCTTGAGCTGATGAATGGAATTTCTTCTTTTACTGAGTTAAGGATATCGTCTAAGGTGACCCAGTCACAACTGTGATAGTGAGGAGATATCCTTTCTGAGCTTTGACTACACAAAAATGGCTATGTGGCACGTGGAATATGAGTAGTAGAGATGGTGATAGCATTTCAACTTGCCTTTGCTAGGATTACTGCTATGTGGGGCACACAGAGATGAGTCTGAGATCATTGGTAGAAGCAGTGATTGCCAGGCAGCTTCCACAACTGGAGCTGATGACCCACATCCAAGTCTCCTACAGCCCTTGGGAAGATAACCATTGCTCCTGACATTACAGAGCGATAATGGCATTTGACAGAAGAAACCATGAATATTTTAATCCTTTAAAAGGAATAAAGAGTATGTCTAGTGTTGAGTCAAGCTGTTTGAATTATTCAGTGTGAATAAGTGAGCCAATTTATTGGACCTTTTCCTTGTTCACAGATCATTCACAACCTCATCCTTCTTTCCATGACCGGAGTTGCTTTTCTCAAGTGTTCTGCAAATAGTTTATACAAATGTCAGCCAATGGAACTTGTGATCTCTTTCCTTCAACCATTATTAGCTGTTAGCGTTGCATAATTTTCCAAATTATTGCTTTTCTGAGGTTGGATGGCAGGACTCCTAAAGTAGGAAAAATGAAATAATGAATCTAGAAGAAATATACTTCTGTGCATATACTGTTTTGTACAAATTTCAAATTTGTCTGTTTGTCGAAAAAGCAGCCAATGTCTATGTAATCATAAAAACAAATACACTCTTAGCTTACAGCTGGATTTTAATGGGGCTTGAATTATGTGATAGCTCAGCAGGAGCCTTCTCAGGAGTGAAGGTCTTCTGTTGACCAGGTTCTCTTGTGCTTAGCCTTGAAAGTGTCTCAGAAAAACACGGCATCTAATGTACACTTACTGTGTTCAGCACTAGTTTTAAAACCTGGCTATGTATTTTATTGGAGCTGAACAACTGCAAATTTGATGAAGAGTGAACATGAAAGGCATTAATACATTTAAATCAAAGAGAACTCTAAGGAATGTTTCAGACCTTTGATTTTGTACTATTCAACTTGCTCAAGTTTTGCACTGGTATATTTATTTATTTGCCAAAGCCACAATCTTTCTAGAGAAGTACTTTCTTTAATGACATTCTTGGGAGGTCTGCAACTTGTCTCACACATGTACATTTATGAAGTCAACCCAAACAAGTAAGCCTGTCAGTGTAAAATCTGCATATTGATATAGTACCTTTCTTAAGATCTGATGTGAAACGACACACAATAGGAAAGCCAGAGTCTTTCTAGAAAATAGTACAGACAGTAAATCCCATTCTAAGCCATTTATCTAAGCAAAATGGAGTGTACAAGGTACTAAACTAGCCTGACAACCTGTATTTAGTGTAATGATTTATTTGCTCTTTGGCAAGCTCTAACCATTTACTATTAACTATTGCAGAAGAAAGGTAAGGTTATTATTACCTCATAAAGTAAATAGTGATACTTAACAAAACAGAACATCTGCCCCCCTTATTAAAATATTTTGACATATTTAAACTGGTTAACATTTAATCTCATTTGTTAATTATGGGAAGCAATACTATGTGTTATGAAGACGCAAAAATAAATATTTTTGTGATTAGGAAACTTGTTACTCTCCAACAATAATTTTTTCTCAGGGTTCTTTTCTTAATCTGAAAATAATGTAGACATTACTTTGGCATTCTTGGAAATGCTGAGGCTACTTGGAACTAAGCCTACTAGTTTTAGATGGCTTAAAAGCCCAACCCTTATTTATTTTACTGGCATATAAAAAAGGAGAATATAAAAACAATTTTCTGTGCTAACAAAACTGGTTGATATATAGGAATCTAAAGAGATAGGCTACAGACATTTCATGTTTTAAGAATATAATCAGAGTGCTTCACTACTGGATATTTAAAGACCTTTTTTCTATATGTGTAAGAAAGCCTGAAAATGTATGTTTTACGGGGTGAGGAGAAAAATTTAAAACTAGCCCAGTAAAAGAAAATCACTAGTTTACAACCAGATCTGTTGTTTGGTCCAGTCCATTACATTGCCACAAGATCACAAGCAGGTTGCCCCAAGAGGGGAGGCAGAAGCATGAAGGCAAGATTATCCAGACCTTCCTGGTCTGTGACTATGGATTCACTCTCAATTGAAATGATGCTGTAACTGTGGCTTGAGGCGGGGATTCCAAACATTTGAGGTAGGCTGTACTTTTGTAACTTAAGATGCTGAACCTCTTTTGCAAGTAAGTCACTGCTTTATGCTTTTTCTGCCTTTCTTCCCCCATGCCAAAGGTTTCTTGTCTATGTAGAAAAGATTTTAGCAGTAGGTTTTTTTTATTCTTACTACATTTCCACAGTATCCAGAATAGTGAGGTCTGTTTCTCAGCTGCAGGCTATCAGCATGGAACACAGACTCAAAAAAATTTGGATGTGACTTTGTACAAGAGGAACTAGCCTGCTTTGCACCAGCTTCATCATTACATGCAGTAGAATGTCCAAAATCTCTATGCTCATCAACTTTGTTTTATACAGCACTTTTTCTGCAATGTGTCAAAAGCATTTTAAAGAACAATAGCTACTGAGTTGAATAATCAATTATAGATAATAATACAGTACAGTACAGATAGCACAAAGTGTATAATTATAGTATTTGATTTGGTTCTGTTAGAAGTCAGTGGCAATTTAATGATCACATCATCAGTGGAAGCAGGAACCCACTGTAGATAAATGCTTGGCATAGAGTTAGTTGTGAATCCTGCATCAGCTATTCACAAATGTCCTGTAAAATTTCAGCTTAAACTGGATCTTTCTATGTCAAGTCCTGCCTTAAATATGATCTAGAGCAGTTTAAGGTAATATTAGTTTACCTTTTTTCAATTTAAGTATTGACTTTCTGGCCTCTCTGTGGGCTGTATCTATATTTAAAACGTCATCTAAGGTCTGTCATTACACCCTGGAGTATAATCTATTCAGTGGACTTCACCAGTTCTTTTATACAGATATACACAAGCAAATTGCAATTTTCTCAACATTTATTCCATTCTTAGAAATTCATGAAAGCAGCCCTTTCTGAGCCATCCTCCTCACCCTTTTCTTTTAACCTAAAATTTACAACTAATCCCTAATACACAGAAATGTAAAATATATAGCTTAGTTCTGACTGGTGATGTGATTTTCATGGCCTTGTTTGTACTTCAACTGGATACATGGAAGCCTTTTAATTTGTGTTCTGCTGCAAGGATTTTAGAAAGTGTGGTTTTTAAATTGTATCTCAGTGAATTGTAGAACATAGAAGCTGAAGATTCATTGTCCCTGAACGTCTGAGCTAATAAATCTTGATTGCGTGAATACTGGGAGAGAGATCTGGAGAGTGTTTATATCTAGAATTAAATGAGTATTCATAGGATTCTACTCATTATTTTTTCCACATAATTAATGAATTTTCAGAATATAATTTGAGAGGGTTTTTTTTTATTTTTTTTTTTTTATTTTATTTCATCTTCTGTATTCTGGTCTGGTTTGGGCTTTTTTTGGTAGTCTGTCTTGATTCTGCTCACACATCCAATCTCTCTTTGTGATCTTTCTGCCAAGATCTTGTGACTAAAGCAGTAGGACCCATTATCGTGGACAGGATTGGACCCATAAATTGTACATATTCCGTCTAATTTGTCTCAATCTCCAGATTAGTCCTCCAAGTCATGATCTCATCTGTGCCTGAATGGGGTTGAGTGCTTCTTTCTCCGTTTTAGCCTGCAGTAGTTGTGACACTCAGGACACCAAGAGGTCATATTCTACATGATAAGACTAGATCCTTTTAGATATTTCTGTGTATTTCACATACAGGTTTTGTTTTGTGGTTTGGTTTTGTTTTTTTTTTTTTTCAATCTGGCCTTAGCATATGCATAGGAGTACATATATTCTGTGAACCTACGTAAAGTTAAGCTGCTTTCTCCATGCTTGTGTTCTTTAAAAATGTTTTAAACAGCCGTCAAAGATACAACTCCTCTGCATAAATAGCATAGATGGCCTTTTACAATCAATCTTACAATTAAAAGCAAATTTTAAGAGAGAGATAGGTTAAGAACTTATGCTTTGTGAACCATGTCGGCATGGTGGAAGAACAGAAGCTGGCCACTTAGTACAGTACAGGGTAACTGCTACACATTTCTACCTGCATTGCAAGCTTCAGATCTAGCCTTACAGATAATAAAAACTTCAAAATATTAACATTTCCAGTGGTTCCAGGCTGTTACTCAATCTTTTCTCCCATTTTTTTTTTTTTTAATTTTTTTTCCTCCCACACTTTGTTTTTTATAAAAAAATAGACATTCCCATCCTAAGTAATTACCACCCTTCTTTTACAGCCTTACAACTCCATAAGATGAGCTATTGTGCTAAATAATTAGCACATGCCATTCAGAATATTATAAGAATTATATGCAACATCAAGCAGGAACTATACACTGACACATGCCCATATTTTCCATGAAGCTGCACTAAACAGAAATTAGGTATTAGCAACAGGTGCATTTAAAACAAGTTATTAATTGTTAAGGGGGAAAAGACGGAAGAGTGTCATACTCAACCATTAACAAATAAAGCATTTTAAAGTTTGCAATGATTTGAACCATGACTTCTTTGAACATATCCTTTGTTCATTTGCATACACAAACAGTAATCCTGTGCTTGAACACAAAAATGGATTTACATAAAAACTACATCGTGATTTATAATTTATTAAGTAATTGTGGCTGAGATGTTATTGGAAACAAAGAAAACAACTATATTTAAATGTCAGGCTCTAAGGGAATATAATATATAGCAACTTTTTAATAAGGAAGAGGAGATCTTTTCCTTCTGGTGTGTCACTAATTAATGCAGATTTTCTTTTCAATATATTTATTTTTTCATGTAATTTTGTGATCTGAGTTGAGCTATACTACAATATATTGGAGACCCTGGAGATTATATTCTCTTCTGGAGTAGTGGGTAAAAGATTATCAGAAAATATATTCTTGCATTGCCCGACTAGCATGCTAGGTCAAGCCTATTAGAAGATTCCTGCAGGGTGTAGCTTGCTTGTGTATCCCAGTTGAAGGTAGGCACTGAGCCATGCAGATTGGAGTAATTTTGGCATTTGAATCTGAGAACTCAATGCACTGAGGGAAGCTAAGGTGATTGGAAAGGTCTCTGGTGAATTCTGGCAGCAGATGAGCAGGCAGTTTTTTACATTTCAGTTTTGGGATGGGATGCCTAAAGCACCAATTTTATGGCATGGGAAATACTAGTAGGGTTTTTTTAATGAAATTAAGCCCTTTGTGTGTGTCCAGATCCTCTAGTCATTTCTGCCTGCACAGAGCATAGG
Source organism: Pedionomus torquatus (assembly GCA_013398155.1). NCBI lineage: Eukaryota > Metazoa > Chordata > Aves > Charadriiformes > Pedionomidae > Pedionomus > Pedionomus torquatus. The sequence goes on from VZRU01015254.1 coordinate 425,859, forward strand.
ACTTGGCTAAGGAACTTTCAGCTGCATCCTGGGATCTCCAGAACATCCTTGTAGCAGAAATTCACCTCTTAGTTTCCCTTGGCATTCCAAGAGCAAGTTATTACTAGGAGGCGAGGAATGGCTTCAAAATGTCTCAGGGAATGACCCTAGGCTTTGTTTACTTTGAACTTATTCCTTGTGTTCTTCTCCCTCCTTAGCAGCCTCCAGTCTCAATTTTTATCTAATGCTGGGTTATTTCATAGACTTTCTCTTGCTCTTCCAGTACATTTAGCATTTGTTCCATCTGTATTTGAATTGACTGTATTTGAATTGTCCTGCAGGCTGCAAGGCGTACAGTCCATTGAGAAGGCAGGAGGGAGAGACCTGGAGCCAGCTTTGTATTCAGAGCCACTTCAAAGCTTTTTAGTTCTGTGGGCAAAATTTAAAGGTGTAAGGAACTACTTTCCCAGCTGGGCTTTTTCTTTTGTCAGAAGGAGTAACAGAAAGAGGTAGAGCTGAGAGAAGAACTTGGCACAGCCATACTTGTTGCTGCTAGAGGGGAGAGCACTGTAGGGAAGGGCTGTTCTCCACAGCAACCTTTTCCTTTCCTGTGCACTGACGGTCCTGACCTTAGACAAATTTTGAGCAAGTCCTCAGAGGTAAATGGCCTGGATTCCAGGGACCCAGATAAAGAAAGAAAAGGGGAGATGCAAGGCCCCATCAATATCCTTTGTGCTCATAATTGTTGCTTGTAGTTACTTGTGAAGACAAGCTTGACCTCAGGGTTTAAATGGTCTTCAGAGGTTCTGTGATCAAAATAGGGAGCTGCTGAACTCTGAAGAGGTCCTTTTTGAGCATGTACAAAATGCTAGTTTTAGTAAGTGATTAAACATAGAAGAATTTCCACTGCAGTACCAGAAGATGCAGCAGTGACCTAAGAAAGCCCCTCTCCCAAATAATTCACTTTGTGAAGCAGATGGTAACAAAGGATATTTCAACTCAAATGTCTAAACTTTGGCAAGTTTCTATAACTAGCTTTGTATGATATCGTGCCTTACATCACCAGCCTCACCAGCATTGTGTCGTGTAGGTGGTCTCTGAACTTCATGAATGTCTCCTCAGCAGCAAACTGCAGGAGCATAGGTTCTGTGGTGGATCAAACGTATTATTCTTTAAATTATGCTGCTGAATTAAGCTAGAAACGAGATTAAATAGTTCTAGGTTTTTGGTGAGGTGAATATTACTTTATAATTTTCTTTTGATAACACTTTTTTTAGGCCTTCCAGACAGCTGAAATTTGGTTGATTATTGAAAGTTCATTTTGGGCATATATTCTGTTTACATTTCTTTGAGGGCTGGGAGGAAACTGTGTAGAAGGCAAATGAAACTAAATTATGGTTCGTGGTTTGCCCTTAGAACATCTCAAACCATGAAGTTTCAGATGGATTTATTGATCCTTTGAAAAATATGTAACAATAAATAATCAGCTGTCACTCTCCATATATGTGCTGTGTTTTCTTTAACATTCCTGTGTCAGATCCTGTAAACTCCAGGAAAAGGCTGTGTATTCTATGTACAGCTTGGCAGCTTTAATGACACATTAACACTTTGGCAAAAACTGTTTTAAAAGCCCTGATATAATAAATCCTTTGGAATTTTTTTTTGGAATAAAGTGGTTCAAGGTGGCAAATTCCATGGAAAACATGTTTTCCAGTGGGCTGGGCAAGCAGCTGCAGGCCAGCCTGCTTCTGGTCTGTAAAAAAATCCATGGTGAAAATATCTCTCATTAGTAAGGAAGTTAATACAGTAAATCAATTTACTCTGTCTACATATACAGTAATAGTCTTTCACAGCAGTGTTTTTAATGAATTTTTAATATGGATTTACTGTTTCATGGTTTTATTGTCTTCCCTTTCTCCTTATTTTTAAGCTCCAAAAGGACAATGTTTATCCCTCTAACAGAAAACTGGGATTCTGACTATGGTCATGCTTGTGCAAAATTCCATAAATGAAAGGAAAGCTTTTTCTGGGCCATTGGTTTTGTGCTTGAAATCAGATCTGGACTAGTTAGTCACATAATAATAAGGATGTTGGAGAAACCAGGTATATTAAAAAAAAAACCAAACAGATTTGTAGATGACTCTTGGTTGTACTTGTTGCCAGGTGATGTGTGGATCTATACTTGCAGAAAATTTGGGTGAAAATTTTTGCTTGTGATTCACATTTATAAGATCAGTTTTGCAGACATATGCATTTAAAAATTCTTTTTTAAGTCACAGAAGAGAATTCCATTGTGAAATCTATCTTTAATGTTGAATTAATATTAACTGTGCTTAGTGTCTGGCAAAAGAATTAGTGTGGGCATGCTTTCTAGAACAATCTTTGCATTGTTTGTGACAGCTGAAAGCAGAAAAATACTTTTCAAGATTTTTGTCTGTAACTGCAACAGTAGTTCCTGATGCTGTAATATAACATTAATAATTAAAAGTAAAAATAACTACATAAAATTTTTAAATTCTTGTCTCCAGTTATGGCAAAATTTGTTGTATAAGAAGTTGTCATAACATAGCTACCTGGCTTGATATCGAAGTTATTCTTCTTATTCTCCTAGTGTTACTTGTCTTAAATGAAATTGATGGTCTTCAGCATCTTGTGAACATAGCTGGGCTGGCCAAAGAGGTTGCCACCTCTGCCTTTCCTCCATCTGTTTGCCATAGGACCCACAATGGAAGTCATCACTGCTTCAGTCCAAAGCATAATTTTTGCGTGTGTATTCGTCCCTAACCTATTCTAGTCAAAGTCAGCTGTGTTTGAAAAGCCCTACTCCCTATTATCTTGACCAGAGAGGAACTAGGAGGCAGCTACACATGCAGTTATGCTGGCAAATCTGAGGGCGTGTTAATCTCTCCTTATCTCAGCTGTGCTGTGATGCAGCTGTAACTGTAAAATTGCTAGACCAGATAGTATTGCCAAGTCCAAGCACTGGCAAAAATCAGGAGTTTGACACAAAATTTATGAGACTCAAATACATTTGAAATTATTTTTATTTGTCTTCTGCTTTTTGAAAACGCAGAGTTCACATTTCTAAACTTCCTTTAGTGACTCTGATGGCTAGGAATTCTGTCTGTGTTAAGATAGGCTGAGGTGCAATCGTTAATGATTTGGTTCCAGCCACTGTGGGTCAAAATAAATGTCACCAAAGTCTGAGAGCTGACATTAAATCACTCAGGGGTACAGCACAGGGCGACACATAGTTCAAGGTGAAATTCTGAGGTTGCTCTAGAATGATCATATGAGCTCCTAAAATTGGCATTTCTTTGGGAAGAAGGTCTTTCCACAAGAGTCATTATAGAATGAGGACTTCTGAGGATGCCTTCACAAGCGAGATGGTACCAAGGACAGAAAGAGTCCAGTGAGAGAAACGTTGGAATATGCAGTGCGATGACAGTTCAGCAGATTATGATACAGCCTCAAGCTGTTAAAGTGGTGCCTCTAGGTTAGACTATAGTACTGAAGCAACATACTTCAAGTTATCCAGATTTCTTCTGGCCTCTGGTTTTTGCCATCTCTGTGCTGGCTCAGTAGGGTGTTGATGTACTACTTTAGCAGAATGGAAAAAAAAAATATAATTAGAAGAGACTAAGAGATTCTTAAGTTTTCAGGTTGTTCTGCTCTGGTTTATTTAAGGCCAGCATCTCTTTATAGATGCGTATGTAGTTATACTCACATTCTGAGAGACAGATATAACATAGGCCACCCTGAGGGTGGTATTTTCCTCTTAGGAGATTTCTCTCCTTGAGAAAAGAAAAAAAAGCATGGGCAGAGGCAAGGAACATGTAGTTGAAGGCGAGCCACATTGTGCTAAAATTATGATTCTTCTCAGAGCTCCAGCAAAACCCGTTCTTGGATTATGTTCTGCAGCCAAACTGCATCTCACACAAGTGTGTTTGGCTTTATTTGTAAACTGCTCTGCTCCAATCCATCAAGAGCTCTCTTAGGTAGGGCTGCCAATCAAAACCAAAAAGGAAGGCTTTCTAACCAGGAACTGTTTAATATCTCTTCTCAAAGGTTAGATTAACTTTCCTGGGACAAGTGTTTTTTTTTGAGGAATAAAAATCAATTTAAGTGTAGCACATTTGGAAAGAACATGTGCCTCTCCAGGCCAGTATAGATACACCACAGACCACCTACTTGGATCTTCTTCTGGGAGCTTGCAGCTGCGTAGCCTAATATGAAGGGAGGAGCAAAAGAAAAATGGATGAAAATTTAGAAGAAATTGAATTCAGTTGTAATGTATGGACTTCTGTCAAAATTAAGCTAGAAAAAATATCGTAACTTCATTTTTAAGAGCTTTGGTGACTGCTGTGTTACTAGGGGTACATGGAGGAAGTATTTTTCTCTGTGATTATATGAATTCCGTTTCACAAAGTTTTTATATGCAATGTAACAATCTAGTGTAAAGGTGCAGATCCCTAAACATGGCTGAGCCTTTTTAGTCCTATACAATGCAGTTCATAACAACCACATTTCATTTCTTACCTTAGACTATTATCTGCATGTATAAAAGAGTAAGAATTTGGAGCGAGATCTACATTTGTGCCTGCATAATACAGAACAACTGATGTTACAATTGCAGTAGACATATTCCCCAACTATGGATGCTCCTGAAATCAATGACTGGTATCACAATTCAGACCTTCTTTTCACTTATTACATAGGCAGCTTGCTTGCCTTTTTAATTCAGCTGCTGGATGTGGTAGTGAGAGAGACTAACCAAGATGGAACAGTAATGACTACATACATTTGGTGTGCAGACACGTGAAAATGAACAGCTTAGCTGAGAGACTATAGCAATTGTACAAGTTGTACTATTTAAACATTGTGCTTCTGATCAGCAGATCTTTTAAAGACCTGTTTAGGAAAAGGAGCAATTCTGTGCACCTTGAGCTGTATTATTTTTGGTTGTTAAATACAGATTTTTTTGTTTGTCACACATCTCTCATGAGAATCCTCATAGAAGCTGATGTTCAGAGGTTCTGAGTAGGTGTCTGAAGGTTAACCTACTTATGGTTATGGCCATCTCATTTTAGCTAAAAATCAGAAGGAAGAAAGTCATATATATTATGAATGTCATTACGCATTAATGAAATTAATGCATAGTAGGTCTATACAGAACAGTATTTCTCAAGTCAAAACTTTGTTGTGGAAGACGCAAATTTTACACTGCTGTGATAGGCCTCTGAAAGCAGGGTTTGCAATGGAGATGTTGACAGCCTCTTTGCTACCGTGTCACTACCAGAAACTATATAATACATGCATTTAATTGGATAGTTAATAAATATTGCCCTTTATCCAAGAGATTCTGAGAGTCATACACACAGTGAAGTGACTTTGAACAAGGAAAGTTGTAGAGGATAAGTAGAGAGTTTTTATTATCCAGTGAAAATTACAAGAATGAAGAGAGAAGTCTGTGCATGGGATAAGCAGAATGAATAATAAATGTATATTTACTGATATACATTCTTTCTTCTAAAGTGTTAGTCAATATGCAATGAGAGAGTTGGTGCATTTTGCAGTAACTTCATGGTTGAAGTTAATTGTGTTGTATTTATAGCCCATAGAGGTGGCTCTCATTTTAGACCAGGACTTTCCTTGGTAATGTACTGATAACCACAGGTTCCAAGAGGCTAAACTGAGACAAATACAGAACAATTCAAAACAAAGCATGCAGGGGTTCCACATAAAAGTCACTGAATGGAACAGACAAACTCCTTAAGATAGAAGAGAGGCATACATGTGCAGAAGGGAGAGATTGTACTTACTTTCAGTTATGTTTCCTTTGCTTTATTCTCTTCCACTTTGGAGTGGTGTATTCTCAGCATTCTGAATTTACATTAATGTATTATATATGTGTTATGTGTATTATGTATCTATTATATATTATTAGATTCTGATTCATGGTCTGTTTGAACTTCAGGTGAAACAGAGAAAACGTAAAAGAACACTGCTGAGGCCCCACCTTGAGTACTGTGTTGGTTTTGGGCCCCTCACTACAAGAAAGACATTGAGATTCTGAAGCGAGTCCAGAGAAAGGTAGCAAGGCTGGTGATAGGTCTGGAGAACAAGTCTTACAAACCATGACTGAGGGAGCTGGGATTGTTTAGTGGGGAGAAAAGCAGGCTGAGGGGAGACCCTATTACTGTCTACCTCTACCTGAAAGGAGGTTGTAGAGAACTAGGGGTCAGTTTCTTCTCCCAAGTTACAGGCGATCAGACAAGAGGAAATGGCATTACATTGCACGAGAGGAGATTTAGATTGGACATTAAGAAAAATTTCTTCACCGAAAAGGTTATCTGGAACAGGCTGCTCGGGGAAATGGTGGAATCGCCATTCTTCAGAGTCTTTAAAAGATGGGTAGAACTGGTGTTTAGAGACATGGTTTAGTGGTGGCTTTGGCAGTGTTAGGCTGATGGTTGGAACTGATGATCTTATAGGTCCTTTCCAACCAAGACGATTCTGTGATTGTGTTTTCTCTTTGCCGAGAAGAAACATATTTCAGTGTCGGAATTAGTTTGTAACTGGAAGTTAGATGCAGTCTCATAAACTTGGGATATGTCTGCTTTCTGCATCTTGTTTTAAATTTAATGTCTTCCCCAAATATATTAAAATGGAACTTAGAAAGACATATGCCCCAGCTTGCAGAACTGACTGTGCCCTGGGCTTCTGCTTTGATTGCCTCTCACAATATGTTTCTTGCTGCATTCTGAAGAAATACAATGGATATTGCCCGACTGGCAGAATTCCAGTAGCTGCATATGTGCTGGGCAGCCTTCTTCTGTCATCCAGAGCATAGTTTTGCTTGCGGTCTGTGGGGAAATAGTGCAATAAACTGATACAGTCTCATGGCTGAATTCCTATCATGTTACTCATTTTATTCAGGCAAAATGCCAGTTTACTTGAGTGGGAATTATGTCTGAGTGGGAACTGAGTATAAGGACTTTAAGGTTTTGTGTTTGGAGAATAGAACAAGGCATTAAGCCACAGAGATATAGTTTGCTGTTCATTAAAGGAGGCTTTTTTTTTTTTTTTTTTTGAAATTCCTCCACTATTCAAAAGGGAATGTAAGTAAATGACTAATATATTTAATCATTAATGATAATTTACATGAATTACAATGGAAAGGAAGGTCTCTGAGAATGACAAAAGAAACCTGAGTTGGAGAAAATCCCACTAACAATGTTGATATTGTCTTGAAAAAAGTTTCCTTTCCTTGAGCAATCCCAATTTTAAATTTATCCCTGTGAGGAAACCCACATATCTAAGTTACACACTGTTTAATTCTGTTGTATGCAAGCATAGTATGCTTTAGACTTTTTAATTTAAATATTTCAAAGAACCAATTTATGGCAGAGGTGTTACTTTCCTTGTTAAGTACATATTATGCATTTTTTATTACAATTTTGCTACAGCCAAATGTCTTAAAAGCCTGATTCACAAACCACTTCACTGCTCTTCAAGAATGAAAAACAAAGAGTATACACTCAAAACGTGACTTACCTTTTGAAATGCTGTAAAGCCTTAGAAATCAGAGTAATTTAGACCTGGCTCTTATTTTTAGGTTTCAGAGTATTTTGGCATTTAGTTTATTTGGTTTGATGATTATCGTTTGATGTAGCGGTGGTTATTTTAAAATGTTGTCTCCATGACAGCCTTGTAAATGAACCTTTTGGCTCATGCACATTCTCTTTTT
>VZRU01015254.1:435987-465506 GCA_013398155.1 Pedionomus torquatus
AGGAAAAAAAACCAAACAAATATGTTTTTGAAAAGAAAAATATTAACAGGGGATATATGGGGAAGCTTGCACTTTGGGCAACTCAAAGTTAGCGTTTTAATTTACATGGTCTGTTCATATCTCCTTCTAAAATGTATGTATTATCATAATTTATAATTGTTTACCTAACCTTCAAGATAGTGCTTTGCTTAGTCAACTTAGTTAATTTTTTTTTAAGTGTTAAACATAGAAAGATTTTTAATATCTAAGAATTCCTTCTTTTTTCTTAAAGTTATCAGGTTGCTTTTGGCATCAGTGGGCTCAAATCAACCTTGCTCACTCTCTTTATAATAGTTATATATATATGGGAAGTCTTTTATCATGCTCCTTTTTAATTTTTCTCTGTTCTAAACACACTCAGTCCCTTCTGATTGTATTTATAGTGGGTGGTTTCTAAGCTTCTTGCTGCAGATTTGGTCTATGACTTGGTTAACTAGAGTGCTCCAAATGGATTCCATTTATGCTGAAGGTCCTCCATTCCCAGTTGAGGAGAAAACTCTCTCTTCCTGTTGAGATACTTCTGTTTATAATTACAGGATGACATTAACATTTCTTGCAGTACCAGCATTGGTTCATTCTCAGTCTGAGATCTACTGTAATCCCCTAAACACTGCATGCAGTACTAGCACAGCCAATTATTACTCACTGTAGATTTCTGCATGTCATTTTTTTCTGTATGAAGCAGTTTGCACTCTTCTTTTTTGTTTTCAGGCCATTCTTATAATTTGCTGAGGTTTTTTTGAATTTTAAGCTCCTTCATGCCATTCCTCCCAAATTTTATAACTTTATTCTTTATTGTATCATCCAAGCTGTTAAGGAAAATTTTGGATATGGCTCAATTTGGAAAAAGCTCCTTAGACACACAATCCAAAGTATTGAATTAATATCCTTTTAGTCAGTCTCTTCCTTTTCTTTGGATCATATTTCCATTGGATTTTAGCCACTAATTCTCCAAGTTTTCTGGATTCTTCTTTTCTGAAAAGAAGCTTTTTCATGCTTCTATTCATGCTTTCTGGATTTCCCTTGTTTTTCAAATGACAGTCTTCCCACAGTAACTTTCAAATTATTTTGCACATTCAGCTTTTCAATCAGATTGAACTAATCAGAATTAGATCTGAAATAGTTTTCTCTGTAGTTACCATCTTCATCTAAATCCAGAGTAGTCGGTGCCATGTTCCAAGGAAATGTTGCACAGCTTGTCCTGTAGCATTGCTAATTCAATGAATTACATCCCTGTTGCCATTTGGTCCTGGGCTCTCCTCTTTAACTCTTCAAAAAATGTCTTATTTATCATAGAATCATAGAATCATTTGCCTATTCCTGATTTAGTGGTCAGAATTAATAATACTGAGCTACTCTGCTGTGTTATTAAATCGATTAATCAGTTTACTGCATTATCAATTTATCAAGTCTCACCAAGCCTAAATTACCATTGCAATCTCTCCCACTCTGTATCTAAATCATCGGTGCAATTGCCCATGTTGTACACATGAAGCCAATGAAAAGATGTCCAGAGCAGTTTTTTACAGGCCACCCTTCCCTTATGAGAAAAAAATCTCATCTACTCTATATGGCTACATTTGCCGTTTACTGTTGTAAAAGTAAAGACAGGTGGGAAGAACCCCGGGGAAGAATCTTGAGAAGCATATGTATATGCTTCTGAAAGGCAGGTGCAGGCAAGCATCTCTTTGGTATGAAATAAAAATGAGGTTCCAGAAATACGTAATAAACAGATGGTGTGGCTTGAGATCTGCAAGACACTGGGCTATTTTCTCACTGTTGAGGCACCATCCTTCCTTAGGATGGTGTAGCTGACATCCTCCACAATGAAGTCTAAAAAAGCATAATTAAATAAGTGATACTGGAACGAAAAAATATGATGTAAATTGAGCCCTGGTTTTGGGTGACATGAAAGATATTTTCAGGTCATTGTACTATGGTGTTGCAGTAGTAAGATAAAAAGAACATCAAAAAGATTGTACCAACTAAAATTGTTGAATCTGGCCTTCAACTATATCAATTTCCTGTGAAGTAATCCAGCATTAGACACTGGGGAGCAGAAAAAAAACCCTGAGCATTCCAAATCCCAAAACACAATTTCACCACCAGAACTGTCCAGCCTATGTCCTTTGAAGGGTTTGCAAGTGAACAGACATCATTTTTGTGCTTGAACAACTGCAAGTAAAGTGAGTTGTAAATGTGCTCTGAAGAAAAATGGATTTGGAAAATTTATTTTCATTGCCCGTACAAAAATATAGACAAGAAAGGTAATCTTTTATTTTAGCCTGGCTGAATCACTTTTACTTTATCATACCTTGCTATATCTTTTGTAAATCTTTAAATTAATGGTTACCTAATTAGTCCTGTAAGTTTAATATTTGTTGTCCCTCAGTGGGGTGTTTAGGTTTGTTCCCAATGTGCAAGAGTCAATTGACACAGAGAGTTGAGATCTACCTTCTATGCCTTAATGGGGTTCTGTACCAAAAGGGGTGCCCAGTGATAATTTGCAAAGCTAGCACACCTCTTCAGGGTGCACGTGTGTGTGTGTAGCTTTTTATGCAGTATACAGAAAAAAAAAAAAAATACACAAAACTTATTCCCTGGTCACCTTTTGGTTGGTATAACTCATGCCCTTATGCATATGTTCTGATTAGTGGCTGGTTCCTTATACAATGGCAGTCTGACATCAGCATGTAAGGAGCATGTAAGGTCTCCTCCCAGGACCATGATATTTACTAGTCTTAGACTAACTTTGGGCAACCCCACTTCCCCCTCTCTCATCCCCTTAGTCAGGAGGTGATTCATCCTTGTTGGCATTAGCTCATTTCTGTTTTATTTTGTGTTATCTTGTGGCTCTTTGCTTTGAGAACCTCATGTATTACTGTAACTGTTGTAATAGGAATCTTGCCTGTTTATTGAATGTTAAGAAACTATTGCTTAAATGACTCTATTGTTGAAAATAGAAGCATGTTTTTTGTAGTTTAGATTTCAGTTGTCTTCATAGTACAAATGCATCTTCTTGTACCCCTCACCATTGTTGTTTTGTAACAATGTTACTTTGAATCAAACTGGAAAAAAAGAATTCCCTAAACTTCTTCCTATTAAAGAATAATGTTAATTGGTTAGTGTATATAGAAGAAGGTTATATGGCCCATTGACTTTATATAGATTGAAATGCTAAGCAGGGCTAAGTAGAAGCATCAGTAGGGAATAGAGGGTAAGCGCTCATCAGTTTTATGTTCTCTTTCCTATTTACTGCTTACCCCTTACAGTGTTTTACAGCTAGATAAACAAAGTTTTCTTGGGTGCTTCATAAATAAAAATGTATTTTTGCTTTTATTGGCTAACCTGCTAGGTCAGTTGTGAGAGAAACAAGGCCTACAAATAGGATGCCTAGGGGCAAGAAAAGGAAAGGTATTTGTGAAGAGGAATCATCTGAGAGCATCCAGACTAAGAAAGGGTGCCACTATTCGAGACCATTTTTGCATCTGAGAGACAGCCATTGCAATGGCAAAAGGGTTGTGTACATTTGTAATGGAGGTGGTATCTCAGGATGTTTGCTAAATGTGTCAGTTCCACCAGAGCAAAATGATGCAAAAGTTGAGGGTAAGATCAAGTGACAACAACTATCTTTTGCTTTAATGTAGATGAGGAGGTCTGATTTACTGAAGAGAAAAAAATGGAGAGGCGGTGTGTGTCACTGTGGTTAAAGGACTTAGGGAGATATTGCAGTTAACGAGTTATTGACCACCCACAGAGCAGTGTATTTAAATAAAATAAAAAAGTTTTCTTTTTTCTTTTGCAATTGGGATAGTTTTGGGTACATATTTGATGGGTTACCACAACTCAGCTGGTGAATGGTAGAGTTTAGAACCGCGGTAACTCATCTTGTATGCTTTCACACAAGTTTCCACTAAAGTTATTTCTTCTTTACATGAGCATAAAATCAGAAGTAAGCTTTCTCATCTGTACTTGAAAGACACTAATGATAATTGAGGGACTGATTCTTGTTCAGATTAAGGTTTTTTCCCACCTTCATGATAATGAAGCTTTCAGCTGAATACAAATATAACTCATCCAGTGTGGAAGGTGTTTATCAGCATACAGGACTGTGTCCATTGGCTGTATCCTACTGAATGCATTTTCCAAGACCTTCTCAGGCTTCCTAACAATGTCCTTCTATGCTATGCATGGTGTCTGAGATTGGAATTCCCTACTATTGGCCACAATTAAAAAAATAAATACTCTAGTTAAAGAATCTAAGCCTCTAGGAAGTGCTTGGTCTCAGAGAAAGTCAATGGTGAAATTATACAGGCTTGCAAAATTTTTTTTCCTGTTAAAACAGAAATCCAGCCTTTGAAATCCCTCTTATCTTGATGTCAGAAAAAAAGCTTATAATATTAATTTGTGAGAGCTGGGGATGATGCAGCAATTCTAGCTACCCTAGATTCATAGATTTTCTTATTCTGCAGTCACTCTGCCAAGAAGATGGTTTTCATTTAAGCCTAATACGAGGAAGCTTTCTCACAAAGAGCTGGCATTGGAAGTTGTGAAGGACCTGACACATTTTAGCCATTTGCTGTCTCTAAAATGAAAGATACAACCGAGTTCAACCAATACTTGCCTTTTCTCTGCAATCACCAGAGAGCCATTGTGTGGTATATACACAGCTGGTACTAATGGCAGATTCCTTTCTCAGTGCTCTACTGGGAATCCAGCATAGATGAATCCCCTGGAATTATGTAATTTGCCGGTACAGCATTTTCCTTGCATCTAAGGACATATTTCCTGAACGTGTGAGCACAGATTGAGGTGTGCTGAAAATTAAAAGAAGCCATGATCAAAGAGGAAGCACTGGCAAATGGAAGTAACTTTCCTACCTACCTAGAATTAGTCTTCTTATTTTAATCTTTTATTTATTTAATTAATTTTCTTCTGTCTCTGTCCCTGAGGAAGGACTTCCATCGTTCTTGGAAATCCCTGTAGCCAAGTTCAGAAATAAGTCTCTGGCTCTTCTAACGTTTTCAAAGTATGTTTTCTCTATTCCTAACTTAAGAGGCTCTGGTGTGTTTTGGGGCCATAACTCCCCCTGGAGCATTAAGGTGTACAAAGATAAAGAATCAAGACAAGGGGTAATTGATGTTCTTAATAAACTCCTATTCTCCTTTTTATTAGTGAGAAATGATTTTTTTTATTATTATTATTATACTGTATGTCAAATATATAACATGTCATACCTTAGTGTATAATTGTTGTTTAATTGGTGTTTTATTCCTCCCATTGAAAATTATGTCAGGAATAAAATGTCAATATTCCTCTTGTAATTGACAGCTCATTTCTGTCATGTATTAAGGAGGATTAAAACATCAATTTAATGATGATAGTGTGACATTTTAGATATTTGACCCAAGCTTCAAATGATAGAACAACTCGTGGGTGGAAGAACTCTATTCCTCTTAAGAGATGATGTTAATTAGTTGTAATATTTATATGAGAAAAAGAGTAAAGAGAGAAGGGGAATTTGCCCTGTCAAAATGTTTGCTATTTAATATCAGTGTTTGGCAATTGATTATTAAAAAGGCACAGACAGAAAAGCCTTAGTGGGAGGATATAGATGATCTATGTAGCAATCGTTACCTGGAAAATCTTGGATTATGTCCACCAATCTCATTTATTGAATCTTCTGTTCTTCCAGATGACAAAGTTCCCAGCTTTCATCCCCTGCTTTATTCTCAGATACAGAAGGATACAGTAGGGAAGTCACAACACCCTGCATCCTCTCATGTCTGTACACATTTCATTATCTACTTTTATGCAAAGCACCCATGGAGGTGGAGTGAACCACCATTTGAGTAGCTGAAGCTTCCTGTCCAGGAAACTAGACATTTATAAATCACATTCTGTCAGTTTGTCTCTCAAAATGTTTGGCTAAGTTTTTTTTTGGCTTTAAGATGTCTGAAGGTAACCAGTGGAGTGTTTCCTGATTAGTTTCAGAACTTGACTAGTGTGACGGTAGTTATAGATGAAGCATGGGTGACAGAGAGAAGGTTGTAGTAGACTTCCCAGAGAAGACAGTATTCATCTGCGTTGAACTCTTCCGATGGGTCTGTCCAGCTGTCTGAGAATCACAGCAAGGATATGACTGCTGCTCTCCAAGCAAAGTCCAGATGTGATGGAAAGCTGAAGCTGATGTACTGTTTTCCTTTTGCTGTATTTGGAATACCTGGTAAAGCATCAAAAGACTGAATTTTCTGCCCTGTGTTGTAACAGCTTTTCAGTTCCTTTTTTGTCACTTACACTACTTGAATTCCAAACCCTCTGCATGTGCTTGCTGATGACATTCAGGTGCCCCCCATACTGTTAATGTTTTATTTGCCTTTATATGTGAACTCTACCTCATCTCTATCAGATCTTGTATTCTCCCCCTTCCTTTGCTATATCTTTTACCAAAGTTTCACAATCCCCTTTGTGCCTTTTTCCAGATGGCCTTGTTTGCATGATATGGTCTCACTAGGTTCATCCTTGCACGTTAAACCAAGATGACCCATGTACAAATTGCCTCATTTTTCTATGTCTTCAGCTTCTGTAGTGATCTGCTTTTGAATGAGGAGCAGCCTGGAAAAAGGACCACTGCTGACAGGGTATGCAAAAGTATCTGTCAGCTCACAGGTACTGCTCTAAATCAGCAGTTGGTACCTAGTGATAATGGAAAGAATTGTCTGTTGCATGCCTCTTCCTTGAAATACGTAGTGAGGTAAACAATTTTTGCTCCTGCAAACAGTTCTGCAGTTTTAAACAGAATAGACTGGCTGTGTAGAGCCCCATTTTCCCTTAACATATTGACACGCCAACAACCTGATCCAGAGCTTGCTGGAAGCACTAGGAGCATTTGTGTTGACATCAATTCATTCTGGTTTAGACGGTTTAGACAGGAGTAAAGAAATCGGAAAGGGCATTAAAAATTCCTATTTGGTAATCGTTATTGATACAACCGATCTGATTGCCTATCAGAATTTGAGCTGTTCCATAGGTGTGTATTTTTTTTGGAACTGGCCTCAAATGTTCCAGTTACTTGTAATGTGAATTAGTAGGTGCAGGCCAGCATTCCACTGAATTGTGTGTGTATCAAGCAGCTGTTCCAAAGAGTTTACCGGCACTGCAAGCAGGTTTTTTGTTACGTAAAACCTAGGTTGAAAAGTTTTTGGTGTTTGAATAAGCAAGTGCAGATATCTCACGATTGCATACGATCAGCATACGCAGGTGGTCAGAAGAGCTTGTTGCAGAGACCCTCCTAGTCTTGTACTCTTAAGAATCATTCTTTGCTGTATTGTAAATGACACCTTTGGAAGAGTTATAATTTTTCCTCTCTCAGAGCTTACATTCTGAAGAAATCTTGTCAAAACATAATTGTAATTATGTAGCACAATATTTTGTAGATTTAAGGATGTTTTAAAACTTACTACGTTTCTGAAGCTGCCAGATCTGAAACTGTAGAAGTAACTACATTACTTTTGTCTTTTCAATTCTCGAGGCAATTGTTTAACCTGTTTAGTTTCACACCAACGTTTATCCTCTGATTCTCCTCGTACAACTACTTTTCAATGAACTCTTACATTTTAATGAAGTGTTGTCAGTATAGATATAACCTTGTGAACTCTACCAATAATGCCTAGATTAAATCATCCCAGAGTTTAAGAATTACTACTCTTGCATATCTTGCCTTTTCTGTATGTATACTGAAAAACAACAGTGACTAGATAATAGGAGACAAAAATAACTAAAAAGAGGAGAGACATATCTCTAGTCTAAACAAAACACTGTATTTTTAATTGAAATAACATTCAGTAGAACTGAACATCAAAACATTTAACTTTTTCAAAGTTTTCAGCATTAAAGAATTAAGATGAAACACAATTAGGAAACAGAAAACTGCAACATTGTAGAGGATGGTCACTTTTTGTATGTCATGTGGCTTTAAAAACAAGTCAGATAAATGATGATGCCATTAAAACTGAACTAATTAAAGAAAGCTTCTTTTAAGAACTCATTAACTGCAACCTCATTTGCATAATGATGCATATTAATTAAGTTTTAATGAATCTGAATTTGCACCAAGCCTATTCATGTTGGCTTTGAAACAAATTGAACAAATTAGTTAAAAGCTTTTTGGAATCTACTTTTCACACCAAACAGGATATGAATGCAATCATCTCCACAAAAAAGAAATATTTTTCTTTTAATTTAATTCAAAGGTATGCAGACCCATCTATTAATTATTTTTAAATGCAATAATTTCCACCTTTTCTTTGCAAAATCAACAGTATTACTCATTTTTGAGCGGCATATATTATAGATGTATGTTGTAGGATAAAATCATTACAGCCAATTTATTGAAAATAAGGTGGAAACATTTGACTTCAGGGTGCATTTAGTTTACTTAATACATGGATTTCAATTCTGTTGGTAACCTTTAGGCATTTTGGCTGTCTGCAGAACAACCACTAAAATGGTATTTTTTATGTTGCTATCAATTTTTCAAGATATATGTAAAATGCTAAATTGCTCTTATAATACCCATTTCCTAATGTAAGATTTCACACCATTGTAAGTCTTATAAGTATTATAGGGGAAAAGAATTTCAAAGGTTTTAAAAGCTGCATGTTCTTGCTTTGGTGTTGTTGGATCTTAATTTTTTTTTTTTTTCCTACACACAGGCATACACACACAAGAAGCAGAATCCAATTTTAACAAGTTTGCTTTCAGCTCATAATAAAAACAAGAATTACAGCAGAAACACTATTGATTTCCTTATACTCCATTGTGTCTTCATCAAGAATGAAGAGATTTATGTAATTACTGCTCCATCTTTTGTTGTTAGAAAGCACTTTTTTGTAAGTCAGCAGATACAAAGGCTGGAATGCTTTTATTGTTGAGATTAAAAGATCATTTTTTCTCCTTCCGTTAAACTGTTTTTCTGTGATAGGTTCTTCAGGGAGGTTGACAATTAGGAAGATACTATACATTGAAACCCCACAGTTTTTATCATCGTTTTTCCAGCATTTCATCTTGTCACCTTCTTTTCTTATTAAAAAAACAACCAAAATATATTGAAACACGCACACGCATCCCCCAACCACACTGCTCTTTAATTCTTTTTTGTTTCATTGTCCACGGTGGCATCCACTGGCACTAAGCTGAAACAAGTGCAGATTTCCTGGAGCAAAATATTCTGCATCCTTTTATACTTACTGGTACAAAATAGCAAGATGTTGTATTATTGCTTGCTAATGATTTTACTTTTTGGTTTTCTTTCCCCTGATGTCAACAATTTAACTTTCCCATTCATGAATAAAGTTAAACTTGAACGTCTAGTATCTGACAGATTGGAGGACTATGTTGTGGGACTGTGGTTTTGGTGGTGCAAATCTCTCCTGGGTGTCCATTCCCCTAGAGGAAACCAACAGAAGTATCAAAGGCAATTAACCTACTGCCAACATTTTTAGGGATGGTGTTACTGGGTTATAGAGACAAACAAATGCCTGGTTGTGTTGTGGTTACTTGCCTCACTGTTAATGAAGTAACTATATGGAAAACATTGGAGTGGAAAAAGAAACATGAGTTGGATCATGATTGTGAAAAATGGTAGAGACTCAGCTTGATTTTCTTCACATTTATTATCAGAATTTCTACAAAGAACCCCCCTTTTCCCATAGATTTCAATTTGCAAAACACATAGTCTTAACTTGCATATCATTGTCCAGGGTGAGTGTCACCAAGACTAAGGGAAATGTAGACTTCTCTGCGATTTTGGGGGCAATGGTTATATTCTATGGTCACTTTAAAAGAAGGCATTTTTCTATTTTTAACCTTTTTTATTCTTGTACTTTTATAGTGTACTGTAACTTGAAAACAAAATGAAGCTATTAAATATTTTAAGTACCATCTGATTTCCAAATAGGAATAAATTTTTATGAGATCACAACCTGGAATAAAGAAAAAGAATTGCTGTAAGTTATAGAGTAATAATTCTTTTGAATTTTAGGATCCTGGATTAACCAGTGAACATTAACACCATTATAATAACCTATAATTAAAAAAATAATAAAGGCAGTTGGGACCTTCCATTATGGTCTCTATTTAAGTAGACAGATATCATTACAGATAATAGTTCTATATGTGCCAGATATGCAGTCACCCTGACCTATAGGCTGCTACTGTAACCTGTCATGTAACCCGTTGCTTTGTATGTTACACCTGAATATTCATGTTTCTGGGCTTAAAGGTATTAAGCTTCTTGGAGACATAATGCACAATTTGCAAGGGATGTTTGCTTTTGTTCAGAATTACTTTTAATCTTATTTATCTGACTGCAGGAGGCTTTTCCTTTGGGAAATGTTTTGTGGTTTGGTTTGTTTTCTTTTTTTTATTTTTCTATTTTTTTTAAATACAAATTTAGTGAGCAAAGCCAGTTTCTTTTGGGGGAATTTTGACAGAAAGTGTCTTCCTTGGGGGAGGTCAAGAGTCATTGGTATTAAACTAGACAAGCTGGTAGTGCAGTGTTAATGGAAATGGAAAGCAGATGTTTGGTAATTAGGGGAGATGTGAATGACAAGGCTTGAGAGGTACGGTACATGCGCTAGCTGGCACAAAGCAGCTGTTGTTACCGATTTCACTGTCAGAAATGTACACAAGTCAGACCATCCCCTGCGAGTTTGCCGTAGCAGTGACAATTAGAAAAAATTGTATTTGATTAAAATAAGTAATATATCATACAAAGTAATTTTTCTAACATTTAGAAATGGCCTGGGTTAAATCCCACGAAAATAAACTTGATGTAAGCGAAGCTTGCTGAATTGACAGTCCTTAAGAGGAGTATTGACAATTGATTCTAAGGTTTTCTAGCCTGACAGGGAGAAAATAAAATCATTTGAGCTTCTGATGGTAGAAAAGGATATATTTTATATTTGAAAATTAAGAAATTAATTCATTTTTCTAGCAATTTTATTTGTTGCAGAGAATATTCTTATTTTAATTTACTGGTGCCGATATATTTAAGAGAATTTTCATTCGTCTTTCATTCATTTTCCATTAACTTTTTTTCATCTTTTTTTTTGTTGTGAATTATTTACTATGAATTTTATGCAACAAATTGTTCTACTGTAAGAAAGGAATTCAGTTGAAATGGACAAGCATAGACTGTGACAATATATTTGTTATGGTTGTTCATCATTAATTTAAATGAGAATTATATCTCCAGTTTGCATTAATATCTTCAAAAACTTCTGTGGTAGGTACTGTGCAAATACAAAACCTCATGGTTTTCCCTGTTTTTACTGGTTTCATACTGTTTTAGAGCATGAGAAATAAAATCTAAGGAAGAGGGTACTCTTTAGGACTGTTGTTTCAGGAACGCCTGTAAATGAATCAAAATGAGTTTGAAAAATGTTCAATTTATAGGGGGTTCAGCATGTTTATGCCTGTATGGCAGAGCTGTCACCTCAGCCTTCAAAAACCACTGGACTCATCTGTAATTTAATACTGTTTTTATTCATTTTCCATTTGAAGTTCATATTCATCTTCATGCAAGGTGTGTGGAAGGATTAAAAAGGTTTCAGCCTTTCAGGTATTAAGCTGTGCTCCATCCAGCATATCCATTGTGGCTGCCTGAAATAAAGGAATATTCTTTCTTGTTTATTAATGTTGAGAGTGTAAGTTGAAACTCCTCTTCTTTTGGCAGTGTTTTTTCTTTATCACTAAACAAGCTATAATTTTCAAAGCTAAATTCAGGTGATATTCATTTCCAGTGTCCACATGTGCCTCAGATATTGGTTTCTAAAACACTTTGGGGAACACTGGATGTGAAAGATGGTGCAATAAAATGTACATCTCTCTGTGAATAAATACTACCTCAAGACTTCATTTAATAATTTCCTTTTTGTTAAAGAAATGTAATGGGCCAAAAATATTAGAGATGATTTCTTGATGCATTGTTGTTAACTTGGTACTTGCAAAAGGGATATCTGAATTAGATCTCTTTGTATATTTGCAATTAAATTTGATTATGTCTGAGTATGTGCCTTAATTCATCTAACCATTTGTGAATAAAAATTTCTTCCCATCCATAGTAAAGTCGATTAGAAGTATTAGCCTTCATAAATGTGATTTAAAGATTTTAGAGCACTTTTTTTGTTTGCTTAAGAAAATAGTTCCCTCTCCCTTACATGTACACACATGCACTCACATGCACACATATTTTCCACATAGTAATTTTACCATTTTATTCAGAAATCTCCTGGGAAATAGGAAAAAA
This sequence comes from Pedionomus torquatus, assembly GCA_013398155.1. Lineage (NCBI taxonomy): Eukaryota > Metazoa > Chordata > Aves > Charadriiformes > Pedionomidae > Pedionomus > Pedionomus torquatus. Next base: position 448,337 of record VZRU01015254.1, read on the forward strand.
AAAAAATCAATATAAAGAAACAGTCTCTTTTCTTTGAGGAAAGGCTCATTTCTGAAGTTTGTTATAGCATAAAAGTTTAAGTGACACTAAAATATGTTCCCTGAGTAGAAAATGATCACTTTGCTTTGGACATGTCAAAGAGCACAATACACTTGCAATTGTAGACATTCAAATTCTGATAGAAATTGCAACCTCTACTTTTAAATTACTTAATTTCTTATTTTAGTTTTCCACCCTCTTCTGCTATATAATTTTATATTATCATGTAGGGGCAAATTTTGCCTTTAGATGTGCCCCTGTAGCTTCCACTATCTTGAATGGTGTTCTGTATTCTAAATCAAAGTCAAATTTTGGTTGATACTGTGTGATGTTTTTCCTCATATGTTCACCAAAATGTACCATTAATTTTAAAAACCAGGGAAAAACAGTGGTTGCAGTGCAGCTGAGTGAAGAACACTTTGTTTTAGGGTTGTGGATCATAAGGAAAAGATCAAATGGTTGGTGACTAATTTATGATGGTTCTCTGTTCAGTCAATGGCAATTTTGCCTGAGAAAGCCTTCAGTGTTGGACTTTATGACTCCTTTTAATATGGTTGTGCTTTGTGAACAATAGAATCATAGAGATTACATCTAGAAGGGATGTTAGATCGTCTAATCTTCAGTGTGTCCTATAATCCCTTTTTAAATATATCTACAGATGGTGTTTTAACACCTTTTCTTAGTGATGGTTTAGCTGTTGGATTGTTCTTACTGCTGACTGAGCTTATTTCCTTTTAATTTTGAGCTGTTTACTTAAAGAATTATTGGTCAATTTGAAATTAATCTTAAATAAGAATGAAATTAAAGTTGGAATATGGCAAATTGGAGCAAAATCCTCCCTCTCAAGTCATGAGAGCGGTAAGCCTGAGATCAGATCTTTGTGTAGTGTAAGCTGCAGTAGTTGCACTGACATCTGGGTTCACACAGACAGAGCGTGGGGATGCTGTGTGTGTTCACAGTGTCTGCTGCAGGACAAAAGATGGGGATTAGATAAGAGAGCTCAGGAAGGTGGGTCCACAATTAGTTTGTCCTGCCTAGAGGGCTGTGGATAGTGCTTACGGGTGCTACTTCAGCCAGTAGGTTTTAGTATCAGCTGGCTTCATCCTCTGTAGCTTGGGTGAGGAAGAAGGCAGCTCAGTTCTTTAATTCCCTAGGAAAATTCTCTGTGATCAAGGTTAATTACTGTTGTGGAGATGCACAGGATATTTTCTTTTGGCATCAGTGTACGATGTGGGTTTTGGTTATTTAGTCTATTTTGGCTACTGTGAAAATGGGCCACAACACAGGAATTACAACTGAGGTATTTCATCTCTGACATTGGTAATTCTTAATAATCTCTCAAATTAAAGAAGTCTTCAAACTGAGGAGTTAGCTTCTGTATATGACATTATTTCATTATATCTTTTTAATACAGAAACAATTGAATACTACTTAGAAATGCAGTTATTTCTAGAGAAGGGGTAAAACCAGGGGAATTGAAAACTTCTGGTTTTAGGTCAGTATTAGTATCTTGTAACTAAATGTTCAGTTGGTGAAAAATGACTGTCAAAGTGGCTGGCTGAAGATTCTTTCCTCTAATTCTTATCTTTAAATTATAATGGCCAAACCAGACTCTAGGTTTACCTGCAAGCATTCGAGGCATGGATTATGATCTTAGTGCTATGCTTTGGAGAGAAGCAAGTGATGAAAAGGATTCACAGTGAGACAGGTGCCAGGGCTCCCTCCACCACACATTTAATAGGTCAAAGAAAAATCCTGAAATTAATTATGCTGTATTTTGCTTGAAGGATTTGGGTGAGAAGAGTTAAGAGAAGAGGGATAAATAGAACATAGGGAGTGAGAGGTGCTTTACTTTTGAGAACCTGACTCTCTCCCCCAGCTTGTATTTGGTGAGTTGGAAAAAGGCCAAAATGAATATACTGAATTTTGAAGACAATCACTCTGGTCAACTATAATAAGTGAGCGATTACTTTCAGTACATTATCTGCATAGCAATGTTCGTTTTAATTGTTGCTTTGAATGCATTCTAACTACCTCTAACGGTATGTTGATTCAGCTTTTATTGGAACCAAGCATACATACATTTCTTGTATCCTGGCTTAGCATTTTTCTACCCAGTGGGAACCAGAAAAAAACCGTAATGTATTTAAAATGTGATATGTAGAAAGGAAAACATAAAGAAATGATTCTGAGTTGGCTCCTATTGCCATATAAATATAGTATGGTTACTTGAATTCCATAAGAATTAAACTCAGATCTTTAAAATGCATGCAAATTCTTGCAGAATATATATGAAAAAGTCACTATAACTGTAGAGGCATTTCTGCTCCCTTGATAAATGGGACTTCTAGACCACACTTTATTGAGTCTCTGATTTTTAATAATTTGAATCCTGCAAGATTTAATTCTGCATAATTCTGGCTGAAATCAGCTTTTGATTGAGTTGTAATGGCTGTGTTATTGTAAATATCTCTGCATGCTAATGTTGTGCTGGAATTCAATAATATTTAGATGAAATTTCTAGCCTCAAGCAGTGTGGAAGCTGGATTTAGAAAGCCTGAAAGTTTGTGTCAAAAAGTCATTTATTTTTGGGAACCCATAACATGCAGTGTAATAAATGGTCATCGCAAGGTCCAATTTAAATATATACAGTAGAATAGAAAACAGTTGATACAGTGTATTTTTTACACCCTTGAGCTGCTGGACTGAGTAGTATTGATTTAGCAGGGTTTTGTAGCCTTAAATGATTTTGTGCTGTAATCATCCACAGTGAGGATAGAGTCAGTGACACCAGACGAGCAGGAATAAATCATGCTATCAGAATAGGCAGCCTATAGTATACTGTGCTGTACTCTGATGCTAGAGCAAAAATAACCTCTCTCTAACAAAACTTATGCCACATATGGCTTTTCAGTCACATTATTCGCTACTGGAAAATACCGCATACATGCAGGGTCAATATTTTCAGTCCTTACCTAGTTTGTATTAATATGTGGTTTTTTTTCTATGTGATGAGGGAAAGCCTTAGCATTTGGTGGGACAAAAACAAGGTAGAAATTAGATTAAAGTAGCAAGTTCAAAAAACAAATAAACAAAAACAAAACAAAAAACCAAACCAGAATTACTGAACAGTTTTTGAAATATTGGTCAGGGGGAGAAGAAAGAAGTCTGGAAATCAGTTGGATTAAAAAAAAGAATGTAGATATAACATTAAATTAAAGAAAAAGAGGGTATTTCACTCTTATCTGTTTGATTAATTAGTACACATATCTGCTTTTAAGCTTCATGTCCTGTTATGAATTATGGGGCTCCAGAGGGGCCCGGTTCCCTGACTGAAGACAATGATCCCCCTCTCTGTAAAGTGAGCATGAGGAATAGTCATTTTCTACCACAGCCCTAAGTTTTGAGAGTAATAAATATGTTTCATGCTGTGTATATGTGAACACTGTGAAATGTCACCATTAGCCCCAGTAGTGAGACTTACAAAGAACAGCAATAGTCATATTGACAGGAGCAAAGTATCCTTACCAGGTGAAATCCTGGTCTGTTGACATCAGTGGCAAAGCTCCCACTGATTTTCCTACAGTCAGTTTTTTGTCCCCTATGTTCCTCTTCTTGGTGTTCTTAAAAAATTCCAATTTAAATGGTTGTATATCTTCAATTTCTTATAAAAACATACAGATATCCTGACACATTTTTGTTGAGTGCTATAGTTCATCATTTCAATTAGGACCATATTTTTTTACCATCAATCCTTTCAGAATATGTATTGCATATGTTTCAGTGCATTCTTTTCTAAGAAGGATTTTGCGGTTTTAACACCTCTCAGCTGTGTTGGTTAGTTCAGATTTTAGGCTCCTTAGTCAAATATAGTGCATATATTATGTCACTACTTGGCTTGTTACCCAGCAGAGCAGTTCTCATCTGCTACAAAAGAAGTAATTCTCTAAACATATCTTCAGGTTCAGACATACAACCTGATTCAGCAGCAATATTCATACCACCAAAGGTGTGCAAAACACAGACATTTGAGGACATCCCTACCCTGAAATCACTGCTCTGACATACCCACACGTCTTCAAGTTATCTGCTTTGGCTACTGTTAGCAGAGTAGCTGGAGCAGTATGCAACTTGGCACGGTCTCTTAAAATCTGCCTTGCAGACCTCCAGGCTATTAGCAGTATTGAGGCTTGGCTAGGTAAAGTAGATCTGTACGGAAGACTCAGAACGAGGACTGCAGTCCAGATCTACCCTTCGAATAACAGCTAGCTTCAGTACAGGCTTCCTTACTGGTGGAAAGGCATCTTCTGTGTACAGCTAGATAAAAGGCAAGCCCTTATAAACCATTGAGTCAGTTGATACTGTTGCCCTAACATTTTGATTGAAAAGCATAAGAGGAGATGAAATGCAAATATATCTTCCTTGTAAGGGATACAAATATCTCAGATTAAAACTTCAATTAATATTGCTAGGCATGCCTCTCATATCATTAAAAAAATGGAACGTTTTACCTCTGCATCTAAATACAGGAACAGCAATCAGGAGACAGAGGCTGCTTCTCCAGTCGATCTGAACGGCAGAGAAGAAAAGTCACTTTTATTTATGTAGAGGTCCTTGCATGAAAAAAAAAAAAATGCTCAGAACTTCTGTAGACAGTGCTTATTTAGAAAGATTATCCTCCTTTCCCTGTTTTCCATCTCCTCCCTTTCTCCCCTTAAAACATGTGGTGAAATGAAATTTATTTGTCAGCTTGGGTTGTTGGTTGGGGGTTTTCTGAGCCAGCCAGTATCCAATTTCCTTCTTTTTGTCTGAAAGCAAAAGGTGAGACTCTTTACAAGACTTATTCTATTTCTCTTATTGCCTGTATCTGTTAGTCAGCCCTTGCTGATTATTTTTGCTGTATCAAGCTACAGTATATTAAAAGTGCTCTCCTCTCAAATGAAATGTCTTACAATTTAAATCTCTCACTAGGAGTGCCAGCATTGCCATGGGACATCTCCATCCTCCCAAAGCAAACAAAATTGACACAGTTGATTTGGTGTATAAATGTCTGCAGCTTTATTAAATATGCATTAAAGTGCAACAGTCATAAATTACATGCACTCAGCCCACTCAGAACATAATGTGTACAACTAAATAACTTTCTGACTGTACAACCTAAGCAATAAGGCCAACCTAAAGACTGACTGGAAGCTGAAAGTCAGTTCCCTAAAGTGGCTGCTATTGGAGTATCATTTTATCATGCTGTTAAGCACCTCACCTCTCTTCAGTGGTGTGTATATGAGTAGAGGAGGATGGGAAGGAGAAATTGAGATTTCTGTATTACTTTTACTTTAAATTATCCATTTCATTTGCTTGTATGTGCATTCCTTGACGTGGAAGGATATGCAGTTTGGTTCTTGGATCTTTCTGTTTGTGTAGAAAGAAAGTCCTCTCAAATAAAGAAATATTTGTTGCTGAGTATAATAATGCTAATTTATATCTTACATTTATATGGCAATTTTATCAGAAGATGTTAATCTCTTTCAAAAGCTGGATACATAGAGAAATCATTCCTTTCCTTTATAAATGACCCCATTTCCTGTAATATAATACACTGTAAATTGTACACATTTCTGCACCAGAGTGGATTCCATGAAAGTATGAATTCTCAGGATGAAACAAAAGGGATGCCTTTTTACAAAAGACAGAATATAATTACTTGCATTCCTGAATGCATACCCATTACGCAGTGAAGTGTCATGACTTGTTGATGACTGCATGTACCCTAGTCCTTTTTCAAATCTGAAGTGAAAGCTGGCTTTAATGGTCTTTGTGCCTCCCAATATCATGATTTTGCAAAGATGAAAATTGTACTGATATCATTAACCCTTACACTTTGTAGTACTTTTTTTTTTTTCTAAACTTCTTTCTTCTGATAGCTTCTTTCTTCTGATAGCAAAAATAAGCTCAGCTTATTTTTCATTAGTACCCAACATAGTAAAAGCATCACTTGGCCACAGAGTGATGTGTTGCAGTCTTATTATAACTCACATCAGGTTTTTGGTTGGTTGTTGTTTTTGTTTTGTTTTGGTGTTTGTTGGTTGGTTTGATTTTTTTGTTTGCTTGGTGGTTTGTTCTGTTTTGCTGTTTGTTTGGTTTTGGTGTTTTTGTTTTTGTTTTGTTTTGTTTTGTTTTTTGGTGGTTTGTTTGTTTGTTTGTTTTTTAAAGGAGGAGGAGAGAGAAGATTTATTTTCCTCTTTGTACTTATTCTGACTAAAGTGCCCTCAACTGTCCTTATGATGAATGCCATTTTTAAAAGAAGTAGTTGGAACATTTATGAGAAATTAGCTTGCATTATGAAAAGCAAGATAGCAAGATACTAACTTTCTGACAATATCTGTAATTTGGTTTTATTTTCTTTCCTGTTGATTTATTGCCATAAGTCTCTTGGCTCCCTCCCAAACATCTCTTGGCAGTAGAGTCAACCAAATTAATTTTGTATAAGACAAGATCTACTATAGTAACTTAAAGTCTGTCTTCATCATTGTACTAATGACTTCTTGTGTGCTGCTCTAGACTGGGTTTATTTTCCCTTACTTGATAAATGTGAAAGGAAAATCTTGGGGTACGGCTTATAACCATGACCCTGCTTCTCCCTTTTGAGAGCACCTTTAATCTCCAATGATCTGTCATATTGCAAAGGGTCCTTTCTGAAAAGCTGTTATTCCTTATCCTCTATAGATTAGTTCCTCAGTGTTCTATTTCTGTTTCATAGCTCATCCTTGTTTAACATTTACAATTTCCTGGTACATAGTGCAGAATATAGAAAAAATTTGTTTCTTGTGGCTATTACTAGCTGAATTTAGAGAACTATTTTGTTCTGAAGTGTGAGTTGATCCTGCAGCTTAATTATATTTTCTCAGTTGTTTACTTTTGACTTATGGGCACTCAAAGCTTTGCCAGCTTTTTTTAAAAAAAAATCAAAAATCAAAAGTAGTAGTCCCTGTTTGGACATTAAGTAATAAGTTTTAGTCTTCTCTCTAGTTCTTCTGGTCTCTTCTAAAATGAAGGAAACAGACATTATAACACAGCATACATTTCACATGTCATGCTGGAATTATAGATAGGCTAGGGGTTATTTTGATCTCAGGTTGGTTACTGATTGAATAACCTTACTTCAGACCAAGTCCATATCAACTACTTGGTGATCATTACTATACTGTTTAACAGTATATTAATTCAGTAAATTAAAGCAGTAAGTCTCATTGACTTCAGCAATGAGATGCCATTTTAGGCATTAGTCTTTACGTGGTGTACCAGGCTGTCTCTGTATCTGTTTTTTTCAGACTTAGTGAAGTACAGTTTTATCTTCATGAAATGTAACTGATAATAAGTAGTTTTTTTGGAATTTCTGTTACTCCACTAACACAGATGTTCTCTGCATAAAGTTTGGCAAATCAACCAAAAAAATCCAAAGACAAGAAAAATATTCTGTGCAGTTTATGACTATTTTCAAATCCTTTGATTGCCAGCATTCTGCTCTACAAATGTTCAGTTCATGGAAGTCTATCTATAACTGACTGAAGAAGACACCCAAAAGGGAATGGGTATTCTCAAGAGATGACCCAAGAGATGATCTGTAACCATGATAATTAAAGCTAATCCTGAGATGTGGGTCACTGAACTCTTTATAAAAGCCATGCTTTATTTGAAGGGCTTGCAGTGATAGAAAAAAATCAAACCCACTATTTAAGTAATGGATTTTTTCTGAAAAAATGGTGGTTTATGGGTGGTTATGAGATGTTCTCATCCCAAACTAGTGTCTTTTGCCAGCAACCTCACAATGTTGCACTAAATATATTCAAATAAGATGTAAAGAATTTGTGACAGAACCTACACATTTAGACCTCTGCATTTAAATTTTCACATGATAGCCATTACAGTCAACAGTGACCTAACATCAGTAGGTCTGAGAGGACATTGACATCCCTTGAGACCAATAAGGCTGGAAGTCTTTGTTATTGTTGTTTGCAGTGTGTAGCTCGTGGTGGGAAGAGGACCATTATTTGAGTAAAAACTGTATCTCCTGTATGAACCATTGACCTGACCTTTATCTTCTTCCTTGAAAAGAAAAATTTTTATCAGGTGACCTCTGCTGAGTTCTGTAACCTTCTGACCAGCCAACTCCTGTTGTCCAAAAACATTTGAGAGACAGGAGAAAGACCTTTCTTTTTATGCAAGAATGTATAACACATGTTGTATCAAATTTTTGAAAATAAAGCACAGTTGCTACACAACTGTTAGGACAATATCCTGGAAATATTTTTTTTTCCCCACATTTTTACTTTCTTAACAACATTTCATTACAACCTACATGATATTTTTTAGATTCTCTGTATGCCCAAGCACAGCAGAGCTGAGTTATCATCCTGCACTTTAAAGAGATAACAAATTAGGTTCATGTATGATGTAGGAGATAAAAAATACAGGAGGGAGAAAAACATACAGCTATATACAGGATATTAGATAAAGTCTGAATATGATTTTGGGTCTAGGAAAAAGAAAATTAGCTTACTCCTACATATTTGAAGCTATTAGTCAACTATGTAGAGTGACAAAGCAAACTGTAAAATTTTATAATTAATTATTTCAGTTTTGTGTGATGTCTGTGAATGAAGACTCCCTGCAGAATAAAACTGTATACTTAATATCTCATAGGATGGTTGCTTATGATGTGGAAGTGAGCAAATCATTCAAACTGGTGAAATTTGCAGAGGGCAGATTACTGATGGAAGAATAAACAGGTGCAAAAACTAAGTACAGGTTACATTTCATTGGCCAAAGGTACTGTTGTATATATAGGATGAAAGAAGTGCAAGACAAAATTGTTTTGTGAGAAACAACTCCAGAGAGAATTTATTGGTGAATATTCAGATGTGCTCATGGTCTTAATGCAGTTTCATGGTCCAACAGGTTAGTGGGCTATTTAGGGACCAATATAGGTTTTATATACTTTTAAGAAATATAGGGAAAAATTTGTTATATAGTTGATATAGAAGGGGTAACTCCTGGAATGATATGTCTATCCCTGATATCCATGATTACAAAGAATATTGAAATATGGAGACTTGGGGGGAAAAAATATTACAGGAATGATCAGCATAACGAAATACACCTCCTACAGAAAGTAAGGGTTGACTGGTTCATGCTATTTTAGACATTTGCTTGGGGAACATGACAGGAATTTTTGATCTGTGAGGTAGAACTAAAACAAAAGCTTTAATTATTGATATCTGAAGCTGGACAGATGATGACAAAGAATTGGATACCCTTCAGCAGTGAGTAATTAATCCCAAAATCATTTTCACTATGGAAGATACTATATCACAGGAGAATATCTTTGTCTAAAGATGATCTGTAAATCTAGATCAGCAGATGTGTAGTTAAAGCAGAATGGAATATTAAAACTGTATTATTTGAGAAAATATTTTCTGTACATTGGAAATAACCTGAAGCAAAGGCGATAACCACAATCAGTATCACAGAGTAGCTTTGAAGCTGATTTTTTTTCTTGAAAAAATTGAACTACAGTATGTTTCTAGGTTATAATGCCAAAGTCACAAATTATTAGTGAAATATTGAAGCAGGTGATAATGAATACACCGTAGTTTCTGTTTACATAAGCCTTCTGTGGCATTGATTTATTAAAAGAGTAAAATACACATAGCATTTATCAGAATCTTGCACGCTTAATTTCTATGGTATGATGTCAGAATACCTGGATAAATGGAAGACTAAAAATTTATTGTGAGTAATAATTAGAATTATTTAAAAGAGCACATACAGTGAGCAAGCAAATTGTTAGATTTGTTTTGTGACTTGGATAAGGTTTCTGGATGTTGACTAAGAAGCACAAGATTGTTGAAATCGTTTATGCCTAACTTGCACAGTTTGGTATCACAGCACCTAAGCATCTTTACTTTCTTGTCCTGAATTCTATTGAAGGTGATAGAATCTAACAATTTCTTACAATTATTCAGCCCTCTAGTTCCTTGCTGAATTAGGGCAAGATGCTTAAAAAAAATCCACAGATTTTGGAAGGTTATTTTTTTTTCTTTTCTGATGTGGCGTTTAAAATTGAGGATTCATTTTGGCACAACAGATTCTCAGCAGTTTTGAATTCTTCCTCAACTGTGTTCTCTAATTTAGTCCTTCACATACATCCACTGACTGCTACACTCTTCTGCCTTACAGGGGTTACTACAAGTGGAGTTTTTTTGATCAAAGGCTGTTGGACATGTTTCTGTGCTATTTTGGGGAAAGCGAGTCCTTGGGTTGCGTCTCTACAAATAAGGTTTTCCTTAAAAAAAACTTTGCTCGTTTTTCACTAAGGCTTTCATGTTTGTATTCTTTAAAAACATAATTTAATGTTTGTGTGTTATCATACAAAATGTGTAATGTGTAGCATCTTGTTTCCACAAAACCCCTGTGGAGACAATAATAAGATATAAAGTTGCAATTAGATGTATTATATGGGATCGATTAGACTAGCTAGGAACACATATCTGCATTTAAAGCAGCTCAACCTCATTTTCAGTGCCCTTGATAATACCATTTCTATCTATATTTAGCATTTTTCATCAATTGATTTCAGTGTATTCGATCATTTAGGGTATCATGTTCAAAAGCGTACTAAGAAAATGAATCTCAAAATAATAAAATCCCTGTAGTACGGTGAATACTTCTGAAGTTCATGTCAAGGGGACCCTCTGCTGATATCGCAATTCAGGCTCATGAACCTGCTGCCTCAAAGTGCTTTTTTTTTCACCTGTGCAGGAAACAAGCTACTGTTGCATTCTTCCTTCGCAATACTTTTCTCCTATGCTCCTGGTGATGCTCTGTCCCTCTGCTCAGATTTTGTGGGTTTGTTTGTATTTCAATTAGATTCTCACTTAGAGAAACTGAGAGCAGCAGGGATGCCCCTTGCAGTGTAACTGTCCAGAAAATCATAATTAAGTTTTGGTCAGAAAAAAGCAGAACTCTCTGTGGAAGAGAAACAGTACATCTGCCAGGATGTATTCAATTGGTTTTTGCTAATCTGAGTAATGCATGAAGGCATGTTCAAAATGTTTGTAATTGACAGTAAGAACAAACTAATATGTGAGAATACTTTAAGTATTGATTTTTCTGAGGTGCTCCCCTGAGATAACCAGATGCAAGGCCAAACAATCTGGATCAGACAGGAGCCTTCTGCTCCCAGGTCTGGTGCTTCTGCATTAACTGCAAGGCAGTCAAGACTTTGGTGTATAGAACAGACATTATTGCCTGCTTACCCTGAAAGGGCCAAGATTGTACTGCTACGTGTTTTCATACTGAATAGAGATACTCATGGAATGGACCATGAATAAATTCAAAATGTCAGTGAATCAATAAATAATAATAATAACAACAATAAGAAAAATACATGCACACAAACAGCTTAAATTTGACTCTTAATCTAGGCTTCCACAATTTTTATTTCTTACATCTCAAGGTTTGAGGTTTTTTGTTTGTTTTCTGTTTTGTTTAATTTTTTTTTTTAAATGTTATGGCATAAGCAAACTATCAAATAAGTCAGGTAGCAAATTCTTCTGCTCTGCTATTTGTGCTTTTTGAACATATGCGGCAAGCACACTTTCTTTGTGAGAGAGACTGGGGGAAGTTGCTGAGGGAAATTTCGGTCATGCTTATAAAATGAATGTAATGTGAGTCAGTTAAAAATGTGTTGTTGCAGACTAGTAAAAATTTCATCCAGAACTGGCCTAGGTTTCAGATAAAATACTAGACTAATCTTGTCTACTTATGCCTTTTATAAGATGAAAAGATGAAATATGAGTTATTTTGTACACAATGACTGCAAACAGTGTGCCTGCTCTGCATTTATATTTCACATTGAGCCTGGAATGACCACAGAACATTAAAACAAACTGTGACTTCTGTGCATAACTGGGATTTTTTTGTTCAACAAGCCTGCTGTGCAGTCAAGAGTCTGATTAATATCTGGTATTTGTGTTGTGTGTTTTATTCTAGGCACTAGACTTATGGATGTTCTAAGTGTTTTAGGCCTTGTTGTTGTAGTTTCAGAAAAAATACAATGAATCTGCAGGCTTAAAAATAATGTAGAGAATAAATTAAGTTCTTAGTTTGACAGAATACAAGAAGAAAAGACTATTCCTTAGCTTGTTGGAATTTTTTTAATTGTATTTTTTTTTCCTTTTATTGACAACTTTTCTATTTTTTTCTTGATTTTTTTCTCCCCTGTTTTAGTCAAATTCAGAATCAGGGTCAGTTAATATAAAAAACAGATATAGAGCATGGTACACATAGCTCTAAAATGTACAAGACGTTACTGTTTTTTTTTTCCTAATAACTTTGAGAGATTAATAAAAATAATAAAAATAAAGTTACTAACTATCCAAATCAGTAGATTAAAACAGAAGTGGCAAAAAAAATTTTCTTCACTGTCAAACTACTTTGGAAGCTGCATGTACACAAGTTTGCAACAATGTTTTGTTATTTGGAACTTCATTAATGACCAGTTATTGTAGCAAATAAAACATTTCCCTTTATGGGTAAAATAGTGGAAAGTAAGTATTTTATCTGAATGAAACGACACATCAATTCCAATTTGTGAAAAAGAGCTAAATTAATCTCACACAAATACTTGAAAGGTTTCACAGACCATACCCTGAAAAAAACTAACATAATTGTCTAAAGTATTACAGTTGCAAGAGTAGGCTTCAGGTCAGACCATGTGTTTAATTAGCTGCATAGTACACAAAATATGCCATAATGGTATCTGATCTTTTTACAAGATTGAACAGATACGTTTTCGCTTGGTAAGCGGTAAAGTGTTTGATTTCTAAAAGCAGCATAAAATATTGTTTGAAAAAGAAGTTTTACAGGCATTAGTAAGTTATCTGCCACATATAATGGAATCTAGAGCTCTTGGTCTTACAGAATTACAACAATCTTCTTATTGACTTAACAAATGGAGACGTTTGGATGGCTTGTATGAGGTTGCCCAGGAAAAACAGAATTTTCATTATAACGTGTAACCTGGAACTACCTGATGGAAGATGTAGAAACAGCCAAGTGAAACTTATTTCCTCAGATTAATTAAAAAATAGGAGTCTAAAAGTCACATACCAGGTAAGAAATGTACTGATGTAACAGTTACTTACTCATTCCCGTAGATAATTTTTTGCACTCTCCTATTAAGGGGCTGAGTTTCATTTATAAAGAAGCATTTATTCGCAACCTGCTCATGTAGTGACATCTGATTTAAATCTCTTGTGCACCTTGATCTCCTTTAGAAAGTATTATGATAAACAAAACATATATTTCTAATTAGATTCAATAAAACAAACTGCTTGACCTGTCCCTCTGTTATTGAATGGGATATAATTGTTTTTAAAATACTGAGCTTAATCCACTATTTTAACATGATCTGGGGTTTAATCAAACTCATGGTTACATCATGTGTTAGGTAATGTCTCATTTATTCCATATTTCAAAACACAGTAAGAGAGTATAGGAGTGAAGGTGACAGGACTGCTTCTGTTTCTGCCACAGCTTCCCTTGGTCCAGGGAAAGATGTTACCCCTCTGCACCTCATTTTACAGATCTGTGAAATATGGATAATTATACACCTCTTAACAGTTGCTTTGAGTTCTGTCAGTGTGCCACATATTATATTATCATCTACTTCTATCTTATGATGCTATGCATTATAACTTGGAATGAATAAGAAAGCTATTAGGCTATAATTAAGAAAGCTTCAACTGAGTATGCGGAGGTCCAAGGAAGGGCTGATGCAGATAGCTAAAGGTATCATGTGTGTTTTTCCACAGATTTCTGAAGATCATGCTGAAAGTCTGTCCTCTAGCTGAACGATCTGGGAAGATTCCTAGATGGCTTGGCTTTGACAAGAGCAGATAGATGGCTTTGGCAATTAATGAAGATAATAACTTGTTTGGCTACTGTAGTAGTTTTTTTCCTACTCAGCAACGTTATCTCTCTTGCTGAAGTTAAGCTGGAGCCTCCTGTTTCTCATCCATAAGTATTTCTGTAAGAGACTGAAGATATGCATGTTAGGTATGTGTTCTACATGGACATATATGGCAAGTTTCATCCAACCATTCTTTCAGTGACAGTGAGGGTTTTTTTCCCACCTTTATGTGTACCGAGAGAGGTCTATCTATTGTAGCATGAATGGAAGGTCAGATCATAATCATACTATAATATGATTAATCCTGTATGGAATATATGAATCATACATAGAAGACATAATTATAAGGCATAATCATATATTGAAGGACAGCTCATCTCTGAACTTCACAGTTGGCATCTTGTGAGCAATCATCAAACTATCTGGGTTTTGTTTCTGAGGAGTAAATGAAGTCTTAGCACTATTATCTGTTTGTGTTCTTGTACTATCCTGCAATCTGCTTTGTTTTAAAGACAGCTGATAGATCCCAAAGTGTCCGTGCTGATGTGTTTCTCCATCCCCTGGCCATAAGGACACCATCCATCAGTGCCATCAAAACTATCATCCTGCTCCATGTTTGTGAGGGAGCTGTGTGAAGTGTTTACACCTCATAGTTTGCAGTAAATGACAATAGACATCAGTTTGTATCTCATGAGTTTGAAACTTTCATGAAGATGAATGGAGTGTGTCACATCAAATCAGTTCAGTGCCCTCCACTACTGTATCGGGATCTTTTCAGAGTTCCCCCTTCACGGAGTGCATTTCACCCATATCAAGCATAGCTACTGGATTTGGTTGAAGCATTAATTGTTAAGAGAACATATCAGTACCATTTACTGCAGGCTGCTTTTTGGGTATTTGGTATTTGTAACATTTAATCAAGTGGATTATTAATAGTGATGTATTCTTTTCTATTCCCGTGTCTGCAAACCTCACGTAGGTTACCTCTTCAAAAAATATAAAAAGCTGTATTGAGTTCATTTTCTTTTGCAAGCATGAATTCACACATTTTTCTGTCAATGTCATATGAGCAAATCTTGGCCAGTTTTGTGTTAATTTGCTGTATTGGAAGTGAACATCAAGAAGTTTAAACAATGCTAGGAATATATTCCCACAGCTGGTGGGAACATATCTACACACACATCAAAACTTTTAATGTTTTTTTAAAAACCCTGGGTTTTGGTGTCACTTGAATCGACCTTTGCTGTAATGTAGAGCACCATTTTAGGATGAGGCAACTCTTGTGTGAACAGATATAATGGTAAGAAGTAAACACTGGTTTTAGATTGACTTGTCTTTTTTTGTGTAAATGTGCACATTGCAAACCTAGGACTATAGAGGCTGTTTCTATGCCCATGATCTGTTAAGGCTTTCTAGGACCAGTTTTTTAGAAGTACTTATTTTTAAAGCAGAAACATTAAGGAAGTCAGCAGTGAGTCCTACACTTAAAATTGTATGGCTGCTACTAGGAACCCAACAATAGTGTTTTCCTCACATATTACAGAAAGCTTGCTAGCAACTTCCTTCCATTTAGAGTCTATCACCCTTTTTTGTAATGTATTCTGAGAATATTTTAAGTGCAGATTACATCTGCACATTTTCTATTTCTTTCTGCAGTATATTTTTTCATTCTCAAAGTGCAGTTAAAGTCTTACACTTCTTCTGGTACTGATAACTCTTGTTTTGTCTTTTTACTAACCTTTTTTTGTCTCACACTTGAAATTGTACTATCAATTCTTTGTGGCAGGGCTCATTCCTTCTTATGGCAGTCTGAAGTGCCTAGTAGAATTTCATTTCTTATGGTTTTTTAAACACCCTTTTTGGTTGTTTGCAATTCTGTGGCTGGCTCTGATGTCCGTATGTGTGGTTTAAATGAACATGTTGTGAGACATTTAATTCTCATTTTAACTGATCCTAAAAGTGAGCTTTTCAGGCCAGACAAAAAGTAGGAATATAATGATGTGTTTCTAATATAAAAAATAGCAAGAAGAGTTTGAGTGATGGTAGTAATACCTTGCCATGACCAAAGGAAGTCTGTCACCGTGTGAGGAACAGACCTCAACTTCTCTAGATTACAGCCCAGAAGTACAAACACCAAGGAATAAACTTTAATGTCTTGTACCTCATTCACTGCTTTTATGTTTTGTAAAAGGTAACAGAGAGCAGTCTGAGCAGTTCCACTCTTTGAACCCTGTGATCTTCTAATTAAGACACTTCTCCAAATTACTTTTATTGCTATTTTACTGTAAGACGGAATTTTTTACGCCATTTTCCATGTAAAAAAAAGAAAGAAAACTGCTGTCATGCAAAATCATGCAAGTGTTCATAGGTTTATCAGCAGCATCAAGATTTCTTGGTTCAGCTTCTGGCTTTGTGTGGAAGTGTGGTTTGGTAACTGTGGAGAGCACAGCCAAACACATAGATTTGAAATGCAGCTTGGCTAAGTGAGTGCAGCTCGGGTCTGCTCTGTTAAAAACCTGGAGTTTGATTCCTGCTGCACCACAAATGACAGCTCCTGAGTTAATCCATCTGCAAAATATGGCAAATGATACTTGTCTCTTTCTTAATGAGGCCTTGCTGCATAATAAAGGCTATGTAGTGCACAGAATTATTAACGTCAGATGAAGAGCTGCAACTAGAACTTGTGGCTCACTGCCCATCATATTTTTGCTAGGCCAAAGGATGCTTTGCAAACGTAATTTGCTTGTATACTCTGGAGCTGTATATGAGTTTGCGGAGTATAATGGATGTGATTAGCGTATTGGGAGTGCCATGGAGCTCTGGGCATGCCTAATGCAGTTAGGAGCTCAGCGTGCTGGGAGCAAAAACTCAGAGGAATTGGCATGTCAGGAGCTGTGAAGCTCAAGTACTCTTAGCTCAGATTTAGTTAATTGGTGGGAATGACTGAGCAACTCCTGAAAAAGTAGGGAGGATAGAGAAGAGGAAACTGAGACAGAAAAAGAAAGCATGGAAGATTATAGACCAAAACGTTTGGAAAAATTAAAAGTAAAATTCAATAATTTAAGTCAATGGACATCTACTGAAATGGCTTATCCTGAGACTTTTTGTGTGTTTTTTCTGTAGGTAAAGTATCCATGGATGTTAATTTTTTTTTTTTTT
>VZRU01015254.1:473410-502503 GCA_013398155.1 Pedionomus torquatus
AAAAAAAAAAAAAAAGAGGTTTTAGGAGGGGTTTTTGCACTGAAAACTCTCTCAGAATACTAATAGGCAACTGGTTCATGCTAGGATATTTGATAAGCTGGAGAAAGAAGCTAACATCATAAACTGGCCAGAGATGAGAGCTATTGATTAAGAAATGACACATAGGCTGAGGATAGACTCTGGTAGTCCATGGAAGGCTGAGATGCTTATGTTTGATGTAAGAACATAACATGGAACCAGACAAGGGGATACAGAAAGAAGAATGACATGGTCAAAGCAACAGTCTGAGAAAATTATCTTTGAGAAATTGATCTTTGCAGCAGGATTGTGAATGGATGTAAGCAGGGCATGACTCTATTTGTCAGCGTTTGAGAAAAGGATGTTGCAGCAATCAAGATGAGAGATGGGAGTCCGGATATGTTGCTTAGGTGAATGGGATGCAGAAACAATCTCAGTAACATTTAGAGTTTTACTGTGAGGGCATAGACAGAGGGCCCTGGGCTGAAGAGTATTCTGACTTTATGGGCCTGAATGGCAGACAGGTTATGGACATTATCCACAGCAATTGGGAAGAATGGAAGCAGCTTTCTTCTCCATGTTAGACTTGAGCTGACTAATTTACACATGCAAAGAGTTGTGTGAGACAGGGAGGTTTAGATTTTACTTGGGAAGAGATAAGCTGGTAAGGGAAACAGAGGAGTGCATAAGATACCTGAGATCTTAGAGCTCAGCCATGAAGGGATGCTGTTAGTTGGTTGCAAAAATCCAATGCTATAAATGCAGAGACACAATTGTTTCTTTCTGTTTGCTATAGCCTAGTTTGTCTATTCCAACAACATTCTAAAATAAAGGAAATTTATCAGGAGTTGGAGTATGATGAATTAGGGAATGAAACATCATAGTGTTTTTTAGAGGTGGTCTGTGAAACTGTTAGTGACTTCCAGGAATGCAACTTTGAGGAAGGGCAGGAAGGAATACTTGGGTGAGGCTTAGTTCCCTATGTGCCTCTCGTGTGCAATGGAGATTAATGTTTATGACATTTCTTCTCTAATTATTGAAAAGGAAGGCGCTTAGAGAGACATGCTTGTGGGAGAGAGCTCACCTCCAGGCACGTTGAGGTGCCCCTGCTTTCTCACTTGGAGCAGCGTGAATCTAACCCACACAGTACTCTATTTTGTCTATGAGTCACGTTCTCTGTTCAGTGGTTTTCCCCATTTCTTTTTACTTTCATAGGGTCTTCTGTTACTGGTTTTATTTTCTATTTATTGTTCTGAGCTTCCATTCTTCTATAGTATTTTGTGCCACTTTCTCTCTCTTGCGAGATTGCTTGACTCTTCTTCAGTTCCGGGTTTGCTACAATGGCTAATCCTCTTGCCATCTTTAGCAACTGAACATTGTATCAGGCTCTAAAGTCCTGAGATGGACTTAAACACTGTAAAGGTAGGGCAGAACCCTTTTCTGCCTCTTTGTTAGCTGAGAAAGTAGTTTCTGCCCTTTGAGGCAATTGACAGATGCCAGTAAACACATCTGCAGGGCAGGACTACTCCCTTCCCTCATTCTCAGCTTCCCCAGCCTCTGTCCACATCTCTTTCCTTGGCTTCATAGCAGCAATTCATTGTGCCTGGCAGTGACAGAACTGCTCCTGCAGCTCTTGAATATCCTTCTTATTTATTTATTTATTTTCGCACCTCCTGGCCAAAACTGAAGTGTAACCCTTCAAGTCATAACTTGCCCTTCTGACTGGTGAAAACTGTCTTGGCTCACATCACACCTTCTTTGACAGAAACTCCTCAGCACAGTTAAGATACCTTTCATCTGCTCACCTTCTCTGGTGTTTTTTGCAAGGAATTTGCTTACCAGGGCTGGGTTTTCCCAAGAACTCTCACAATTGTAATGATAATAGGTTTGTGTATATTGTAGAGTGATGCTGAGCTGATCCAGTCATATTTAGTTCACATTAATCACACCCTTTTACTCAAAACAGTATAGGTCTGATCTAAACCAATTAAGTAGTGATGTTTAGACAAAGAGATTAATATAACTCAGAAAAGCATAAACTTTGTCCACAGAAATGTCTTAAGATAATGAGTTTTATTCAGTGGGCTGGATTTGTAGAAAGGTGTGTTTTGGATGTAGACATCTAATTGTACATACTAAATCAGCAGGAAAATAAGCTTGTGCAGGCAGACAAGTTTCAGCTGCATGTGTGGAGATATAATGATCTTAGTTTAGAGCTGATGTTTGATAATGTACAGGGAATTAAGAATAGGACATAGAAAATGAAGAGATAAATAGAGTAACAAGTAAAGCAGAAAAAAAAAACTTTTCTTGCATTTATAAATACACTTTTTCCTGTATGCCTCACGCTGACTAAAAAAAAAAAATTAAAAAGCAAAACTTTATTTAATTTCTACAGTTACACTAAAGGCACATATTTTTTCTTTTTTTATTTGTAATTTTTTAAGCTGCATTACAGCATCATCATGAACAAATTCCTGAACTGTCTGAATCTCTAGGATACCATTTTTAGTTCAGGGAACAGATGAACTGGATGAACTTATTTATTATATTTATACCATAGTGTACTTGTGATGCTTGACAACAATTGATATTAGATCAGCTATCAGCTTGGAATTAATTAGAACTAAAGTAATTTTTTTAATTAATTAGATATCATAGAATCATAGAATGGTTAGAGCTGGGGACACTTCCCTCTAGAGCAGGTTGCTCAAAGCATATGAGATCAATACTAAAATTCAGCTCAAACAGCCAAAGTGCTCAGTGTAAGACCTGGTTTCAATGGAGCTTCATATAGTGTTAATTAGGTCATTAATATTTGAATAGATCCTGAGTATCCCAGAAATTCACTTTACAGTCAAACACCTCAGTCCCAAAGACCTAATGTTGTGGTCAACAGGCACAGAACTGGAAAGACCACTGTGCCATAGTACCTGAGCACCTGGAAAGAGAAAAAAATGAAAGAAATTAGACAATTATGGGAAATTTCAAGAAACTAAACTTACTCCAGGCTGCAGGGAAAGGCAGAAAGTTCCTGCTATTGCTACCAGTTTGAGTAATTCAAGAAAGCTATATCAATCAGGCATCTGTAAATGAAAATTCACCTTATATATATATTTTCTAGTGTGCTTATCTCCTGTCATAGCCAGTCTGTGCTGATTCAGAACAAGGCAGTTCTCTCCTGCTGCTGAGTACTTGTGCATTTAGAAGAAATAAATCTTTCCTGACCAGCCAAAGCCCTGAAGTATAGGTTTTGATATTACTGCTTGTCTGAATACAGAATTTGTAATAATTTAATGGAACTTCTTTATGGATCATGCAGATGTACCACTAGAAAGAAAAGCCACCTATTGCATTCTCCTCTACATCCCTGCTGGGATTTAAGATGTGGTCTATGCGCTTTGCTAAACAATGGTTGTTTCCATTTGAAATCTCCAAGCAGGGTCTTCAGACCATTTCTCCTCATCAGCACCCTGATGGGCCTGAATGTCCCTGTCCAGCTTGCTCTCCCAGGCTCCCCTACCCTGCCCATGTCTCAGGAGCCAGTTTGAGTTCCATGGGGGCATCAGTCCCTGCCCCAATGATGCTGTGGCAGAGCCAGTCTCCAGCTCTGCACAACCATGTCCTGTTCCATTATGCTGGGCCCACCCATGGGTCTATGTTCCAACCTAGCTTTGGTCTGTACCCAGGTAGATGTCTGATGTTGGAGGCTGGGGCTAGCACCAGTGCCACCCCAGCTGCCCTGCTCCTGGCTGGGGCGGTAGGATGGACCCCTCAGGACCAGGCTCCTTGACCTGAAGGATAATTGCTGTGCCTCCCACACACTACATTTTCGGGGCCCTTGCTGTCTTCAAAAAAGCCATGAAACACACAGTTAGTATGTTTTCTGCTGGTCAGATCCCACTGGGGTCTTTGCTCGATCTGTGACTTTGTGATGCCTAAAGGGGATGTTCTTTATTCAGGATTGCCATGAATCATATGGAAGACATTCAGAAACCAGTTTCAGCTTTATCACATCTATAGGCTGTGGCTGCAGCAGGTGAGGTGTTCCTGGGATCAAAGGCAGGGTGGGAAGGATGGCATTATAAGATTTGAGACTGGGCATGGTTCCCAGGTTTCCACTAATTTTACTCAAGTCCCTCAGTCACTTCTAGCATCAGACTCACATCAGTAACCTGGAAGTCCAGACACCCTCTATCCTGCTTTTTGGTACAACCGCATCCAGAAAAAAACATGTCTTTGTCCCTGCCTTTTCTCACTGTAAAACAGGTTCTGCCCTACCTATCAGTAGAATCAGTAGCTGCCTACCTCCTCTCCAGCCTTTTGGCATCCACCCACTGCTCCCCCTCTGACCTTGGAAGAAAATGCCAGCTGAAGAAGGCTAAATGCTTCTAACCTATAAATTGTGTTTACATATACAAGGTAAGGAGCAAGTGTGCATAGTTTCATACACAAATGCCCTGTGGTATGATGGTTGCATGCCCTGGGCAGATTTCTGCTCAAACGTCTTTTCTTACCCCACCATTCCTGTCAAAAAGACTATCCGGCATGGAGGATCCAGTAGTCCAGGCAGGGCCAGCTTGAGCAAGTAAGGGGGTCTAGGTCAGTACCTGTCATCTGAATCATATGAACTACTTAAAAAAAAACTTAGTGAGGGGAGAAAAAAAAAAATTCTCAAGCAGTCTTTGCATTTGTCCAATCTGTATAGCACATTGGGGGTTTCTGCTGCAAATCTGCTACCTAATGGGAGCTGTCTCATTATCGTCGTATCTTTTGGGTTCACTGAGCACTGTGTTGAATTCCTCACACAGTGCTGATCAGTAACTCTTACAAGTAATTTTCTTGGCTATATTACGTAGCTTTGTAGAGGTGCTGTTCACCACCAGGACTAAGGGATACACAGTCTGGTCAATGACAGTTCTTTGCTTTACAAATGAAAAAGTGAATTTTTGCATATTAGGAATATTTATTGAATCAGTGCTGAGAGTGAAGAGTCCTGTGAATCTCTACATTTTTGCAAATGAGGTATAACATGGTAAATTTGAATCTGATTTGTGTCTATATAATAAGTTTAACTCAGGGGAAAAGGAAGTATGTCTGAACCT
Organism: Pedionomus torquatus; assembly: GCA_013398155.1. Classification (NCBI taxonomy): domain Eukaryota; kingdom Metazoa; phylum Chordata; class Aves; order Charadriiformes; family Pedionomidae; genus Pedionomus; species Pedionomus torquatus. The sequence goes on from VZRU01015254.1 coordinate 478,534, forward strand.
AGTGCTTCATGACTTTCAGTACTAAGCACTTATGCAGCTGGATTCAATACAGAAATAGTATGAATCAATTTTATATTAAATGTAGAAGTTTTTGCACAACTTTATGCAAAATAACTTTTTATTATACTATGGTTCTGTGTGGTTTACTCTGTAATAGTGCTTTCAGGTAAGAGCTTAAAATTGGAGGTCATGTTTGCTCCTCGTGAATATTAAATATCCCAGGATTATTTTCATAAATCATACGGATTTGTAGTATGCCCTTGAGCCGAGCTACCTTTCCACCAGTACTGGGTAGCTCTGCACCTCTGCACAATCAAAAGAGTGTCTATAAGTTGAGACAATGCTTTGGAAACAGTCAAATTAGAGGCAGGATATAAGCTGAGAAAAGCACATTTGAACAGTGGAAAATCCATTGTAAGGCCACTTGCACAGCATAAGTGGCTCAGGTTCTGTGAATACTCTCTTCCCACTGTCTGTATGTAGAGGAGCTCTATATGCTTGCACACATCCCTGCTCATGAGCGGGATGTGGAGCTATATAGTACCATTCCTATCTTTTCATCTCACATTCCCAAGAAGGATCATCTGTAGCCTTGGGGGTTAGATTGTAGTGGAAAAATCCCAGCATTAAATACTGGGATTGTACTGGGATATTCTCCCTTTGCTTGCTCTGCAAGGAGTTTGAACTTCTTTCTGGGGTTACTTTCCATAGAGGCTGGGCTAACAGGGGCACTCTTCTTTCAGTATATAGTTTTTCTGCTATAATTTTTCTTTTTTTTTTTTTCCTGTAAAAGATTTTGACCTGGGAGCTGGCTGAAGTTCCAACTTCACATGTAAATATGTAGAGATGACCCTATACTGAAAGGAACATGGAGTTGCTTGGTCTCTCCTACAGACATTCCCCAAAAAAGAAAGGTGTGACACCCTAGTGCATGTCTTGTTCTCTAAGCATGTGTTTTCTGTAGTCATTCATGCACTTCTTATTCTAGTGCACTTTAAGGAGAGAGGCCTGAGTCACAAGGTTTGGGACTGGACTGGCTCTAGAGCCATGGTCTGAGGGATTCCAAGGATACTTTTAAGCATGTCAAAAGACTCTTCTGGCTCGGATTAAAACTGTTTCTTTAGTAAACAAGATAATATGGAAACATAGAGAATTGTTTTCAGTGTAGCAGAAAGAAAAAATCCTTTTCATAGAATGATCTATTTGTAAATTCTCAGGAAAATTATGCTCTATAATGTTTGGCACTGGAGTAGACAGACTCTAGACTCCATCTAAGTCACACTCACAAATACTGTATTAATGATTGTTAGTGAAGATGTCTTAGATGTATTTGTGACTGTATCCTAAATGGAATTTTCTTCAGATTTCTGCATCTCAGGAATTTTTGCAAAACTGACCAAAAAAGCATCTTCTATGATGTATGTATATATTTCTCTCATCCCCCCTCTGCCAGCTGAACCAAGTAGTTGCAACATATTAGCATGTATTTTGTTTGTATACAGTCAGCTGCCTACGAATATATATATACACAGAAAGTATTTGGTAGCTTTGCGACCTTGAAATATGAGCCATTCATCATTGACTATCCAAAGAATACACATCCTGGTATGTTTTATTCATAACCCTATATGTGTGTGTAAATATACACATATATGCAAGTAAATATTCATTTTGTACATATTACACATTATAATGAGTGCAACTTATAATTTGAAAAATGAAAGCCAATGGGAAAAAATTCTTACAAGTGACTACTGTTTTTGCCTTTGATACCTTTCCAAATTGATGTTTCCATCTCATTGTTTTTCTATTTGTTTTTAACTTTATCTAAAAGATTTTAAAATGAGGTATTATTTAACAAAGAAGAAAACTTTACCACTTTCTCATGTAAAGCTAATGTGACAATAAAACTGTCAACAAGGAGGCAAGATCAGTCTCACAAAAATCTTGAAACCTCTAAGTGGAATTTGCATAAAATAGTTCTGGTATTATTATTCACTGTTCTTTCAGTGACAGATATGTCAAGGCCTTAAAACCTAAAAGAACAATTATGCTATTGTATCTCTCGGAGGATTCAAGGGGTGTGTCTTTGGTGAAAAAGTGCTATTAGAGCTTTGAAAAGCAGTAAAAAGACAGCCCAAGGGGCTCTTTAGCTAGTCATTTTAAAAAGAATGCCTGGGCTTTAAGTGTCTTAAAGTACATTTATTCAACTCTTACTTTGTGCTTTAAAAAAACTGCTAATAATTAATGGCTGTAACATTTTTTTTAACGTTTGCATTAGCTATAAATAAAAACTCTTGATAAAACCTTTATTGATTAACTTAAACTGTGATTCTCTCATGAATGCTTCTGTATTTCTGTCAAGCATATTGCAAAGAATTATATATAAGCTTTTTGGTTAAGCTAATATTGAGGAAATCGTTGAACAATTATAGACCAAAACAGGAACTAATCAGTAAATCCATTACTTGAACAAGCTAGCTTAACATAACACGTCTGACATTAAAAATGAGGGATTGATAAGTAATGTATCATTACAGCTGGATGTGCCATAAAAGTCAGCAAACCAAATGCAATTTTTCATAAAGCATGTTCATGATTTTATCTTTAGACCTGTTAGAGTTTGGGTAAAAATATATATTTTTGAACTTCTCATTAGAGAACAAGTTGGAACAAGCCTGTAAAGTACAAAATCCCTAAGCAAAGAAAGATGATGTAAAATAAGTATAAAAAATGGATTGGACTCAAGAATTTAGAGCAAAGAGACATCAAAAAGAATTTAAATAGGGAAAATCAAGACCTGAATTAGCAAACTTTAATTGTTGCCAACACTAGCCAGCTAATAAATGTACTTTAGAGTAAGACCAAAAATGGCATGAAATTAATTTATTTCATACCCTTCACTGTAGAACAGTGTAATTATGAACTTGGCAGCCAGGTGCTAGATTGGCCAGAGACCAGGTTAATATACAGTATTTGATTATAAAATGATTCATTATAAATATGGCAGGTCTATTTCTTTCTTATCAAGATTGTCATATATCAATATAAAGTAAATGAGAAAAAAGTGCTGGCCTTAGCCAGCTATTTTTATTATAAAAGCATACATTGCTATTATACATACAGTACACTGAGGTGATATTCAGTTCCCACAGTAACAGACTCTTTACAGCCTCTGGAGATACATGGAAAATCTTAGAACAGTCAGTTTAAAACAGAGAAAACAGAGAAAAATTATTACACTTTAAATTTCACTACAGAGAGAATATAGCAACTTCTCTTAAAAGTCTTATAAATAACATTGCAAGTCAGGATCTTCAACTTAATATTCTTTAGATATTCTATACTCCAACTACAGAAAACACTATAATAGCCAGAGTAATGCTAGCTATTTGGAAAATTAAGCTGTAAAGTTTTTAATGATGACCACTCTACAGAGTATGAATGATTAGAAAGTCTGATGAGACATATATAAGGTTATGTCCATATATTTTCACTTTTGTCATGCCAATATTTAGGTAAAACTGGCAGCAGTCGATTTCTGATTCTGGATATTAATCTATATTTTATGTGATATTCACTGAGGGCTTAAGTATCTATTCTAATTAAACTCAGTATGAATCTTGCAGGATGTAGCATGCAGTTTTGCAAGACTCAGGCTTTGCACTGTGCAGTTCATCTTGCCATTACATTGCCAAAAGTTTTTTCATCTTACAGATGTGTGGAACCAAGGCTTTTGTTTTGCCCTTTTGGTCACAGGTTTGTTGTATGTGTGCAAATGTGTATTTGTGCATGGATAAATAAGCAGAGCTATGCTTCTGTATCAGAACTTAATTTATTGCAACATTCTGATGCTGGCACTTGGGCCAACATGCATTTTATCACACTATTAGGTGATTTAGGATTCTGCAAAAATATATTATGCAAGTGTGGATGGATAGCACTTTATAAGGATAAGACTAAACCATACCTCTTATCTGTCCTTGAATTTTAGGATTGTCATTGACTTTGCATGAAAAATTCTCCCTAGACTTCCTCAATGCACAGTGGTGTTGTCTTTTAAAGATTAGGATTTATAAAGCAGAACATAATTGTCAGATTTTAAAATACAGTTAGGCTTTCTTTCCAGCTGCATTCTTTGTTAAAAGCTGCTTAAATTCCCATATATTTAATGATGTCTTTTTAATGACTTTTCCTGATTTAAACCCTTTCTCCATAATTTAATTTTTCTTCGCCTTTTCTTTTTGTCCCCAGCTAATGTAAGAGCATTCTGACAGGATCATATTTAATTAAGGAAACAGGCCAAATTCTGCCCTCAGTTAAAACCCATTCAGCTTCAAAGTTGATGGGCAATGCAGAGATGGAGACTGAGGTGGTGTTTGTCCCAGATGATTGGTTTTGTAAAGCAGAGCAGCAGGCAATGACCTCGGTCAGAACGGGGCAGTGGTCAAGCACAGACCTTGCTCCTAAGTGGATGAGCAGGAGGGGAAGCACGTGCAGATTTTGCTCTGAATGCTTTAGGCAAAAGTAGTCTCACAATCTCCATTCCAACCCCAGCCTTTCTGCACTTTTTCTTGTAGGCATTTCATCAGAAGAACTGACAAGGAATTTACAAGAAAAATAGGGCAGTGGCCTTGCTATTTGGCTAAAAAAGGGTAGCAAGGAAGAGACCGTTATTAGTTTGACAGAGAAATAGGGAGTCAGCTGTCAAAGCTGGAATTGCTGCCAGGGTGTTGGGGAGGATGTGCAATAAGGGCCAACTTGAATAAATAAGCAGAGCAAAGCTCTGAAATGGGGGGAAGGAGCTTAAATGTCATAATCAGGGGATTGATGGATTCAAGGTGTGGGAAAGATGCATCGGGTCAGACTGAAAGGCAAGGCAGATGTTCCTTAGTTGTAGAGGATTGTACAGAGAAAAAGGTGATATGAATATGTGGGAGGCTAGAAGGGAAGAGCTGTAGTGAAGGAGGTAATTAGGGTAAAAGCAGAAGATGAAGCCTGAACAAGTGTTTTAGGGGTACGGTCAGAAAGAAACATCTGACTATTGAAGACATAATTCAAGGAGAAATGGCAGAATTTGGAAGCAAGCCTGCTTCTAGGGGAAAAAATAGAGAAGAAAGAAACCAAAGAACCTATCAAAGCTGTGGGTCCGACCAAGAGAAAAGGTTCTGGTTTTATTATAGACTGTGAATGATGTCAGCATGAGAGGCACTCACAATAGCATTTCTGAAATGTGACAGTTCTAATGGGTTTGCACTCACATGACTCAGGGATGTTGGCCCATTTACTTTTTTTCTGAAAGAGGATAGACTTACCCAGATGACAGAAATAGCTATGGTCCCAGATGTGCCATCCTTGCTCCTACAGAATTCTCTAGGAATGGCTCTTTCAGGTTTAGCATTTCTGTTCTCTAGAAGGAAAGTGTCCCTTCCTCTACAAGTCTCTAGAAGTCATCATACACCTTTCGGATAGGTATATGTAAGTACAGAATTATACCCTGTACATGTCAGTAGGTTTGTTAGCTTTGCTATTAGTATGTTTGCTGTTTGGCCTAACCTTTTGCATTAGAACTAGAAGCGTGTATGGCACATGCTTCTCTCAGCCCCTCAATGCCCAGTTCTTTGGAATGTGGAAGGAAAACTCCAAGAAATATTAATCTGTTCAGATTACTATGTTATAAAATATTTGTTTGTGTCTTCTAACGTCTTGATGTTACCGAGGTATTTAGGTTGGTATGGAAAGTGTATGAAATATTTAAGGTTGTCTGTCAGATTACTAGTTTTGGAGCTTTGTGGACAGGGACTATTATTTATTGTATATCATGAACAACACCAAGTACAAGAGGTCCTTGACCTGTTAGTCCTCCAGGAGCTGCTGCAATAAATCATAGCAGTTGGGGAACAGTCTGTCATTCTAACGTGTTGCTGTTACTGTTGTAGTGGTAAGTGAAATGGAAGGATCATCTTGACAGTACTTACTGGTTCTGGTTTTGGTGGTTAATATTATCCTTATTACAGTAAATTCAGTAAAAGGCAGTGTGTCAAGCCCTGACCTTGGCAGTTTCTGAGAATCCCAAATTTCAGGTGGTTTGCAGGTGTGCTCCGGGTGGTTGGTGTCCTTCATGATCTGGCCCCATTCAAATACATTCATACATACACCCCTGCCTTTACTGTACATTGGGCACTACACTTGACCATCTGTGGGAAACAATAGTAATACCTGAACTCTGTGATAATTACCATCACTCTAAACTGCAGCTGAGAGCATTGTGGCACACTAAATGTTGTGCTGTGCTTTTCTGTGCAGTCTTCTGCTCTGTCCTTTGTGGACCCAATTGGATATCTATTGCTTTTCTTGGACTTGCTACACCTCTGTTCGGTTATTCTTTCCAGAACTGAGCAGTGTGATCTGCACGTTTGATAGGTTTGGGAGCTGGGGCTGCTTGCCACCATCCAGCTGAGAGCGCTTCTCTCCCTCCCACCAAAATGAAAGAACAGAACAATGCTGCCCTGCTTATGGGGTCAGCTGTGGGTCTAAGGGCAGGTTGGGCTGCATTATCAGTGCCCCAGGAGAACCAAGGAATTGGCCCTATCTCCCAAAAAAGGTCAAGGAAAGGTGAGGAGTTAACAATGGAATGAAAACAGGCCCCAAAATTTACCTTCTCCAAATCCACTTGAGTCCTTGCCAAAGAGGTTTAGTAGCATGTCTTAACTTGATGGTGTCTTCATACTTTCTGGGTGTCAGTGTTTTGAATAATTCAGACAGTGTCACCTTTCATTAATCTATGCCTCCTCTGCCAGTCAGGATTCTGACATTGTCTGTGGGTGGGTAATAAGAGATCCAGTACCTGAAAAGTTTCATTGTACTCCCTGCTGTTTCAGATCTGAAGAAGGGCTTGCATGCCTGAAAGCTTGTCTGTTCTTTTCTAACTATGTCAATTGGTTTAACAAATTCTATTACCTTTCAGTACTAACCCTGCCTCTAGTCAACTGCTCATTGCACTGCGCTTCTTCCTCAATTACCCTTAAATACAACCCCTTCCTCTTCAGTTTTCTATTTTTTATTCTGTCTTCCTATTTTTTCCTTCTGTCATTCCTTTTCCTATAATAATTTTTGTATCTGGTGCCCTGTTTCATTTTGAGAGCCAAAACACAAGTTTAAAAATTACACCTTCCAACTGTGCTGGTTATACTGTCATGGTCTGAGTTGGCTTTCACACCTATAAGGCTTTGTCTTTTTCATTCCATTAATCTTTGCTTTTGAAGGCTTCAGTATTCTCCTAATAGCAGTCTTTTCCGATGGATAGCAGCATTGCAGGACAGACTCTGAAAAAAAAAAAAAAAGCTAGTTAGAGTAAGATTTGTCTTGACAAAAGTGTCAGTCAGAAGAAGTTTGATCTGTCAGTATTTTGCTCTCACAATTTGGAGGAAAAAGGACTCTGAAAATTTTCAGAGACCAAAAAATCATTCAGGAAGTTAAATATTGAAGTTTATATGATTTTTTTTTAAATTTTTTTTTTCCTAGTCATTGAGAGAACATGTATTACTAACAAAGGGATTCACAGAAATTATCCAGTCCAGAGTGACTTGTCTATTATAATGTTCCAAGGCACTATGCAAATACTTAACTGGAAACATCTTGCAGCTGAAATGAAGATTAGGAGTATGCAACAGTTTTTATAATTGGAGACCATTTTGTAATTATCAAAACATCCATAGAAAATTGAAAAATTAGGAGTTAGGTTTACATTTTAAAATATTTGAAATTGCAGAAAAGTGCATTCCAGGAACATAAATGCATTTAACTCTTTCTTTTGAACAGTAATGTCACATCTTACTCCCTTTATATTCCTCTCATTCCTACTATGTATGATGTCTTTTTTTTTTTTTTTTTTTTTTTAAAATAAATAAATCATAACTTTGCTCCGATTNGCTTTTTCTAAGAATATGACTAGGAATTCTTAAGCATGCAATCCCACTACTCTATGATCCTAATGCTGTTTATTATTTTAATTGGTATAATTCCTGTAAAACAAACGGATTCTGTAATTTCATGACTTTTCTGAAACCTAATGATTTTGTCTTTTCTCTCCTGAGCTCAGGAATAAGCAAAGTGGGAGATATAATTTATTATTTTCTCCGAGGGCTGGAAGTTCTCTCTGTTTCTTGCTGGTAATATTTGTGAATCTGTGACTTGCAATGTGGCTTTGGAGAGGGTCTAAGAAGGTTGCAGCTCATCCCAGCCCTTCTGTCAAACTTCAGTATGGATTTTGAGGAATTTTCTTCCCTTTTTTTAGGTAGTTGTGCATCCTGCATGTCTCCTGAATGGTTAGTGTTTTGAAGAACTTGTTGGCAATGTATCAATTTACATGGCCACTAGAAGTCTTGGCTTCCCTACCTCCTGTGGTTGCAGTGACATCTCTTATTTAAGATCCAGAAAGATGGAGAATTAAAAGTGGGAGGTTATCAAGAAAGCCTCAAGGACAACCTCTGCAGGTCAGCTCTAGGCATATTATTTCAGTCAGATCTTCATTTCCCTAGTGAGAAGTAGAAGAGGATAGGCCAAGTTATTTTGTTAGCATTTCTGGTGTAGTCACTGAAGAATGACAGTTTGCTGAGAAGACTGTAGGTAGAATGAACATTTCGTTGAAGAAGGAGAACAAAGGAAAAAAAGAGAGCACGTGTTTGACTTTGCATATAAAGTTATAAAAAATGGCAAAAAAGAGGGTTTACATGTTTCATTTTCCTATTTTCTCCTCAAACTCTTTGTCTTTCATTGTATTTAGAAGAATGGATGAACAGGGCTCAGAGAGGTAACTTTTATCCACCTCTTTAATCAAAGTTTACACTGTCACTAGTAATTCAGACACTTTTACACACAAGTCTATCACAAATATCATGACACTTTCAGTACATCCTTGAAAAACTTCCTGTTTATTCTCTTCCCTATCTCAAAATTGTTCTTACCTCCCCAAGACATCACAGAGAAATCAATGTAGAAATGACCTGTTGGAAAATTTCTAAGGAGCTGTCAAATCAGGCACATAACTATAAGCAAATTTTAACTAAAAGTGTGGCCTATTGCTTCCCCATCATACTGGAAATATCTGCCAATGAGTATACTGAAACCGAGGTATTCGAAACAACTTGTTGCAGTAAACATTACCACAGCAAAAACAGTATTATAAAATTTTGTGTGACCTTTTGAGAAATGTGCTAATTTCATGGGGAGTTCTAGGAAAAGTGCCAATTTCATGCAAATTCAGCAGGAAAAGATAGGTTGGAAGGTTTTACTTGGGAAGTATAAAAGCAGTAATGACTGTAAAAGATATATAAGCGTAATAATCTTGAAAACAACACTTCTACTAGTGTATATTAATCGCTTCATATCATGCTGGCAAAATGCAGAAACATGATGGTTTACTTCATGTATGATGAAATGCAGCTTTATATTAATTTCCAAACAGGTCTAAAAATGGATTCCTAAATCAGTGTCTTCTAGAGTTGTCTGCAGGTTCAAATAGTTCTGCCTTCTTGTCGTAGCCTAGAAGTGTCAAGGCCATCCTGCATTTAGATGTCTAGCCCATGAGAATAAACAACTGTGGTTGATTATTTGAACAAACTATCCAAGGCTCAGCCCTCTGTTATTGCTCCTTCCCTTTTTACTCTTTGAGGTTTATGGGGCATGGGCAGAGCACACTCTTATGAAAGCAGCACATTCAGAGAGTGGTAGGAACTGTTTACTGTTGAATTTAAAATGAAGGCAAAATAAAAGTTGGGAAAATTCAGAATAAATTTTGTGATTTAGATTTTCATGGATTTACTTGACTTCTCTGCTAGAATATAATCAGTGCGAGAGGTGAAAAATGCAACATGAATCCTTCAAAACATGTGGAATTTGGATATGTTCATTGCCAAAGTTTTATTCAATCTTTCTCTAGAAAGAGAAAGATTCTCTGCTTCTCTGCTTCTCTGCTTCCAGTGGATAATGCTAACAGCTAGACTGAAACTATCCAAAGAATATAGATAGCTTAATATAATTTTCACAAGACGGGTATTGATAGCTGGTTATATGTGGTATGAACATTTTAGCATCCTTAGCACTTTAACAATTGATGTTTACTCTGGAGCAGTGATCAGACTTCAGGTAAATTTAGGCAATTATTTGAGCCTCTTGGTCCAGATATGGGAAGCTGCAAAACTGTTCCGTGGTGTCAACACCAAACTATAGATATCTCTAAAGCTAGTCTTATTCATGATGTATGTCACCTTGAAATGCAATTCCAAGAGAATGAATGATATTGTATGTTTCCAGTGATGCTGAACTAAAACCAGAAATAAGTTCTCACAGATTTACATACAGTTGAAACGGTAGTATTACTGAATGAAGGATATTTACCATATCTGCTCTGGTATCTCTTCCTTTGAAATTTTCTGTTAAGGCTTCCTCATCTACATTTTCTAATTATTAGTCTCTCTAACTGTGCTTGAATCAGATTATAAATTGCCTAAAATAGCCACAAACTAAGGGAATCTTCATGGTACTCCAACAGTTTCTCTGCAGAGTTACATAAAAAGGGAATATATGTCAAAGTCAAAATGTGTGACCTCGGCTATCCCCAAAGTGGTTTGAAAAGCACTTACAGAAGAATGAGGAGATGGACTATAACCTGGGTATGGTATAGAAAGAAATTGTATAGTGTCCCTCATACAGAATGCTTAATAGAGAGATGACTCTTTATAGAGTTGTAACTTTAAAAGGCAGTTTTATTGACTTACAGAATACCTGTAAGTCCAGCAAAAGATTAAACATTATCTCAGAGAAGTCCACTAAAGTTTAGCAAGAGATCAAAGAGTTCCATTAACAGTGCAGTAGGAGGTAAAAAATATATATAGCAAAGGTTTATGTAGCTCTGATGAGGCCCCCCTAGGGAACTGGAAGAGACTCAGTAGGTGAGAAAGAGATAAAGGAGGGGGGAGATGGGTGGGCAATTATTGCCAGTCTAGAAGGAGGAGGTAGAACAAATTATTCTAATGGTAGTTTTTAGGAATACATCTTGAATGCACAAGCTGATAGCAATAATTGAATATGATAAAATCCTAGACAGTGAACTTTCTTGTAGCACAAACATGTCAAGACAAAAATATCAAGTCATGTAAAGACCCTCCACCCCCCTCCTGACATCATGGTTCAACATTAGTCATGGTTGGCAAACTTACCCTGAACTTACTGAAACAAAATTTTAAAAGCAGCCACAATGAGAAAATGGTGAAAACTACCTCCTATTTTTTCACTAGTGGTGGTTGGGAGGACTTCTAGAGGTGCTTCTTTTTTGGAACTATTTGATGAAATAGAAATAAAGGGATAATATCACTTCCAAAATCCCAGAAATAAGGGAGTCTAGGGAAAGAGTTTAGCAGAGGCTGTAGATCTACACCAAGAACTAGCATGCTAAAACTGTAGAAATAACTAAAAAGTTCTACTTTTTGCCTTTTTTCCTGATGGTTGTTACTAAAATCACAAAACCCTTCAGAATAGAGCACGGAATACGGTCATTGTCTTTATCTGAATATGAAAAGAAATCGAGAGGGCTGAGGGAACCAAAGAGATTCACCTTGAGTCACACTGAATATTTGACAGTACTGGAAAGAGTGTTCCTGCCTTCTTGCTCAAGTCTTGAGAGCTGGACTGCCCTCTCTGTACCCAGCACACTACCTTGCTCTAGGATTGCAACACAAATGGTTTCAGGCCCCAGGGATGAGACTGTCTATGGATTTGCACACAGAATTTAGTGATTAGAAAGTCATGGTTTTGATCTGAACACCCAGATGTGACAAAACTGTTATTAAAAAGTACCAAAGAGGGCCAGAAGAATGAATATTGTAACACCAAATAACTCCTTTAAAATCTGGAAGTAACAGGTGAGGTCACCAGCCAGGGAGCACGGACAACCAGGGCCCTGTAAGAGTTATGTAGTTATTTGGTTAAACACGTATCTATTTTTTTATAGAATCTTAGAATGGAAGATTTGGAAGAGACTTTGAAGATCATCTAGTTGCACACCCCTTGCCATGGGTAGGGACACCTTCCACTAGACTTTGTTGCTCAAAGCCCCATCCAGCCTGATCTGGAACACCTCTAGGGACAGGGCCTCCCTAACTTCCCCAGGCAACCTTTTCAGTGTCTTACCACCCTCACAGTAAAGAACTTTTTTCTAATACTAATTTAAATCTACCCTCTTTCAGTCTAAAACCATTGCCTCTCATCCTATTGCTACACTTTCCGATAAAGAGTCCCTCTCCACCTTTTCCATAGGCCTCTTTAAAGAACTGAAAGACTTCTATAAGGTCTCCCTGGAGTCTTCTCTTCTCCAGACTGAACAGCCCTGACTCTTTCAGCCTGCCTTCACAGGAGAGGTGCTCCGGCCTTCTGATCATCTTCACTGTCCTCCTCTGGACTCACTCCAACAGGTCTTTTCTTACGTTGGGGGCCCCAGAGCTGGACACAGTACTCCAGGTGAGTTCTCACCAGCATAGAAGGGCAGAGTCACCTCCCTTGATCTGCTGGCCACACTGCTTTTTATGTAACCCAGGATGCTGTTGGCTTTCTGGGCTGCAAGTGCACATTGTTGGCTCATGTTGAGCTTCTTATCCATCAACGCTCTCAAATCCTACTCATAGCTGCTTTTAATCCATTTTCTGTCCAGCCTGTATTTTTGCTTGGGATTTTCCTGACTCATGTGTAGGACTTTGAACTTGGCCTTATTGAATTTCATGAGGTTCACACAGGCCCACTGTGTTTGATATGGGGAAACCAATGGCTACTGGTTACTGCAGACTTGACATACCAAACTTACAGTAGCATCACACCTGATGGGAAACGAATGCACATCATTGCTATATGTCACTGTTGATGAACTCTGGTTAAAGGCAGTGAAAAAGGTGAACACCATCAATTCCCCTTAGCTCACAGTAGAAGGGAGCAAATTACACACACAGCACAATAAAAAGCATGTTGCCATTTAAATGTGCTATAGATACTTTTTCAATTCTTCAATGGACATCAGGCTTCAGGATCTATACTTAGTTTCTGAGGCTTTACAAAGTACATTTATGGGAAATAATGCCACCTCTGCCTTCTTCTCCCACCTCTAAAAAAAAACAATAATCCTGGTAGCTTTCTTTAGGTTCTTATGAAGATCTAGAGGGTATAACTTCATATACATTGAGTTTGTTTATTAGAAAGAATTAGACTCTTTGGCAAATGAATCATCTACCATACCACCTTAGACTGTAGAGCCTTAGGCCTTGCATCAAAATGTACAGTACACAATTTTTGAAGTTGGACCAATTTTATTTCTAGTTCACAAATAATTTGATTTAAGTGCAGTCATGAGGTGGAAAAGTGGTGATAAATAACTATGATAAATGAACTTTAAAAATAGTGCCCCAAGAAAGCTGTGCAGATATATTCAGCTGCATAATATCAGTTTTCCATGAAAAGGGTGGCCATTGATATGCTAGACAAACTCCCACTTTGTTGGGAGTAATTAGTGCAAGCCACTTGCGTCCTGTGCAAAGTCAACTTTCCCTTGACCAGTAATATTTTAGTAAAGCTTGATGCTTTGCTGCTTTCCTTTCCAAATGGACTTTAAATTAAACCCTTTCTCAGGCAATAATTGGAGATTGGAATTGCCTCCTAGATCTGTATTTGGAATTGTACTTGCTATATTTGTAGCTTATGAGATGCTGAAATTAAGTTTTGGTGTGTGGTGGTGTGGGTTATTCAAGGACCCTGGGCTATTACTTGGGCAGTTCCATGTCCTGCAGGTTCAACTCCTGTTTCTGTTCAAATTAGCTGCATCAAAGTATCTTGAGTACTTCACAATGAAGTAATTTTTTCCATTCACAATCAAATTTACCCCCTGAATCGTAAAAGCACTAAGTGAAAATACAGAAAATAAGTGATGTTGATAATTTATCCTGGAAAATGATTTTTTTTTTTTTTTTGGTCATAGGAGCCTGGTTTCAGCTTTTGGCCCAAGAATTGTCCTTGAAATCTGAGGCACTTTGGAGGCACTTTAGAGGTCTCCAAAAAGCAGGAAGAAAACTGATCAGTTTAGAGCGAGGATGTTGTCTCCCGCACCGGAGGGGCTCTTCTTTGCAGCAGATGTGTGGATGGCTGCATCCTCAGTCAGGGCAAGGACTTCTGGACTGCTTGAAGCACTGCTACAATCAGAATTCATTTCTAGACTGTCAAAGGAGACCTGGCCATTCATATGCCTGAAAGCATTCAATTTTTAATTTTATGGGTATACACTTAAGTCTTAGTTGTGCTGCTGCTGACTGTAGTCTCACTGAAGACTGCATGAGTACAATACCAGGGCTGAGGCCTAAACAAAGAGTAGTTGCAATGGATTCATGGTCCATGTACAGCTGCCAGTTGAGAAACAGCTCCTCTTTGTCAATGCAATACAAAGAATACAAATGAAATCTAGAAAATTGTATTCTTTAAATTTCATGTAATACCACTGAAAGCAAGCAGTGGAGCTTCTCTGATTTATAGAAGATGAACATCTCAACTGTAATATTTTATTATTGCATTTTAGTGGATAATTGAATATGAGGAAACTGTGCACATTATATAGATTTTTTTGTAACAGCAAAACAGGACTTTCTCAAACTTTTAATAAGAAGTCATTCCTAGTGTGTAAATTCCATCATTGTCAGTGGATGAATGTGTAAAGCATGACTGAATCAATCCCATAGTCTTTATTTTAAACTGTTCAGTATTAGTTATCAAAGCATTTTCTGTAGTTCACTACCTTGCTCAAATAGCAGGATTTGCAGCAACATTACTCGATAAGAAAGGGTTAAGAAGTGAAAGATAAAGAGCTCCAAGTGTCATTGTTTTAGTACCAGTAATGTTATGTCTCTGCTACAGTGCATAAAGAAAAGAAAAAATGCTGACAAGAAAAAAATATCACACTTTAAAAAACTTTCCCAAGTCTAAGGAAGGTACTTTTAAATTTGTGCCAGTTACAGTAATTAGTAAACTTGTTCTTAATAGTGTTGTTAAAATGTAATTTTTTCACACTTTCTCTGACTTTGACACTGCAGCTTTTTAAACTTCATTTTGCACTTTGTTCCATTGTTCTTTAATCTGCTGCACTTTGCATTTAGTATCACTGAAATTTCGCACTTACTATGTCAATAACATCTGGCAAAATTGCCACCTATTAAGAGTAAGTGTTCTTTTTTCTCCTGTGAGAAATGTGATGGTGTATTATATTGGTTTCCCTTGAGAGGCTAAGGAGACAATTTTAAAGCAGATAAATGCATTAAAGAAATAACCTGAACTACAAGAGAAGGTTAACGAAAGTCAGAAACTTTTTACTTTTTTTTCACCCTTTTTTTCCTTTGATAAAAGCATCCTGTATATGTGGGGAGGGAAAGAATAGTTTGGTTATGCAATCTTTTGCACATTTGGATGTATGTTAGATTTCATAATGCAGGACACTTTATGTTCTCACAGGTTTTTATCTACATCAATATTTTTCTGCCCATGTTGTATATGTGGCAGTTTAATGATGTATTGCAGCAAGTGGGCTGGTAAGTTGAGCACTGTCAGATCATTGTGAAAACATGGGAGTGATTTCCCAGAGATGCTGCAGAGAGGAGTAGGCCTGGCTTTGGGTTCTCCACCTCTGTGCTCAGGCACTGTTCCGGGTCACTTGGGCACCAAGAGAGCACCAGGCTCCTGCTCATTGCAGAAATATTCTGCTGAAGGAAGATGGGATGTGTTGGAGAGAAGTCATCACTCTAGTCTGCTCTGTACTTACCAGTCCCTCTAGAAAACTTCCCAATCTTTTGCCATCACCCCTAGCTGGAAGATTGACCCACTTTGAGCACACTGTCTTCAGTAACACCTTTCCAAGTTAGGACATGCCAGCATATAGTCAGGCCTTTAAAGTGTATAACATATTCCTGAATTAAATACCTTGAGTATGCCTGTGATTCTTATATATACATTACTAGTAAATGAAACTGAATTTACAGAATGAAGTACAGCCTGAGTGACAGACGTTTCCTTTGCCATGGACAAAATGTGGGTGAAACTGGGCTACCGCCCCATCCCATACACATGCAGAAAGGATGCTGAGTTTCAAATAATTGCACACGAGGCAAGGAAGGAAAAATGTTCATGGAAGGAAATTTTGTAGCACTGTTTACACTATGGAGTTGATTTTCATAATACTGCCTCCCATGGCGTCGCAGGAGTGTGAGCTGGGAAGAGCTAAGTAAAGTACAGCATGTTCCAGAGGCTGTCAAAGACATAGGGAATCTTTCCATTGACTTCAGGAGAGTTTTGGCCTGAAACTGTATTATAAATGCAAACTATATGGCCTGATTGAAAAAACAGGAGGGATGGGAACATAATGAGACACAAGGATGTGGGATTTTGGTACTTTGGCAGATGGTGAAGGGCATTCCATGTCTGTAAATCCTCATGTCAGGACTCAGTGTTGCAAAAACAGTGATATCTGGCTTTGCATGAGGGATGTGAATTTTGTGTCCAGCTACATGCACAGCTCCAGTTAGTATAATGAGAACTGTGCATATATTGAATCTCAGGGAGTAGACTTGAGCAGAAAAAGATCTGTCCCCATGGAAAAGCAACTTAACAATTAGACTAAAGAAACGGATTGTTCTAAAATTGGTACGCTTGATCTTTATTCAGCATATTGTTAAAGAATAAATAGATACATTCTTCATATTCTCTGTGCAGATACATGTGTGAGACAAAAACATAAATGGCTTGAATCTGTATATTTTGATTCAAAAGAAAATTTGAGTAAAGCAACATAGGGATGAGTTCAATGCGTTAGTGACTTTGATATGTAAGATTATTATAGAATACATCTCATCTGAAATAATTTGTACTAATAATATTACAGATTTGCTATCTGGCTATAGTACAATGCACCTTGCTATGGTTTTCAATTTGCAAATAATATTTATAATGGCATTTATTAGCTTGTTTCAGTATTAATCTACCCAAGTGATGCGTCACTGTTTAAACTTTGAACGTATGTCTTGGAGGACACAGAAGTAGCAAAATGATGCATACTTGAACATTTCCACTCTTATCTTTCTTCCACATATACAATTAAGGCTCAGATATTTGCATCTGAATTGATCCTGTATTATAATATGGAGTTTACATACCAGTGGTTACAAATAATGAGGTGGTGAAGAACAACAATTGAATTTCTCCTCCCAGATTTTCCCTTTTCTTAAACTTCTCTTCTTCATTCTTTATTGGCAGCAATTTTAAAATCTTTTTCCTGACATGAATGCTTTTTCTTCTGACAAAATGATTCTTCCAACACTATTTATTTTGAAGCAATTTTATATCAAAAAAGATTATTCTTAACAATACGCAAATAAGACTCTAACGAGCACAAACATGAAACAAATGATCTTGTGTTGTCCAGTGTTATCCAGCGTGACACTGCAAGGCTCATTGTTAGCCTTCCTTCTAAAAGTATGTCACCTCCAATTTTTTAACCTAGAAAAGATTATTTGTTTCCTTATTCTGAAAATCCACCAAGAATCTACAGTGGTGGTTCATTCACTTCCAGTTGGAGACAGATCCGAGACAGACTCAAGCAAGTTGTTAAGGTGACTGCATGACTAAACTGCCCCAAATCAGTTATTTTTCTGTTTAAAGACATGTTGTAGTTGATTGCATGCAGCTAGCTCACGTGAGGCTTGTTCACACTTTGTAATGCTGTTCTTGGTAGGTAGTTCCCATAATTTCCTGGGGAGGATTCAGAGAGTAAGTCAAGGTTTGGCAACTTTTCAAAGTTGAGGTGCCAGATGGTATTTTTCTTTCCCAAATTAGAAGTTAAGCGTGCTGTTAGAAACTCAGCAAGAGCTGGGAGATACTGCCTTTCACAGAAGCAAGATGCTGCCAATCACCTTATTGGAGGTATCATCTCTCTGCACAAAGCTGTAGTTTCTCAGCCCCTGTTGAGTGTGGAAGGTGGGGGAGCCTCTCACGGGTGCCCCTCAAAAGATCTGCTTTGTCTCCCAGCTCCTGAGCCTCTGTGAGCCTTGCTGCATTCCATTAAGACACTGCCTGCACATCATCCTGGCCACCCAAGTGCTCCAGCATCCTGGTCCTCTCTAGAAAAAGGATTTGGTTAATAGACTACAGATGCCATGATCTAAGCCCACTCAGGAGAATCGATTTGGATTGTCACAGTGATGTCCCCATCTGACACCTGTTTCTCTGTGCTCTCTATTTTTTGTTCTCATCTTGTTGCTATTTTTTGAGGTCGTTTGCTTTTGCCTCCAAATTCAGATTTAAATAAAAGGTCAGGCTTTTAGCCCATAGGGCGTATCTTTAGGCATTTTCATTCATAGAAGGTGCTATGGGGAAAACACATTTGTTGCAGGTAGACAAGTGATTTAGCTGCCAGCACCCATTTTCTGGCACCTGGAAGCTGGCAAAAATGATAGTCTACTTTCCTGTTCAGCTGCAGTCTGTCAGCTGAAAGCTGCTGCATTTTGCATTTCTGAGTTTTTTTTCATGTCACCAGAGGTCACAATCTCGTCTGGAAATGTCTGAACTCGTTTGTGAGGGTGATCCTGAGAAGTGGCAAGCACTGAATCTCCACAGAGATGCCTCATGGTGTAAGGTCCTTTAAGTCTCCTACTTTGTGAAATAATAAGAGAAAGAAATGTTAAAAAAATGGCACCTTTTATAACCTATGATGTTAGATGTTGTCTTTCACTGCTAACCAGTGCCTCCACTCAGTGAAAGAGAAACACAAACATACTAAAAAGAGAGGAGAACTTTCTGAAGCCAGTAAACACAGATCCATAAGGGTGATCTGGCCTGCCCTTCAGACCAACAGCCTCAGTGCTCCTCAGCTCTTTGAATGAGTTGTGTCAAGCTGTGTCTCCTGAGAGGTGCTTACATGGCATACAACGAGTAGGAACCCTACTGGGTTATCAGAACCCATGGTGGCAGGAAGAGCTCTGGAGGACAACATCAGTGGACTGCTTTGGCATCCAGGTACCTGTCAGGTAGCAGACTGGCTCACTTGTTTCTCAGGCAAGAATGTGGCATTTCTCATGAGTCTGGATACCAGAAGATTCAGATCTGACTAGAGGTTGTGGCATATTGGAGGACTATCATCAAAGGTCCAGTATCTCTTGGCTGTTCCCAACTGACAGCTCATCTCCTACCATATCAGAAAAAAAGAGTACAGAAACCTATGCTGATGCTTTCTCCGTCAACCTACCAACTTAACACCAGTTTTAAACAAAAAGGAACACAAACCAGTTTGACGTTTAGCAAGATTGTTCTGGTACAACAAATATGTTGCAAGCCTGAAGACAGGTGCATTACCACTAAGAAGGATTTTGTTTTGAATATTCTCATTACAGTGTGTCATGGATAACTAACAGCATACACTTTGTGCCTTGAGGTTCAGCCTTGCTGTTGTGATATTGTTGTCACATGTTTTTATGTTAATCTTTTAGATGAAATGGTAAATATAGAAGTCTTTATTCAATTAACAAAGAAGTAGTCATTAAGAGATGGTGATTGAAATAAGATGGTGATAAGTATAAGTTCTGTATCCTCTTAAATATGAAATTACAGCATATGAGAGAACACATGCGGTACAGTAAGTGATAGAATAAAACCTGCTTCAGCTCTCTGTTCATCAGGTAAATGTTCAGAATTTACTTCAGCTTTTTTACCCATTCTGGATGATGCAGGTAATGTATATTCTTAAATTCTGCATGCAAATAATCATGTGTATAATACTAGGTATTTACTCTCTCATTGATCTCAAACGGACACAGCTTAAAGTTTGGTGCTGACTATAAGTGTCTCATTGCAGTTTTTATCTGAAATAAATAAAGCAATGTTTTCATATGTTTATTCTGTCTTTCTTGTAGTAAATGACCTAACTGAGGGATGCATTTTAGTCCTGGACTTTTGTTGTAACCTTTATTCTGATGAGATCTGACTGTAATAATTATTCTCATTATTATTATTTAAGTGATTTCAATAGACTCCTAGCAGTAACTTGGAATAATATAACATGTGCCTGACAGTGCCAGCCAGCAAGGAAGAAGAGAACCTGCCTACGGAGCCAAAAGAGCAAACTGCAACCCACCACTCTACTTATTAGACAGCTAGGAAACGTCTTCTCTGTCCTTATAGCAGGTAGGCAGATATGAAGTGTGGTAATTATCTGTTTCTTATCTTATCAATAATTAATACTTTTCACTTGCATTCTGTTCTCTTCTTTCTAGTTACTACACCTTGTTCACCACCACACTTGCTGTGTGTCTTGTTCTGTGCATTTCCACAGCTGCCACATGTTTGTTTTGCTGTACTTTTCTTGGGCAGAAAGGCACACAGAAAATTTAAGATTATTTTTTATAATCTGTAGATCTCTCTTTATGTAATGCTAAATGTTTTGAAAGAAATCAAAATCATGGTCATTACCATGGAGTTGGGAGGGGCGTTGTTTTCTCTGCCTTACTTTGCTAACAGCATGTCAACTGCAATTAAAAAACAGTAAGTGCTCAGAGGGTGAGTATATAATGCTTTGCAGGTGTCTAGGTCGTATTGATATTTTTCTTTCAATAGTCCTTTGACGTATCAATTGTCTTATGCATTGCAGCTTCTTTGCACAGCATCTGCACATGTGCAATCTTACTGTAAATGCCCACCAGGACTTTTCACTAAGCATCTTATTTTCCTCATCCTCGGACTTATGTTTGCTGAGGATCTTTGCCTTTATCCTGACTGTGACGGCAGGACGGGGTCTTACAGAGCCTGAATTTTCTCTACCTTTCCCTCACAGACAGAAGCCACTGAGGAACCTATATGACTGGTGTAACTTAGCATAGCTTGGCAACAGCTCAGTGCTACAGTCAGACAGCCTGTTCTGGCTGCAGATGGTACCCTGATTTCTCCCAGCTTCAGCATCCCCTCAGCTCACACACAGGCTCCTGCTGAAAGTTACTGCCTCCTCAGGTCTATTGGCATGACTCACAGAATGGCTTTCTAGTCCAAAGCAGCCAAATCAATGCAGGTTAAGGAAACAGTTTTTATTGAATCAGGTTAGGGAGCAACTAGGTGAGCAAGCAGCGGCAGCTGCAAAGGAACAGATAAGAGGTGAGCAGGTGAGAGGGTTTCATCTACAGTGGGAAGACGATGCCTGAGCACCATGTAAGTGGTGTCAGAACCCCCCGCCAGTCTTCTGAGTCGGGAAAGGAGAGAGGTTTTCTGTTCTCTCCCTTCCCTTTTCCTGAACTGAGCCTAGGTGTCATACAGAAGTGTATCTAACTCAGTGCTAAAACCTATTTATTTATTATTTTAAGGCGTGGAACAGCTCTTACTCCAGCTGGTAAATGATTTCTCTAATGTGCTAGTCACAGATCAAGTATAGAAGGTAGGATAAACTAATGTCTCCCAGCATCTGCCTTTGTTTGAGTTCTGGTTTTCTATATGAGGTTAATTTATTAATCTCTTTATTTTCCTTCAGCTGGTTAATATCTAAGGCCTATACATGTTACCAATAGCTCACAAATGCTCCATTTTGAGCAACGATCAGCTCCAATCTCAGATGAAAGCTATACATAGTTCTGGTCAGAACTTCAGCTGTAACAGCTTTAAGAAAACAAATTATTATAGGAAGTGATTGATGTACTGACTAAATAGGTTGCAATCTTCCCCTGCAGTAGGTGGTGCTCACTGCTTAAATAAAATTAAGTGGTGACAGTGATGGGCATACCATCAAATCAGTTTTTGTTTGAGTCCTAAAACCAAGGATGGACAATCTGTGGTGAAAAAAAAAAAGTATGTATGAAAGAGCAGAGCCTTGTTTCACAGAGTGCATTATATCTACCTAATCTTTCCTTTTACAGTTTTACTTACAAATTTTCTTTCTAAAACTCCTCTGCACGCTCTTGTGTTACAGGGACACCTGCTATATTTTATTATAGAGGTGGCTGCTTTTCGGTGGTTTGTGAAAAAAAATTATTGCCTGCATTTCAGTACACTTTAGGCAGGTCTCAGAATACCAGAAATGTTACATTTTTATGTAAGCAGTGCTATTTTTGGTGAGAAAAATTGATTAGCAATCTATATAAACACTAACTTCACCTGTTTAGCTGCTGCTTCTAGAGCCTCAGAATGAAGTAAAATCAATGAACAGAAGTGGTCATAGCGATAAACCGGAGCCCCATGCATTCCTTTCTACTAAAATCCTGGAATTCATATTGGAGTTTTGGATCCATGCCATCCTCAAATTTTTAGGAAAGTTTGGATTAAGATCTGAATTTTATGACTTATTTCTGTAATGGTTTTGAATTGGATGCCAAATTTGTGAGTCCTGCCCTGTGCAAGTACTTAGATATTGGGCAAGTGCTTGGGTATTATTGCCTTAAAAACTAAAAATAATTTTCTTAATAGTGAATACCTCTGTTTTGAAACTTTTTTTTTTTTTTTTTCAAAACAGCAGGTTTGGTTACCACAGTAGCATAAAAATGGGAATTGCATTGAAGAATGTGTGTTAGAAATTTTGTAGTTTGATTTACTATTTATAGATTTGCAGGTCATCATTAATGTTCCATAATAATACTTCACCTGGTTATAATACATATTCATTCTTTCATGTTTCTAAAGCCCTTTGAGAACCCAGTAAAGAGCTTCTAGAGAAGTGCAAAGTGTTATTAAATGGGTTTAAAATTCCAGCTGTTTTTCGTGCAGTAGATTTTGCCTAAAGAAAGACTGAATATTAAAGAAAAAAAATAGGACTTTTTCTAAAGTGGATCTTCTTTGCTGACAGCCTGATAAAAGTACATTTATCGGCATGCCGTCCATCTCCTTTTCTTGATGATACTTAATTTCACTTTGATTTAGTTATTACTTCATTACTTTAATAACAAAAGTTCACCGAGGCTGACACTTGTTCCTCAAGGTAAATCTCCAGTAAAAATGAAGTAAACCTCTCTTTTCCACTCTGAAGTGGAAGTCTTCTTCATAAGTATTGCTATAGTGTTTAATTATGTTTCTTGTATAAAAATCATGCCTCTCTTGAATAATATGTTGATCTAAGAGCCTCAGATAAATATCCTTAGCTCATTACCTTAAACCTAGCATTTTCTAGACACGGTGTTCTGCATGGCTTGGTTTTGTTGTGTTTGAAACCACAGTTTTTCTATTACTATAGAACCTGTTGAAACTCAGGCTGTTAGTGTGTTAATGTAAATCATAAAAAGGAAACTAATTGGTGCTGTTTTCTTAGGATACAACCAGTATTTTTTTTATTAAAAAAAAATAATCACAATGATGTAAAGGTCTATGAGTTAAACTACAAACCTTTTGTGTAACAAGGAAAAAAGCCACCTGAAAATATGTGGAAAATGTGTTTTAGGCTGCAACAATGAACTCTTGCAAAACAATGCTGTCACTGTTTCAGTACTTTAAAGTGACACTGTGATTGTCAAGTATTAATAAACATCCAGGGGGAGCTAGGGAGTAGCAATTTTGCTTTTTCTAATGGTATATAAGGAAATATGAATACAGAGAAAGTAGTATAAATGACTAATTCTTGTTTTGGGTTTGGGGTGTTTTTTACTAGGAACTTTTGATGAGAAACTGGTCAGCCGTTCAGAGTGTGGTGGAAAGCCTATCAAGGTCACTGCCAAGGACAAGAGAGTCAATTAGTATGCAGATCAGAGCCAAGGAGTTCAAAGGTATTGTTCCAATTCAATCACATTAGCCAGGCCAGTAATGAACAAACGGCATGACCTTAATCAGGGAGCCTGAACCACTCGCTGAGGGGAAGTCTGTGTCTGTACTGGGGGGGAGACAGGAGGAGGGGTTAGGGTGGCAAAAAAGGATGTGGTTTCTTTTGTTGTTGTTGTTGTG
>VZRU01015254.1:502529-523792 GCA_013398155.1 Pedionomus torquatus
AGGGACTGGAAGCCCCCTTTGCTTAATTAGGCACCAGTAATGGAAACTTATTTCTGGATCCCTGCATTCTGAAGTACAAATTTGCTTTTATTTTTGGGTGATAACTGTACAGGCTCAAATAGACAGGTGGCTAGAATATTTTAATAAAATGCATTCAGTGATATGCTAAAGGCTATGCAGGAAGAGGGAGATAACCTTATGTAAAACACCAAACCAAATTTTGCAATTACAGTTTCTCTCACACTGTGCTAATTTTCTTAAAGTCTACATGCAAGGAAAATTCTGGGTGATTTTTTTTTTTTTTTTGCCTTGGACATAACATAAAGTAATCCCCACTCCAGTTAATAATGGAAAAATATTTATTTAGAAAAAAAAATATTTCTTTAACACTTTCAGTCTGACAAATATTGTACCATACATAATTATATTTTAGATATCCAAATCACTAAGTTGTTTCATATGCTCAGCACAATACCCATTGCATGTTTCAGTGTTCTCAATTTAGTACAGTCAAAAAGCAGCATTCTGTTATATTCACCTTAACAAATGCCCACTCTATTATAAACTTACAAAATCTCTCTCTGCTTTTTTTCATGTATACATATACACATTCAAATACTTTTACAGAAATGCGTACATCCCAATGACAAAATAATAAAATGACAGGACATATCTGTACTCATTTATATATTGTAATGTCTGCATGTTTCTGTAAAGTGGTTTTTGAATGTGTACTTAGGACTCCATTGAAATTTCCATGTGAATCAGGACTGTGTGCCCTTTTTTCTAACCTAATGATTGAATTTGGTAGCCAAATATATTACATATAACCCTTCAAAAGATAATATCTTTCTCTGTTTGAATAATGGAAATTGTAAACATATACTTTCTGAATATGGAAAGATTTTTAAAAAACTGCAAGAAATCAATATTAACTATTGAAAATGTGAATGGTTCTTAAAATTCACATGGTTCGCCTACAAGTTATTTTCTGTGTTTATAGATACAATAACTTATAAGTTGCTGCCTCTCTGGATAACATTTGCTTAACAACTACTTCAACTGGAGCAGATTATCAAAGAAAACTGCAGGCTTCATTGGGGAAACTGTTAGCAGAAATCCCTCCATCTCTCTATAAATGAATCATGATCGGCAACTAAGACTTTAGGAATGAAGGGGGGGGGGTTTCCACTCGTTTCCTCTCTCTTCTTTACTGGGAAGGTAGTTCATCATATCTTACTAAAACGGAAGATGCATAACAGAAAAGAAACTATTCTAGGCTATGAAGCACCCTAGGGGTTCATGAATGTTGGGGGAGGAACACTGATTATACAATGCAATAACATATTGAGACACTATTTCAGTTTTACACTTGGTATCAAGTAAATACAGGATATCTCACCCATGAAGGGTGATTATCTTTCATGAAGGGAGGAAATGAGTTATTAAGGTCTTTCTCAGGAGCAAAACAAGGATAAGAATCTTTATTAATGTAAGAAACAATATGCTTTTTTGCAGTATTTTCTTTTTGTTGTTGTTGGGGCTTTTCGTTTTTGTTTTTGTTCCCCCCCTTACAGTAATATACTTCATTTTTAGCAAAGATCTGGGGTTTTTGTCTTTAAATTGCCTATATCTCAGAATGGAACACATATCAGTTTTAGCTGACACCCCTGCACCGCTTGAGAATATTGTCATAAAACACATGCTTATTGCCGTTTTTATCTGGAACACAATTAATAACATTTTTAAGTATGCAATGTCTATCTAGTCCCATAAAAACACTTGTAAAGTATTTGATATTTTATTTGAGGATATTAAAAGATTGTTTAAAAATAAACATACACCAGCAGAGCAGAATTTTCACATGATTATTCAGATAGTCAATAGGTCTTCTTTGATCATATTATTATGATGCTTCTGCTGGATTTCAGTCGAAGACAGGCGTATTTTTTCCTGTCTCTCTCTCTCTGTCTCTCTGTCTCTCTCTCTTTTTTCCCCCCTAAACAAGGTCATAGATTTTTTTAAATGAGGACTAGAAGTTCCAAGTACAAGATTAAGTAAGTTCTAACAGTGTTATAAAAGTAAGTGCTTTTTTCTATAATAAAAGGTGTTTAAAAGGTTCGCTACAGCTTTAAACAGAATTACAATTTACTTCTTTCAAGTGTCCAGGCCATAAATTCTTCTCAATTCCCTCTCTCTCTCCTTGTCGGAATTAATGAGATCAGATTTGATCAGGGCAGTGATGTGTTCAGAGCCAAATCACACAACAGCGCGCGTGCGGTAATGGAATTTGCATCTAATGCATACATAAATCAAACATCTTTCTGGACATTTTCATATGCATAATGTCATTTCATCCAGTTCTCTCTGTGCAGAGGGGGAGATTTTTCTCTCTGAGAGAATGACTTTCTTTAATGCTTTCATTTTATTTTCGCTGACTACAATCCCTGAGAATGCGCTCGGTCGGAGAATCTTTCGGGGCGCGGTTGACAGTTCCTTTTCCAAGAGGGGTCCTTCACATTTATCATGCCTCTTCCTCGGGGGCTTTGTTATGCAAATGTGGCTGAAATTGATAATTCCAAAGTGCTTCATTTCGGTTCCTTGGCGGTTGGAGATGGTAGATAAAAAGAAACTGACAAGACACACTGATTGCCCTCAATGCTTGTAACTCTCTTGCTAACAAGGCTCGATATTGTTAAAAATTCCTATTGTTATCAGGGTGGCAGTTCCATTATGCAGGCCTTGCAAATTTCTCATTTGAATATTAACCCTTTAATCACCCTGATCCCCTCCCCCCAGCCCCAAATCGGTTGCCATCGAATGGGTCAGAACACAAACCAGTAAATTATTGCCCTATTATTAGTGCAGAGTGTGTGCTGGTTTGTTAGGTTTTTTTTATTGTTGTTGTTTTGGCTTGGGTTTGTGTTGTTGTTTTTTTTTAGTTTAAAAAAAAAACCCAAAACCTAAAACAACAAAACCATCTCTATTAATCATTTTTCAATGAGAATTTTCTACCTTAAAAAAATACTTTAACAAAACAGGTCTAGCAGAGACAGACAGAACTGGGTTGTTTCAAGTTAGGGTTGGGAGAATATTTACATGGAAATATCTGTTTGCAGGAGTCAAATTCAGTAGCTCCTGGAGAGTGGGGAAGTTTCATTATTTTTAACTTGTGTGTGCTTGTACTTTATGTTTTAACTTAGGTAGGCCTCAGGGAGGGGATAGGGGATAGCGTGTCTTTATATACCAGAGTTACAGGAGATTTTTAGCTGTCTGTTCTACTCCTGGCTGCAATATCCCTGTCTCAGGCTAGCCAGCAACTAACTTCCAGCCTTTAGGCAGATGACTAAAGTAAAGGAGTAGAGAAAAAGAGAACTTGAAAACTACAAGGATTTCTGGAGCTCTCTTTTTTTTTTTTTTTTTAACCTTGAAGGACACATGCCTATAACTTTGCTTCCATAGTTAAGCACTTCTCATATAGGCGGTTTTCACTATGTACTTATAAAATGCTGTTAACAAGTGGAAAGAAAAAGACTGTTTTGGGGACCTGATGCTGCAGCTGCTGTGGTTCGCAGAAGCTTTCCTGCTATCTTCAGTGACCACTGCCCATCAGGCCCTGGAAATGACATTCAGCCAGACAAAGGCAAGTTCAAGCTAAGGATTAGGTCACATTGCAGAAGAGCATGACTGGTTGCTAACCGATTTACTCATTGATTGATGAATTTGCAATGTCTGGAATTTCAAACATCCCTCTATCATTTCCCTGTGTGTGTGTGTCCGTAAAAGGTGAATTCTTTCCCACCGAGCACGTGCCTTCAGGCTCATATTACAATTGTAGGCTAATTTTAGTTTGTCATTTTTCTGGGCACACCTGACATGGTTCCAGTTAAAGTAAATCTTGGTGTGACAACGGTAAGTACTGCAGATGTCGTAGCGAAGTGGAGAACGGACGATTTGACACTGTAAAATGAAGTATAGTTCACTGCTAGCACCAGGCAGCTGCAACGATATAATATTTCTCTACAATTACGAAGAAGATGCATCTCAACCAGCTCATGTCAAAGGAACATCAAAGTTTTCCACTTTCTTAGTTCTGAAGTCTTGCAGAGCTGTGTCTGCCAAATTATAGTAAATAAAAAAGACACTTGCACAACAGTAACCTCTTTTATATTGGACCGAGGATTTCTCTTCCTCCCCCTATTAAAAAAAGAAAAAAAAGAAAACAAAAAAAGAAAACACTCTCATGTTATTGTAGGAACTCTTGGGAAGCTCATACTTCTTCTTTCATTTATAGGTGTGATGGCAGATTAAATCCATGGCAGGAAACAGTGATAATGCCCACTGAAGAGCTGTGTGAGTTACAACAGCTAAGTTTCCCATGTCGGTACTTTTTCTTTCAATTATCTGAAAACACCCTGTTAATTTTTAATGCGTTCATACCCTCATTCTGTTACCAAAACTGCTACCTTTCCCTCCCTTCTTACTTCAGAAATAGATTTCACTAAACCTGGCTGCTGTAAACTCATTATATGATTCTATCATTTATTCTGTCCATTAGAGTAACCAGTGTTAGTGCTTTTCCCCCCACTTGAGTCTGTCAAGTGCTGTTATTTATGCTCAATGGTATTAATATCTCTGGTTATATTATGGTTGTGCACTCAAAATCACTAATACAATCTAAACTTGGCAATAGTGACTGCATCAGCTATCAATAATCAAAAAGTCTCATGCAACTTGTAAAGTATTAATGAGTCAATAATTACATAAATATAATTAACGTCTTCTGCTTGCTATAAAAAATCATCATGGCTTTAGAAATATCCCCCTTTTCCAAATCAGAGACGGTGCCTATATTATGAACAAGAGAATTAGGCGGTATGATTTTGAATGTTTCCCATTTTCAATTACCCTTGGCAATGACTCTGCTGTAACCTGGCTATATAATATTATCTGCCGTCTTTAGATAGAAGAGGGCTTAAAAGTTGATTTTTCTTTCACTGCTTGATTTCCATGGGTTAATTTCACCAGCAAAAGGATTTTCTGTTTTTCTGTAACAAGAAAACCTGTTAGGTAATTTGTGACCATAGAATTAGAGCAATACAGCTAAACTAATATATATGCAATGGCTTCATTATGCATAAGAGCAGGCGCTCTTTACTTTGCAGCCCAAAACACACAAAGCACCCATTAGAATGAAGAGGTCTGTGATGTCTCTTCATGTGCAGAGTGTAAAGGTACATGAATGTCCTTGCTTGTTGGCATTTAATTTACCAGTTGCCTCTGTAGTGGAGCCTTGGCAGATTCAGCTTGAATCTGAAAGACAGGCTGTCATACTGAGAGTCTGCTGCCTACTGCTGAAATTGAGAGGCTTGGCAGATATGCAAACAGTAACTGGGTTTGAGTTGTTTTGATTACAAGTTAAACAGAAAGTCATTGGCAGGGCCAATATAAATCTGCTGAGGTTTTTTGGCAAAATCTGTGGAGGTATTTCTATAGATTCTGCAGAATTCTGTAACACCTTGATTCCACATCAGAGAGTGTCCACCTCTGAACCCATTCTGTGGATAAACGTGTTGGAAACATGAGTGAACATGTTTAAGTCACAGAGAGCTTCCAGATTCAGAAATACAAAGCACAGTAGCAACATGCTGTACCACACCACATTTCCACAGTTGTTAAATTCTTGAACCTAACATTTCATTCAGGTTTAGGTGGATTTTCAGAGCAGTAAACTAAGGTGAATTATAAAGAGCAGGAGGGCAAAATAGATTTGAATGAAAGTTCTAGGTGAAGAAATTAAAAAAAAAAAAAGGATTGGAGCAGGTCCTGAACTCAGCTATGTTTGTTGAAATGCAGAGACATTTCATCAACGTGTGTTTTTACGACATTAATCGAGATTTTCTGAAGTCGCTCCCTTCCTGCCATGCAGTGCTTTAGCAGTGGTTTCGGTTGGTAGAATTCAGTCTGCAACTGGCATTTTTTCTCCCTGTCTTCAAGAACTTTTCCTGGAACATCCTGTTTCACCAAATATCCAGAGCTGATGTCCAAATGCTTGTCCCAAATGTATTCCCTTACAGAGTTCATTTATCTCCCTACCTAATGTGTTGAGTTGACAAAAGTAACACAAACTGGCATTGTATAAGCAAAAAAGGGGTCTGTACACTTTAATTATACGCGCCTTTACAATGCAACCTCTGCTTGATTCCAACTTACTGTTTTGAACACTAAAGCATCCTTTACTGAAATTGCCTTGCAATTTTAAGGCAAAACCACATTAATTTTGGAGGGAGGGAAAAGAGTACATATAATTGTTGCTCCTATTGTTTCTGTCTGGCTGGCTGTAGAGAGATTTCTGCAAGGCTGGCTAGCAACAATACGTTGATTTACAGAAGCAAGAATATCTCCACAATTGCAAGGGCTAAGACGCCTCTATTTGAAAACTGAGAATCTGCAAAATGTGGCAAAGTTCTTGGAAAGAACCCAAATGTATGGAATCTTTTTTTCATTTTTTTTTCTTTTTTTTTTTTTTTTTCTTTTTATTCTTGTATCTGCTACTTTGTCTATTACAGCTTTCCAGGCAGAAAAACCCCACCCCTGAATTTGCACATATTATTATATAGATCATGCTAAATTTTACAAGAACCTAATTTGGACAAATTGATTAGAATATAAACATCGTTATCTAAATGCTCTTTATTTCCAGATCTGGAAAACTGAAAAAGCACATTATTTTCCTGAGAGAGGGAAAGGTTTGTTTTCTTTGGAAATTACTCCACTGATTTTCTCATACTAAACGTTCCTTTCCCTTGAGCAAATGGAATAAAAGAGTTTATATGAATGGGCCATATTGCACTCCGAGTAAAACGGATAACAATAGCATTTTAGGAATTTAATTTTCAGATCCACATTCAAAAGATACACTGGCTTTTTGCCTCCTTTGGCTGTCTTTCACTGTTTGATATACTTCTCTTCAAAAAAGTGAATTTAGGAACCTTTAAACATCATGCTCCCCCAACACTGCAACCCAATGCAAATTTTTAGAGAATGCTTACAAATGTCAAATCTCTCTGAAAGTGATATACTTTATTACTGTTCTTTCTTATAATACAAACATTTCAGTGCAGCTCGGATCTTATTTTTCAAAATACACCGGATTTTGATATATGGACAACAGGAGAATATGTATTTTAGATATAATGCCATAAGTGCTTAAAAGTTATTTCTGAGCTGATTTAACATGGAAAATCTCCAGGTAGATTAATTTTATAGGCTGCTTTTATGGGTGTAACATTTCAAGATGAGAAAGCCGTGCTTCTGAAATTTAGTTGCGGCAGATTTCATTGGCACCTCCATCTCCATCTTTTATTACCTTAAAGTTGAAATTTAATCTTATTTTTTTTTCTGATTTTTGCTTAATTCCTCACTGAAATGGATGGGGCTGTATTTTTGTCCTCGGGTTTGGTTGCTTGTATTGCTGCCTCATTATTTACATCCCAAGGAAAAAAAAATCATTACAATAGAGGTACTTAAATAACTATGCTTAGAAATTCCCTGCGTTGTTGAAGATTTTTACTGGGACAGGCAGCTAGAAGGAGGTTAAGTGGATGTTCCCCAAAAGCCCCTTTCCAAATGGCTGAGTTAATTCACAGAGGTAAGAGCAGGCTGCCCTGAAACCAGTTGCTCTATTGTGGGGAAGGCACAGCCTGAAACTGCAGTCCTTGCATAGGCAAAACTTCTGAAATAACACAAATTTTAAGAGAAATACCTATTTCTAGCATTGCCAAAAGGGGCTGTGTTGCAGTAAAAGGAGGATGTGGGCTACAGAGGAGCAGCATGTTTAGTGATGTTTCTGTATGACTCACTATGGATGCAGCGCACACTTCATAGATGCATATAGCAAATGCCTATGAACAATAGTACACATTTGCTTACTATATACTTTTTTTTTTTGCATTTCTGAAACGTACTCCAGAATGCATCACAACTCTGTATGAAAAGTGGCTTTTATGCATGTGTTAAGAATGCTTTATAAATCACAATACCTCAGCCATTTGGTTGGTAGCTGTTGTTATTTTTTTTTTTTTGACTGTACTGCAGCGATAGTCTGTATACTGGCCTGATGGCCTGCAAAATTTCTGAAAAGAAGGAATATGTTTTTAGATTTCAGGACTGCAGGTGAGGGGAAAGAAAAAAGAAGGATTTAAAATCGGAAAATATGTGCGTGGGGGTGTGTGTGTGTCTTTGTGTGCGTTTGAGAGTGCATGTTTGGAAATCTGCAAACTAACACTTTCAAGCTAGGGGCTCATATTTTATGACTGAATTACATACCTTAAAAAATTGGTCTCACTAATATAAATGCTGAGAAACTCTCAACTATTGTGGTGCCCGGTGTAATAAAGAAATTCGCTGGGGAAGAATGACAGAGATACAAAACATTAAAGAATGATGATTTTCTCACTACGATTGCATAAATTAGGTGTACAGAAGTTTCCAATGATTTATAGCACTTGAAACTTACAAAAAACTATTACATTTGATGTTTCCTTAGAAAATACAAAAAAATCTGATGCTTATTCACTGAATGGATAAAAGAATCGGGAGATACATTCAGATTATAGAAGCAGTCTTGTAGAGATATTTGTATACCTTTTATATAAATTATTTTCTGCAAACTCTACTTGAAGACATATTTCATTAACCAAACTTGCATATATACTATTTGTTAATCTGGAAAAAAAATCCTTTTAGTTTTTCTCCTCTTGCCCTCCTCACTGTTAGCCTATTAGTGGAAGTGGCATTTTATTGATTAGACATTTAATAACAATATTCTTCAATATTTGCTCAAATATTTAACTGTTTGCACTTAACTGGTGTAAAAGATCCTGAGAATGGTACGACTAAAATGGGAGAATGAAGAAATGTATTGGCTATGACAAGAGGAAGTAATTGCTTTTCCTCAAAGGATCAGATGTGGTATAGTTGTTTGAAAAACAATCTAAACAACATTTTGTTCACCATTGATTTTAAAAGCATTAAAATTAGTTTTTATGCAGCTATATTCATTAAGCTTTTATGTATACTGTGTAGGGTGAATAGTTAAGAAGCAATAAAGCATTCTGCAGTAAAATATACTTTGCCAGTTGTCAGAAGAAATAAAATACATAGATTCAGAATGTTTGTTTCCTGTAGAATATTGTGATATTTCCCATGTTAATTACATTCCAAATAAAGCTATTTTATTTGGGTGTCTTAAACAGCCTTGTAGCTGTAGATGACTAATACAACTGTTATTGAAAGTGTTGTGTTTGGAGGTTGTGTATTCATACTGATGAGAAACAAGCATCAGCCACATATATCCCAACAATCCTTGCATTTAAAAACTAAATCTCCACTTAGAAATTAGTGTTGAAAAATCTTACTATAATTTTTAACTTCAATAAGCAGAATACAGGTGCCATTCTATGCAATTCTCTTTTGTAGTTCCTTTAGTTTCTCATGCTGATATCTGCGCTCATAAACAAACCAGTTCATCTAATTTCCCTGAAGTAGTTAATGGTTTATTAAAAAAATAAATAAATTTGTAATACAGTAGTAGACTAGAGCCCAAGAAAAGGAGCCTTATTTGGTTATCACTTATAGAGCATAACCTTTTATTTTGTTTCTCAAAAATGAAGAGAGGACTATGTGTACAGTACAACAACATGCCATCAGAGAGAATAATGCATATAAAAATGAATTCCTGTTATTGTGTTCAGGTGTGTTTGTGAATAAAAAATGGAATTTTGAAAAGTCAATTAAATTCTTTAACACCAGAATTCTTTAATGTGAAAAATTTTGCTAGACAGTTTGTCAGTATCGCTGTAAGCGCTGTGCTGTGATCATAACTAGTTTCCTCCACCTATGACTGTTAGATGGCTCAGAAATGCATTACAGCTTCCTGTTCCAAAGGAGAAGACTACTCTTGAAAATGTGGAAGTACTTATAAAGTAAATAAGCTTTAATTAAATATCATTGTCTAGCATTAATCTTTATAGCTTTGTTCCCTATGGAAATAAAAGTGGATATTCAATTTGTTTTGATTATGCATGAATTTTAATAGAAGCGTTATTTGTATATTGCTGTGTTCTTCAAGATAGAGGCATATTTGTGTCGGCATAAGCCATTAAGAAGCAGCTTCCTCATTAATGGGAAATAAGAGTGATTCATTTTTGTTGTATATAAGTAGATTGACATTTAGGAAAATTAAATATTATTTTAAAGAATAAACAACAGGTCATATGTGGCTGGTATAACTTTCCCTTTCAGACTGAAATTCCAGTTATTTTCAGAGTCAACTATGAAGTGAAAGACAAAGTGTTTCTGCTGTTAAAGCAGGTATTAATATTGGTACCTCATGATTGCAAGGATCTCTGGTCCCACAAGTCAAGATATACATTTATCCTAAACCAGGGTCTGCATGTACATGCACGAGAGGGATCAGAGCACAGACTTAAATCCTGCTTTTGTAATAGCTTGGAAACAAAGTCCAGTCATCAAGGTGTCTTCACCCTCATGAAATTTCACTAGCCTTTACCAGGTTCACGTAGGGGAGTTTTATGACAACCAGGTCAGGAAAGTCCACTAAAGTCTACCTCAGTGCTAGGGCACTATGCCAGGGTGCATCCCACTTCATCAGACTCTTACAGCTCTCATCAATAGGTCCTCTGCTTTTGGCAATGGCAAGTTAACTCACTTTCGGTAAAAATACACCCTCTAGTGCTGAGCTAATGGTGTCCCCTATGTTAATTATTGCTGAAGGAAAAACAAGGATGGTCTTTCCAGGTTCTCAGTGTAGAAGAATAGTTTATGCTCGGTCCTCTAGCAGAATAGTGAGGTAGGTGATTTTAGTGATGAACAAGGAGGTAAACTATAATTGCTATAACAATGAAGATCTGCTTGAGGATGCTTGTCCTCAGGGCAGTAAACTGTGGGGCTTTTATTTATAGATGTGCTATAAGACACATTTTGCCACTACACTCTGGGTATGCATTTGCAAGAAATGTCAGATAGTGTTTAAATAATGTGTAATGGTGTGTTGCTCTTTCATCACCTTGGGAAGTGGCTCTCCCTTGTGACAGTCATTATATGTTCAGTGCTGAATCTTAGAAAACACTTTTAATCCTGTCTGTTGTGCCCACACAGCCAGGCCAATCCATGCCCTCAACACAGAAGCGTTACCCCAATGTATAACACAATGTTTAGTGCTGAAACCTGAACAAGTCGCACCAATATAGACCCTAGGAGATATCAATGGCAGAGGCAGAGCCTCAGGCAGATCCATCAGGGCAGGTGACTGGTACTCTGCACCAGGGCAGAGGCACAAATTCCTCTCACAGCCTGGTTTTCTACTCTGCAAGCAATGTGGAGAGGGGAATAAACAGGTAAAGGGACAGAGCAGAACACCCTTTTTTAAGGAGAAAACAGAGAAGCAGTGGTCCTCTCATTCTTTCACATATAATTTCCATTGCGGTTATAGGAAAATAATAGGAGTTTCAAGGCAGAATAACTTTGGATGGCTCTTCCTACCATGGCATTGTATATGATCAGGATCCCTGACTTCCTGTACAGTTAACAGAAAGGAGCAGGTTGATAATGCTGGTGTTTTAACTTATGCTTCAGAAACTCTACTGGCTACGTAGCAATCCTCGACACTGCCAGAGGCTCAACAGCAGTTGAAGTAGTGTTTTATTGGGTGGTATTCAGGGACTATATTCCCCTGAGAGTTCCTCCCTTTTTTTTTCACTTAATGGAATGTAGAAGGCTGGTGTTGGAAATATTGACTAGGTTGGGAGTGTCACAGCCACAGGGCACAAGTGTGCTCTCCACAGGTGTGGGAAGAACTTAAAGAAATATTTTCAAAAGCTGGGGAGACCAAACCTGAAATTTCATCTGCATATCCCAGGCTATAGGGATTAATTCTTCCTTCAAATCTAGCAGTTGTGGTTGGGTGAGATCTTTTTTCAGCTATCAAATGACATTTTTAGTAGTAGTTGTAGTGTTTTCACCTTAAAACTCGCTGAGCTGTTTCAATGGTCTAAAACCTGTACATCAAATTTATTGCTTTAGTGGTCTTTTTTTTTTTTTTTTTTTTTTTTTTTTTCTGCTGGATGAAGATTCCCTTAGTATTAAGTTCCTATTATCTCTAGAGACACACCTAAACCTTTATCTCTAAATGAAATAAATAGAGTTATTTACATCTTCCACTCTAAGGTCTGTTCTCCAGTCCCGTAGTTGCTCCAAAGTGTTTCCAACACTTCTAAAACCGGTCCCACTGCTATTAAAAACACATGTAACTTTTCTGCTTCCACTCGGTATTCCCTTGTTTATTCGTCTGAGGACCAAGCCAGTCCTTTTAGCTACAATGTCACACATTAAGCTCAGGAGCACCAGATGAAAGGGATTAATGGATCTAGGAGTCAATTTTTAAAAGTTTACACCAGAGTGAATGCTATTATAAAATCCTTTAATGAGAATGAACCTGTGCAAGTATCACTGATGGCACCTCTTCAGCATTTGTTTTACAGTAGACATGGTTTGCCATTAAATGCCTTTTGGCAAGGGACTCAAGGATTCTGCTGGGAGCAATATAACACCTACCTTTTGATACTGTATTCCTTGAGAGACCATATTGTTTCCTACTTGGGCAAGTTTGTCACAACCTGCCCTTGCTCTGAAAATGCGGTATTTTGTTGACACTAATTTTCAGTCTTTCTGAAGTTGCCAGTAAAATATATTTCAATGGGCTTGTTCGATGTGGTATGAACACAGACAGCAGTGGCTGGGAAAAGAAAGGGTACAAACAGAAGTTGAAAGTTGCGCTGAAACTGTTCTGATCTGAAACTGAAAATGTTGATTATTTGCCATAATTTCTTCTTTAAATTATATCCAACTGGTTCTCTTACAGATGCTACTTGCCAGTGTAAGTGAAACTCTCTGAGGAGCAGTGATAACTCAGTGAAAGTATATGGAGGAGGGGTGAAAGAAGCATAGTCAAGAGGATGTGGTGAGAGGAAATGATGAAAGGCCATAATAACATAGCAGGAAACAGCAGAACATGTGGCAAACATACTGAGGGCTGCATGCATTTTATGTGTCAAATTACCTCCAAAGAGGTTCTTTGGAATTTAAAGCATAGAAAGAAAGTATACTGCAAAGCTCACAGGACCTAATTAGGTGGGACAAATTAGTCTGCAAGACCTTCATAATCTGTCTAAAGATGTGGGTGTAGTAGTAATTTAACGAGCAGGTTATTATGAGTGAGTGTCTGAAATTCCAGTTGTGCCACATGTAAAAGCTTATGTGCAATAAACAGAAAACTGCTGGAGGTTTTAATGCATACCTGAAACAGCATAGTGACATAAGGACAAGAGGGAAGAGTTCACAGTGTTTCATTTGGGCAAAATGGGCTCAAATGTCTTCTAATGTCTATAGTTTAAGGAAGAGTAACCAGCAAAGTCTGTATTGTCATAATCAAACACCTTTTCTGTGGCTTATATGACTCATTACTAACTTTAAATACCTCAAGGTATTTAAAAGACCACAGCAGAACTAAGATCTAAGAGCAGTTAAAATAGATACCACACCTACAATGGTAGCCTTCAGTCGGGAACCACTGAAGCAGCAGAAGTGGATGGTAAGCAGAAACAATGGCTTGTCTTTTGTGAGAAATTTCAGGTGGATGGTAATAAAGGTGTCTGTGAAACAGACTTAGCAGGGACCCTCACAACACTCTTTGTCTTCTTGCTCTCAAGAAACATGGAAGAGCAGTAAAAGTTGTACTGTGGTCAACACGGTGATTGTGTGCAAAAGCAGAAAAAGGGGCTGTGGGATGATGGTTGCTTCACAGAGAAGAGTCAAGGGCCTGCAGCCATGCAGAACCTGAGGTGGACACAATGCTGCTTGAGTGATAGATCTGTAGTTGCTGTTTTAGGAAATAGTCATGGAAGTGGTAAACTATGTTTTATGTGCTCTTTGCTGTCTTTCAATGGCTGGTCCCTGTTGATAGCGGCAGATTGCCACCAATGTTTATTTCTCATCTCTTTAAGCAGTAGGACCTTGTGTTATCCAGCCACTCTGAGAAGGCACGTGAGGGATCGAGTGACCTTAGTTGTGCAATGTTTAATTAGTCCAAGCTAGATTAAAGCAGATATTGTTCTGGGTTCGCCACTTAAGCTCAGGGTATTATATTGCAAGGGAATATGAAAAATCTGTCTTGTAGAGCTGCATATATATACGTGGGTGAAGCAAGCAGGAAGATGACAGAGAATGGTGGTCAAAAAAATCAGATGAAGTATCTTACAGGTTACATACTAGGAAATCTGGTTCTTACCTCAAGCTGTAAAAGTATTAATATCAAACTTTGAATCATTAGACCTTAGACCAGTGACCAAGCCAATCTTCTGCATGGAGCATTTAGTGTGTTCAAAGCTATTTTTAATTGGAAAAGCAGTGAAAGACAGTAAAAATATTCTGTTCTCGTTGTGTCTTTCTTTTTCTTGTTTCCACTACCTATTTTTACTGTTTCCTTTAGTTCATGCATCTGGAGACGTGACTGAAATGTGGTCTTGCAGTAACTCCAAGAAAATTTTATCTGCTGGGTCAAGATGTTTAGCCAGCTAGATCTAAGACATAAATAGTTTTTAATTCAGCCTGACACATCGTTACATCTCCAGAAAAGCTCAGACGGCATACTCTTTGAAGAAAAAGTTTCAAAAAATACAGGGACTAATCCCCAGCATTAGTCCTTGTCTGGCTGGAAGCGTGGTAGTGAATACAATCCTTTTTATAATTAAGACAATTTCCTCTTGAACAACAAATTATAGGTTTGTGTGAAGCAGTCTTGTCCAAAGAAGAGGATATATCTTGAGAGGTGGACTGCAGTAATTTTTTTGCCTATAATTTTTCTTTGTTTTAAATATACAGTTGGTCACAATTGCCTTAGAAACAATTTGTATGGTGTGTAACAATGTTCCACTGATTCAGAAAAATGAGAACAAAATGTTCTTTGTTCAAACAAACAAAGTGTTGATCCCTATTCTAGCTATTGATCTTCATCAGGATCACACTTCTGCCCATTGCCAGGGAACCGTCTGTCAGCTGGAGGGACATTATTTTAATCTTTTTTATCTGGTTTTAAAATTAATGTTTATAGAGCATACTTGCACTCAGAATGTAAACAGGAGTTTTACCAGAGCTCTTAAACCTCTTTACAGTGTCTGTAACTGTACACTGTGCACCTGTTGTTACAGGTATCAGTCGTTCTGTTGTGAGGCCTTCTACTGAAGAGGCATTTGGTTTAAGATAGACAGCATTGCATTGTCATACTATCTCCAAAATTCTAAAATGTGTCTAAAGTATTTGGAAGTATTTATCATGTGGGAACACACAAATGTGTATATATATCAAGATGCTTGTCTTTTCTTACGTTTCTTAAAGTGATATTTGATTGGTTGGCAGTCTAGAAAGGTATTATGTGTTGAATTTTTTAATGTTAAAATAGAAAATACACACTATATAGAATATGAAAAGATGCACTCAATGAATTTATGAAGCTCTACATAGCAGGATTTCTGATACTGTATGAACCTACTAACCCACATGTACTGCAGGCAGTTGCACAAGAAAGTTAGTAAATAAAAATGGAAGCTGGTTTTATGAGTGAATATTGAAAATGATGCTCTCTTGTGTAGAGAGCACTAGTGCATGTGAAACCCTATGTGCTTTTTACATAATATGCCTCTCTAGTTAACATATAACATAAAGTGTCACAGTTCTTTTAGAGCTTGATTCACTATGAAAGAAACACAGCCATCTGTAGTGTGAAAGTTTATGACTCAATTGTCCACACCTTACAAAGTGATTCAGCAAAGACATATCTGGGCCGTGCAAACTTTTCCTTCCCTTAATACATTAGTTCTTGCTTTGAAAGAATAAAAAGATCTTTGAGATGCAGCACGCATTTTAACTCACATAGTAAGACAGTGTGCAGATTTAAGTATGCACTTTTAATTTTTTTTATTTTTTTTTTTTTGTGTTTCACAAGGCTGTTTCCTGCTTCTGAGTCATATTTTGAATTTTCAAAGGTGGCTTAATAAAATGTGAAAAATGGCAAGTCACTTTCAAAGTGATGGGCGTATGGATAGATTAGATTAGACAGAAATCTGGACAGACCGTTGGAGAAATGTTGTTAGACAAAATGGGACTTCTGCAATTACTTCTAGTCCAGTTGTGACCCATTTAGTAGAGGTTACGCAGTGCTATTTTTTAGCTTTCTTTATCTCGCAAATGCAAAAACAGTATGTAGAGCCTCTGTTATTATGCCATCTTCACATCTTCTCACATAAACTTTAAGTTAGTTTCCAAAATCATTGTTTGGTATTATGTGTAACGTCCTCTTTCTCTCTGTATATATAAAATGCATAACTTCCCTTTGATGATAGGCCAGCCTAACTCAGCTTTACTTTATATTTGTTGCAGGCAAACAGCTATCTTTTGGATGTGTCTGATAGACCAGCTGATACACAGTAACTGCAAGCACTCATTTGCCCTCTTTATGTAGTATTTTCGCTACGCTTGGCTGTGTGAAGAGTTTCCCTTTAGGGCTCCCCACATTTTTTCCTTCTTCCTGTTTCTTTTTTTGATTGGGGTGGATCCACACCTGACATCGTGAGCATCTGAGCTTCAGTAACTTTAAGTCCCACATCAATTCTTACTGAGTTCTAACACTTTTTGACAGATTGGGGCAACCCTGTTACATACCCTCTGGAGAACTGGTAAATCTTTTTGCCCTTCATTATAGCTGCCAAGTAGAAGGAGCTGAATGCACATCTAGCCTCACTTTGGAAATCACCTTGCTTCAGGAACATGCTATTTCTCTCATTTGATATTAAATCTTTGCCAGAATCCAACAGTTTCAGATGAGCCAATTTTCTGAGATAGAGGAGCATGAAAAAGTCAAAGGTATCCCTCTTTTTTTCGGTTGTTTTTAATCTTGGCATTCTGTTCATGGAGAGATCTTTGTTGCCAAGATGTCTGCTGCTTCTCCATCTCTCACCCTTCAGGTTTCTTAAAATAGCTAAGAACACAGAGTTTCTAAGCCCGAAAAACACACTTACTGGGAAAAAAGGTCTGTATGAAGTTAAAAAATATATATTTATACTGTAAGCCCTGCAGCCTGGCTTTCTGCCCACGTTTGGGCATCTGTGCTGTCTCTGGATACCTCAACTGATACACGCATGCCAGATCCAAAGAGGAAGAAATAAAGGGCACTGCTGGTTCAATGCTGAGCCCGTGAACACAGTGCCATATCTTTGAGAGGTGGGTTTTGCCACCATTAGAGTCTTTTCATTATCACAGGCCTCTGGAGGGTAGGGTAGAGCTTTATTATCTGAAATTAAAACTTCTTTCATAATACATGCTGTCACTTCAAGCAGAATTCATTCAAACCTTTCATTCTCTCGTGGCAGAGTCTGGAGTATGTTTTGAGGTGACTACATCTCCAAGTGCTAATCCAAAGGAAGACATGCCCGGCATGGCAAAAGATAGAAGATTTGATGTATTTAATTATCATTTAAGTTCAGGTATCTAGAGTTAGTACTGAACTTGTGGAAATTGAAACAAAAGTTTCAGAAGAGAGTGTAGTAAGTCCTCATGTCCAGGCACTGAAAACAAGTTCTCCTCTGAAGGAAGGGGATGGGTTTTGAGAAGGAAAAGTTTAAATTGGAAGAAAAAATACTTGCATGCAAATGAAGAAGAAAGATATGAGGAGAAATTCCTGATATGTATAAGATGCTTCAGAAAATATGCTTCAGAAAAGCGTAGGGAGTTTGGAGGGTTGAAGGAAGAGTAACTGAATTCATGATCCAAGATGCATGTTATTTTATTTTTCTAAACTGCTTCTGACTTCTTCCTTTTAAATTTTCATAGATCTCACAAAGGA
The DNA here is from genome assembly GCA_013398155.1 of Pedionomus torquatus. NCBI lineage: Eukaryota > Metazoa > Chordata > Aves > Charadriiformes > Pedionomidae > Pedionomus > Pedionomus torquatus. The sequence goes on from VZRU01015254.1 coordinate 520,507, forward strand.
TTTTATTTATGGTCAACAGAGACAAATATTCAGCAAGAAAGAAAGAGAAGTTTTTCCCAGATGGAGAAGTATGACTAACCCTCTTTATTGTCCTAACAAACAGTCCTGAAACTCCCAACAGCAAGTGATACTCTGTACCAAAAAATTTTCTAATAGTACTGCTTGCCCTTGACCTATTTCTTACTACCTGGAAACACTTGGTGTTCAAGGCTTTCAAACTTCATGGGGTTTATGCAGAACCATAAAAACGTGACGACTGTCAGCTTCAGAGATATTTTTGTCCTCTCTGCAGGATTCAAGGATATGCAAAGTGAAGTTAGCAAAATTATGGTACTGAGTTAGGACCCAGTTCTGCACTGGCTGAAGAGCTTGTTGAACTTGTACAACGCAGAGGGTACAGGCTAAGTGGGTTGTGCCATCTGCTTCAAAAGAAAAGGTAAGGAAGAATTTTAACAGCTGTTTGTTGAGTCAGATACTCATCCCTGATTGTTTGTGCCACAGTGGCAGATTACTGCCAAAGAAATGCATCCCCTGTTGCTTAACAGACCTGACCTGGATGTTATAAAGTTACACCTGCTGGAAACAAGCCTTATGATGCTTCATAAAATGCCAGTGATTCTCCTAGAGAAATGCATGTTGAGTTCATCCTTGTTTCTCTTTGTAGCTACTAGTGATATAGCAGGAGGCAGCAGGGGTATATTCCAGCTAATTCTACAAGGTGACTACGGCTTGAGCATGATGCACCATATTGTATTCAGGTTTTCCCCAAGTATGCTCAGTTTTGTTGGGTATGACATACTGCATGTGAGTCACTCATATTCTGCATGAGTCATATGTTGAAGTGTGAAAGCATTGCTGTGTCTCTGCTGTTGTTACCCGTTGCTCAGCTGCTGCCGTACCACATAGCTCAAGCCAATTGAGCTCACCTTCCCAGTTTGAGCCAGCTCTCATCAGCTGCCTGAGCCCTTTAAATGTGATCCAAGGTGCTGCCCAACATATAGCTCACGAGAATGCCATATGTGCTTGGGTTTGGGTTTCAGTTACCAGTCTGTGAGCTAGAACCTCCAAGTATTCTTCTGAAGGGATCATAAAGTATCTAGAAAACCTTATGCATTTTAAAAATTTATTTTAAAAATTAAAATAATTTAAGGTGTTTTATAATACACACACATATAGCACTGGATAGCTAAAGTGTGCTTGTCTTCCTCATTTGCCTGACTTTGTAAGACTACACAGGTTGCTTAAAGATCAAATGAACTAAGAGTGGTTCACACCTTCAAAATCTGAGAAATTATGGTGCAGTCATACCCTGGAGGTCATTATGCAGACATGAAACATCCACTGAGGACTAAATCAGGTGTTTTTTTCACTGATGAGAAAATAGACTTTTAATTTATCAGTGAGTTTTAAGAAGTTGCAGGATTGATTTTGGTTGCAGCCATCAAGCTGTTACTTTTCATGGTTGTGGCCATTGCATAGAGCCCTTGGATATTTGTGACAGAAATTTTGTTCCAGTTAGGTGATAATTAGTGCTTCTGGATTAAATCTGTTTAATACAGAATACAAAGCAGAGTATAGTTATATGGTACCTGTCATTTGTAAGTGTCCAGTGATCCTCCAGCATTGTATGATTCTTGCAGCTGAAAAACATGATTTGTCTAAAAAATTATTAGTGCTTATTCTGCCTGCAGAACTCCTTAATTCCTGTTACACATGTCAGCATATTATGACTTGGAGCTGTCAAATTCTCACAACTAAAATTTCATTTTTCTTTCTTTTCATGCTGTGTTTGAGAACTATATGTTGGGAATAATTCTCTAGCTAAATATCTTCAAATGGTAAATTCAACTGTCTGTGCTCTATCTTTCTCTCTGTTTTTGATTTTTTTTTTTTTTTCCTAAATTTGTGTTTATATTAGTGCCTTTCTCTTTCCTTGTTTCTCTAAAAGGAAAAAAAAAATTGATTTTCTTCCCAGAACCACTGTCCATTTTAAAGAACATAATCTGAGTTGACAGCACACAGATTTGATGCAAAAATATTTTTTTTACCGACTAATTTGATCAAACCATGGATTATTTAAAAGAAGGAGGAGGAAGAAGCAATGGTAATAGGAAACAAAATGCATAAAAAATTCTTACTATTTCATGTGGTTGAATAACCTTGACACTGGAAAATATTTTTGCCATCCTCCTTGAAACAGGAATTTGTTGACACTATGTTCAATAATAGAGATACAGGACTAATGTTAACATACTGCAAATACTGAACCAAATAGTATATATTGATCCACCTGTTATTATGCTTGTTACTGAAATGCTCTATGTAAAGCAAAGGAAACCAGTTTCCAATTTAAGTCATTAATAGATTGGTTTTGAAATTTATGTTACACGTGTCCAACAAATCAAGAATAAAAGCATGTGAAAGGCTGTGTAGTCCATATTGAATTACTCATTCTTTCCACAGTAAAAGCCTTTAGCTAGAGATTGACCAAAGAATTTTAAATATCTCATTATATATATGTCATTGTTCAAAGTGTCCCTAAATGGGATTAAACAATAGTCACTCAAGAGTTTCCTGCAATGTCTATTCCCCCTCTCGCCCCCCCCTTCCCCTCCTCACCTTGACTTAAATTAAGGCTAATGATATGTTTTCAGTGTAAGGTAAAAGAAGGATTTTCCTTGAATGACTTTCCAACATTTTAAAATCTAATTCATTGTAAGTACTTCTATCAAATGATTACTTATTTCATCTCATTGTCTTAGAGGATTTAACTCTAAAACACACATGTTTGATATGGACTTAATGACCATGTTATAAACTCAAACCAGCTGGAGCTGTATTCGTCTGCAAATTCCTGTTTGTGCTCAGAATTAAAAATAATGCTACTATTTTTCAAAGAATAATAGATTTTTTTTCAATGACTGCTTTTCCCCTTGCATGTGCTAGTTTTTATTGGCTGCTGATTCTTCAACAAAAGGTTGGAGATAGCGTGATGGGCTGCATGGGAGAGGAAGGAAAGGGGACAGCAGAAGGAACAGTGGAGAGAGGCTATTTTTGGATAAATGACTATTTTTTGAGTACCAACTCAATGACATTACACATTTTTAAACAAAAGCCCTATTTCAAAAAACATTCTCTTTTCCTAATCCTATGTAAAGAGTATTTCTGAAACCATAGGTATAGTAACACTAAATATCTTTATAAAGAGGGAAGAAGCAAATAGTTTTGGTTTCTTACCAAAAAAAAAAAAAAAAAAAGAAAGGAAAATTAAGGAAGCGAAAAAATT
>VZRU01015254.1:523868-538749 GCA_013398155.1 Pedionomus torquatus
TTTGGTTTACAAAAAAAAAAAAAAAAAAAAAAAGTCAGGATAATTAAGGTAGCGAACATATTGCGCTGCTATATTGGTTCAGTCACCTGATCTGTCTCTCCGATCACTATTTGCACGATATACATGGTTTTGACGGGCTTGTGATAGACTGCTGTCTGAAATTCTTTAATCTGGGTCTCCTGTTTGGCAGTGCAGCAGACTTTGCTATTTTGGGTTTTTGAAACGGAGCCATACTCTGGGAGGATAAGAGCTAGCTGTGACTCTGTACTGACTCATCAGTACGAAGGGAAGCCAGGTAAACTTAAATCTGACAGTGGTCCTGTTGGTACTGCCCCTTGTGCAGATGCACAGCAGGAGTAATCTCACTGAAATGCGTGGTATTACACCTGTGTGCAAGCTTAGATAGGTCTGAGAATCAGGCCCAAAGAACTTTCGTTTAAGGATACCATAAGAATAAAATAAGCTTTTAAACTTCCAGGAGGTATTCAGGGAAATATGACCTCTATGGAGCTTTGTTTGAGGAGACAAAACTGCTGAAATCCCGCTCTGAGGACAGTCTGTGGTGTTACATCTAGGAATGGTTCTATCACAAAGAAGGTAAATGCTGCTGAGTCTGTCTTTGGCCTGTGTAGAAGGAGAGAAATTCATTAGCCACTTACAACTCAAGTTTCCCTATAAAAAGAAGAAAATCTGTGCCCTCTGCTTCCCCATCATAAAAGATGGCGAGGACGACTGGGTTTTATTAAATAAATAAAAAAAAATAAGAATCTTCTGAATTTGTACAAGGAATGAGGATGTGAGGAATAGTTTAACTCAAAATACAGTGACTTAATCTGTTCCAATTTGTACTTTACCATAGTTATTTGCATTCTGATTTTGACTTGAGGTGAATGTAGATTTCTTCTTAGTGACCCTGTCTAAGCAGGTTGTGTGTAACTCTCCAGATTTCAGATAGGACTGAAGGAGAGGGATGAAAAAAGGGGGAGAATCTTTTCTACTTGGGTCTATAGACATTTCCTCCAAACTTTTTTCCCTATGAGACTTGAGAATTAAAGCTGACCAACTGGCTCTCTATGCATGGGTTTGAGGAGGTGCATTGCTGAAGGTGGGCACCATTTTGGAAGTGGGAGCTGCCAGTTTCCCTGCTGCTTTCATTTATGGGGACTTGTCAGGTCTTTCTGCTGTACTGCATGTTTTTTGCATGTTTTTTTTTTTTTCATCCAGGGCATTACAAGATTGTTTAAAACCCTTGACTTAACTAGATTTTTGTTTTGGTTTGGTTTGGTTTTTTTTGAGAAGAATGAATCTACAGCAAAAGGGCAAGTGGAAGTCTGTAAAGTTTATATGAATGTGCTATCAAGAAGAAACTTCTCTAACTCAGTCTGTACATGCAAAATTTAACTAAATAAGGTTTTACTTACTTTGGTTTGACTTTGTTAACTGTGGTTATCTCCTGCTTGTGTGCACAAGGTGTATAAAGAACCTCAATTTTTTTAAGGGGCAGGGTACAACTGAAATCCTTGGGGCAGATCCTTTTCTTCAGCACTTACACTGGCTTCAGATCTGTCTCTGATGCTCAGCTGAGGGTGCAGTTACTTGAACGTTGTTTTGATGGAAAAATTCATTTATGATGTTCCCCATTCCTGCTCTGGGTTTGCTGCATTCTAGGTTGAACAAGACCATTTGTGAAGATGTTCTGTCAAGTGACTCTTTGGCACAGCCTGTCTTTAATCCATGTTTGCCACAAAAGGAAAGAGCATATCGTCAAGGACTGCTTCTTGCTCACATCACAGAAGCTTGTAAGCAATCAAAGTAAGTTTCTGCCCCTCCCCTCTCTCTCTTAAACAAAAACCCAGAAAATTTGTTACAAGATTTTTCTGACTTTTGTAACCAAACAAGAACGAAAGACTTTCAAAGGCTGTTTCTATAAGGCTGGTTATTCAATACTCTTTTGCTCCTACTGACTCATTGAGATTTCCCTTGCAAGTTATGAAGAAAGGTATTAGATCCCAAATAAGGTTACAATGATTGTCATAAAAAAACCCTAAACAAACAAAAAAAAAACACCACAAAAAAAAACCCAAAACAAACAAACAAACAAAAAAAACAATGGGGGGAAAAAACTCAGCCACACAGATTTTGTTCTGTGTATCCCCTAAATCAACTGTAAATAAAATTGCTGATTTTGTTTTGCAGGAGACACGACTTGCTGGCTGTGAAGGAGTAGGGCAACTGCCTTGTGTTTCTGAAAGTGCTGTAAAAATGGAAAGATTCACAGAGTTTGCAATGAATGTTTCTCAAAATTTGCATGAGAGTGTGTAATTTGCCTCTTGTTAATCGTTGTTTTCCTTCTTGAAATATTTCAGTTGAGTAACAGCAATGATAGTATGACGTGGATTAGCTTTACATATTTGTTTACATTTAGTATTTATATTGCAGTCAAGCGTAGCAGCTCTCCTCGGGGACTGATGTCTATTCACTGCCTCCAGTGCAAACTGCTGAGTGTTTTCATCCTGGTCTGGTTCTTGTAGCAGAGCTACTCTCATGCTTGAGGTTCCCTGCTGGATGGGAGCATAGAAGATCAGCATCTTGCAGCTCAGGTCTGAAATTCTTTACCTTAAAGACTTCAGATAGGCTGCAAGTGCAACACAGATTTGCATGTGCCCTGAACAACGCAATGGAGTTCAAACTAATCTTTGCAGGATTAAGATCCTGAAATTTAAGCATCTAAATCAAGCAGCATGAATGGCAAATAATCTATATAACTAGACCATGAACAACCTAAAGGCTGAAAGCTCTTGCTCTTAGACTGTGAATGAACTAACAAACCATGGAATACCAGCTTCAGTTCACAAAGAAAGATTCACTAATCATAAAAAAATGGGAGTGAGAGAGGATGGGATGGTGATGAGAGTGAGGAGAAACACATTCTTAGTAAATAGTTTCATTTTCTCAAATATTTCTTTGTTGTCAGGGTGTAATTTAACTGCATGGCATTCAAAGTTACAGAGGGGCTGTGCTACAGAAGAAAATGTGCATGTGAGCTCCAAGGGCAGTAAGCAAATCTGTGAAGAAATCATAGCCCTAATGCAAAATTTATAGGAGCTTATTTCCAAGTGGGTAATATTGTACAAATTCCTCAGGACCAAAGATGAGTTAAAGGAAGATGTCATGCAGGAGGACACTGTAGAAAACAACCCATCAGCTGCTACCCCACGTGACAGACCCAGAGGCAGCTCCAGAGCCATTAACACAACTGCCTGGGGAGTTTGACAAGGAAAAAGATTCTGACACTGGAATAATATCTGCCAGCACTTGGCATCTGTGTCCCGTGACGGCCAACCATCCTCCATGGGTACTGACACCACTGCTGGAAAACGGAGGAAAGGGAAATCAGTAGCAGTGAATTATCTGTTCTCATACAAACCGGTAATTTTCACAGTAATTTGGAATCAGGACCTGGAAATGCAAATCATTTTGTCTATGCATATTTTCAATTTGTATTTAAAAAAAAAAAAAGCAAATATGAAAAAAATATTTTTGAACAATAATCTGGGATATTTAATTTTATAGGTATAAAATAGGGAGTGACAAAAATAATTGAAATGGTATTTTTGGAGGCCCCAGGCTTCATAGAGCATACATGCCCTCACCCTGTGCTGGCAATAGTTTCTAATCTCTAAGGTGAAAATTACTCTTATTTAAGCAAAGTGTTTGTTTGTCATACACATTTTTGCTGTTTACAGTTAGACCGATAATCTGAACCTCAGATAAAACATACCGGTAAGTAAGAACTAAATCTGGCAGTTCCTATGCAGACATCACTGGTGTTTGGGAAGCAGGCAGGAGTACAAGCAATTTCTGTTTTGAGAAATGGCTTTTCCAGCTGAGATGCTGCAAACGGCTGAAGCTTGGACACTGTCTGATATTCTGCAATGCTTCCCTTACAGGGGATACCCCAAACCCATTGGAAATCTGATCAACTGGCAGTTTGAAAATTGCAGGTTTTGTTTTTGACTTTGTTAGATATTTAAAATCTTGGTCCACCACTTAATTCCAATGTCAAAGATTTTCTGGGTAGTTTTCCTACTGCTGCTGCATCTGGCCCTATGAACTCCCTGAGTGACACAACTAGGGGCTTGCACCTCTTATTTCTGGTGCCCGAGTGAAAGACTGGTCAAGGACATCCAGACCTGACAGACTTCTGATTAAGAATGTGTTTTCATAAGTTTGTTGGGCTAATGCTGGTGTGAAAACCAGCAAATATGCCCGTAAATATCCTTTGAGTCAATCTGCAGTGTTCATCTGAACTCACATATGACTGCCTGTCTCTGCAGCAGCAACATTTGTCCATCTCTCTATTCATCCCAGTGGGATTCAGTCTGAAAAAACAGGAACCTGCAGTATTTGTCCTTGCTTGAGCCAGCGTCTTCTTTGCACCTTAGGTTTGAAGATGACCCCCTCCTCCCCTCCCAAACCACTTGTCTTATTTGCTGCTCTTGTGATGCTGAAAGAGCTCCCCTCTCGTCATGGCTGCAATTACCGTTATGGCTGAACCACCGGTGCTGGAAGTAAGAGTCTGGCCCTTGAGAAAAGGAGGCTATAGCCTCTAGCATGTGTTTCCAGTCCACTGGTATCTTAACTAGACAGCGTTAGTTTTAGCATAAAATCCATATCCCTAACCTTATGCAAGAGCCAGACAGGTTCTGTTTTCTTTTTCCTTGTACCGAAAACATCAATCAGCCCGACACAAAGTTCACAAAGATTAACGAAATGTTTTTCTGTCAGCTTTTTGCCTCCGCATCTGTGTCGTTTACCTGTACCCTGCGAAGGGTGCGGTTCGCTCTGTAGCAGCAAGGGGTAGTGAGAGAATAACCTTAGTCTGAGAATAAACTGAATAATTTATTATTTAAATGAGATTTTGTGAGGTAAAATGAGGAATCCAGTACAGCCCCCTTCTGAGTTTTAAACATTGTTTCTTCGAAGTCATAAATTTGCTTTGCAAAGGTTTCTTGATCTACTGTACACGGTATTCCTACTCATGCTACATGGTGACAAAACCTAAAGAGGGAGTCAGATGTGTGCTCTACAGTACTTGAGAATTTAAGTTAAATCTGTAATTTTTCCCCCTGCATTTCCTCAGAGAAATTAGCTATTCTATTCACTGCATAAATTTTCAGGTTTTGCTAGCACGACACTCAGGGTGTTGAATTTTTTATGACAAAAATGCTGTAATAATTGTTGAACAGATGTAAGTGTTGGAGAGTGGGCTCTGGCAGACCTCATGAAACCTCTATTAGCAATTTAACCCTGTCGTTACTTGAATGAAATGGAAGCAGAAAAGGATAGAGTTTTGAACTGTTTCATTCAGACGTGCACAAGGGGTTCCCAGCTGGGGGTAAATGACCTTTAATTAGACATATTCCTTACAAAAGCAGAGATAAGAAAAATAAATCTTAATGAGCAGTAACTCCACACTACAGCACTGTTAAGACTTTGCACTGCGATTTGTGGAGCTAAGAATAATTCTGGATGGAGATATCCCAGTCCAATGATCTGTGCTGTCTGAAATATTCATAGGACCAAATCCTGCAATTTTAGGTCAGTCTCTGTAATACGCTTCCCCTTCACTCTAGCTGAGTTTGCAAATGATGACAAGACAAAAAATTTGTACCCAAGAAGCTGGAGGACCTTTAGATTTTCCACACCTGCCATATTAAATAAATGGCTTTTGAAGCCCATAAGGCAACATTCAGCAGTCACACCTCAAAAAAAAAAAAAAAAAAAAAAAAAAAAAGGAAGGAAAAAAAGAAGGATTTGTGAAAGCACTCTCAATTCTCTGTCTAAAAAGAGAGATGTAATTAGGGATTGCCCAAGGACTTTATTGCAGATTCTTCTGAATCAAAGAAGGGCATTAAAAGAAAATGGCAGCCCATCGGCAGCATGGTAACAGGACAGGTCTTGTGGCTTCTCTGTGTAACTGAGGGAACCTACTGTGCCGATAGGCGATGTTACAAGAAGGTTTGTCCCTGTAGCTTTGTACCTGAAGCATAGATTTGTTGTATTTGTGTGTCGGTATTTCTGCACACTTATACAGGCATCCACACAAGTACACCCATTCCTAAAAATGTGCACGTGTTTCAAGCTAGTCTTGGTAAGGAATTCTTGTCTTAGAATAATAACTTATATTTGATAGAAGACAGTAACCTATAAACTATTACTTACGGAGTCCTAAGACCAAATTGTGTGCTTGGTGGAGAGAGCCAGCCATACATTCAACTGCAACATACTTGGGTAACGTAAAAGAATAAAACTGTTTCTGAGATATTTTGTTATATGCGTGTATTCTGTATTTTTCAAGTAAATGGTATTTGCTTGGGATAGCGAATCCCACTTTGTTATTGCAATTCCAGTTAGGAAAGGAGCTTATAAAAAGCATCTATGCTTTATAGGTTAGCATCTATCTACATTACCTCTAGAACAGACATAAAGCTGCAGAAGGCTACCCTGTGTGATGTTATCTATCTCAGGAATTAAGTTATTTTTCTTGGTTTTGGCTTGAGTGTACAAAAGGCTAAAACTTGTTTGGGTTCTTTTTGTGTGTGTTAACATACATAAAATCTATGTGTGTGCCTGCTCCATCTGCTTTTGTTTTACACGCCCCTGTGGTGCTTAGTGAGGCATGGGGAACTTTAGTGCAGTGGCTCAGAAGTTTTGTGGATAAAACCAGGGAAATTATATTCTGACTCTAATTTATGGCATACACGATAGCATGTGTCTATAGGGCAAGTTACTAAAAAAATAAAATATACGTAAATTTGTCCAAATCTGTGTATGTATTAGATGAGCTAACTGTGCTTCTCTGGAATGGTAGTGTTTTCAAAGGCTGGAAAGAGGTTTGAACATTTGGCTATCTCTTTATACTCATTTACCCAACCGGTTATGTTAGTGAGTATAAACAGAGGTATTTCTGATGCATCTACATTTTTCAAGAGCATATTCAAACATTTGTAGGTGGACTGCTTCAGAGACGTACTTTCACAGCACTTCCCTGTGTGCAGCTTATTTACAACCTGGCATGTATTCTACTTCTTTTTGTTGTTCTTTCCTATGCTGTGTTCTCAGAACTGAATAAGTAAAGCAATCTTAAATAGAAGCCAATGTCTAGTAGAAGTTCAGCAGAAAATAAGATAATAGTCTGGAGAAAATGTCACTAGTGGATTTGATTATATTTTCAACTTACCTGGTGCCTATTAACTATATAGATACAGCAATTCAAAGAGTTTGTTTTGGATGATTTACTGGAGAGATACTGTTCTCATCTCCAGAATACAGCATTTCTAGTTACACTTTCATTTTAGATTTAAATGAAAGAGTTGTTGTACTTTGCAAGGGCTCAGAGTCAAAACAGGGACTGTCTGTAGGGCATCACTCTATAATGTTGATGTGATGTTGTCATGATTTAGGAAAGAACACATGCAAAACTTGCTTCACAATTGACCTCCCCATCCCTCAAAACAAAACCTCAAACCCAAAATGCAACTTCTGGCCTTTGCAGATTTGAATAGTCAGATCTTCTTAGAAAGTCCTCATTTGTGTTTTTTTTTAATCAATTTGCCAGTCAGTATTGAAATCCAGTCTCATTTCCCAACCTTTGAAGAGGCTTTTAAACTCACACAGACTCCTAGAAAGACCCTTTGCAAATATTGAGCTATTTAAATTATTTGTCTAAACAGGAAGAATATTTAGGAAAGCATGAGGTGTCTAAAACTGTCTAACTTCTTTGAAGTTGGATACCTAAGGATGGACTTGAAAGTTTGAATTCATTGCTTCTAAATGTACATTTTCCTTCCCTGGTTCCCCAGCCTAGACATAGTGCAGCAAGGTGGTGGAAGTGCATTGGGCGTTGAGCTATAAATACACAATGTCACTTACACGTACATTCCAACCATGCAAAAAGAAAAGATGTTTTCAGTAACTATCCTGTAAAACTGGCAACAAGGAGTATTGCTCTTCACAAGCCTATATATAAATGTTTTCATTGTTTAGTGCTGCACTAGAAGAGTTAGCAGGAGTTAACTGTACGGACATATTTTAATTATTCTTGTTGTCAATAATCAAACATATAAAGAATGTATATTGATAGGAAAGAGCTAAAAAAATTAAAATTAATCTCATAATTATTATCTTTATTAAGGTCATCCTAAGATCACAATTGGAAACAGAAAAACTGGAAGGAAGCTGGGGAGCAAATGTACTTTCCACTGTGGCAAGGGCTGTATAAGGACACTAGAAGACAAATGTGTCTCTATGAGTTTATGATATAAATAGATGAAGAATGACTTGGTTTTGCTTAAAACAACAGTGCCACACAGGTGCAAAACCAAAGCTCTACCCCGTGTTTCCTAAAGAGGCTTCCAGATCATTTTTCTCCCCTCAAGTATAGTACCGCACTTGGACACCTCTTTGTGCTGGGTTGGTACTCTGGAAATGAAGCTTTAGTTGACATCAGTGTGAAGTGATGGGCAGCATACTCTCTCTAAGGAAGAATGTAGGAATGAGCTACAAAAATAGGGAAAAAATAATGAGCTGGAGGTTTTTCACTGGTGACACTGAAACCTGAATGCTCGTTAAGCAGGTGAGAGAATTGCATCTACGGATTGACCATCAAGAACTCTCAGTAGCAAAATCATATATCTTATATGCTCATAAGCTGGAAGTCAAAGCGAAGCAGCTCTTTCCCCCTTCTAGAAAACCTGCATGCCCCTTGCTCAAGGACTGAAAGAAGGGAAATACAGCATAATACATTTCTGAGACCAGGTCATTACAAAGCTGTAGATTAGAAACTGTAAAAATAAGAGTCCTAAGGAACTGGCACTTAAGTTAATGAAAACTAGAAGACTCTTGTCATAAGTCAGAGAATTAATCTACAGAAAAAGTTCAAACTTCGATTTAATCATGTCACCTGCTTATAAGGGTTGACTGAGTGGTTAATGCAGAAAAAGAATATATTCCCAGAATTTCGACTGTAATTCAGTCCAGGCTAACTGGAAAGTGATCTGCACCTTGAAACAGCTTAGTTACTGATTTTCAGTGTTTGTCTTTGCCCTACAGGAACCAAATCAAAGTGGGATTCTCACTTATGAAAACCAAGGGGAGAAAAAAAAAAGAAAAAGTGAAAAACAAAGCCCAGGCCTCAAAGAATATTGCCACTGAACTCATTCTGGTGACATATACGTAGCTGAAGCATGGCATGAGGAAAATCTCAAGATCAAGCCCTTTTTCCTGAGACGTTTGGCTCAGGACTCGGGTATGAGACCTATTTTCAAGCACAACATTTCCACTGTTTGTAATGGTATGGTCAAAGAAAAGGGCATGTGAGTAAACTTCTTTGATTTTTGATGTAGGACTCTAGGTTTTACCTATTTCTTATTGTCACCCATGGTGAGTTTACCAACTCTCTTGTTTGCCTAGTTATGGTGGCTAATTATGATCTTGAACTTCAGCTGTTTTCTGTCACTGTTGCTCCTCAGCAGTCGCACACTGCCTTTTGCTTTGCACAAAACGCCACAGTTGATATGGGCTCAAGGGCAAAAAATGAGCTAATTTTTCTTCAGTGTATGTGAATCATGCCTTGCCTAATCTCAGTGTAAAGCTGGGGTCAGTTGTACTATGTGTAAAGCTCTCTTTATACCGTTGGAGCGTGTCTGCATTAGAAGTTTATATTGCTGTAGTTACAACAGTGTAACTTCCCCAGTGCAGGAGTCGGTATAATTAATGTTGGGGGCACAACAGCCCTATTGGTTTTATTCATAATGAAGACTAAAGATGGAGCTTGCAAAAGTGCTGAAGTGACTTACAAGCGCAACTTTTGTTGTATCACAGGTCACAGATTCATTAATCACTCTTAAACCATGTCTTCACAAGGAGATTTTTATCCCCACCAGCCACAATCCTGTAATCATATGGCTATATTCATAGTACAGGAGCAGATCTATGATTTCAGATAAGGCACTCTGTCAGAAGTTATTTTTGTGGGACTTATCTAATTAATATATGCATCCATACTGCAGTAGTTGCACCTCTTGAGCTAAAACAGCACAACCCTCTGTGTGAACAAGCAGTAGGAGATTTTGATAATCCCACACTTTAATGGTGTTGTTCCTTTAACTAAGTAGCCAGGATTTTAGATCTAATCACATTTCATTAGTGTTTTTGTCAAAGGGTTGAGAGAAGAATCTATAAACCAGTGGTTTCTGAAAGAAGATGATCTGTAATCACATACTTTACTGGTTTCCTCTACCATCCAGTATTCAGTTGGCCAGCTCTGTCTTCATCAGCAAATGTCACTCGAGTTACAGGGAACCTATAAGCTTTCAAGGAAAGGAAGAGTTTTTTTCAGGAAGACCATTTTATTTCTACAGGTTACAGGTATTTCTGCTAGCAGTGCTAGAAAAGCAAGATTACTGTGTGTGTGTTTTTAATACAAAAAGCAGATTTGCTGATATAACTGTTATTTGCACTGTTTATATTCAAATGTCCTTTAAAAAAAGCATCATCAAAATTTACAGATAGTAAGAGTGTGCAAATCAGAACACTTATCTTCTTTTTATAGGCTAAAATCAAATTATTCCTCACATTTTTCTCAGTTACAGAGTATTAGATTGCAGTGTCTGTAAGTTACTTGCTTTTTCAGAAAGGTATATTCCAAAACCAAAATTAAATACCACATCAAGACTTTTTAATGTTTTTAAAAATTCTCAGCAATTATTACTTGTCCTACCGTATCAACCCAGCATCGTTCATAACCCTATCCACGGCAGTGGAGAGTAGCTCGCATCACAATCAGATTCTTAATTAATTACCATGTAGCCTGCTACCTTAAAAATACAGGTCGAAAAATGGTATGTTAACCTTTTAATTTTTTTTTAACCTAATAAAATAACCAACTTGTTTTGTGACCTGTAATTCTGAATCTGATTGAGTTTTCAATATACTGTAATTCACAGATTTTCTCCCCTCTAGCACTAGGTTTGTATCTGTCACATGGTTTTCAGTGTTCCTAATGAGCTGTTAACAAGCTGTCAATTACCTATGCAAATGAGGCAAGCAGAAATGGAGGGGTTGCTGTACCTAGAGTTAAAGTGTGCTACCTCGGATTGTTACGAAATAAATCATTTTGGTTTTAATAGCTGTCTGTGCCCATGTGGCTTGTGTCATGTAGGCACATTTTCATTATATTATTTACCCAGCAATAAAATGCTGCAGGGGACTTTGGGGTGATTAAAAAGTTGAAGGGGGGAGGGGAACTCGCACAGGCAACTTCATTCTTTCCTGCTTTGCACCTTCTGCTCTTCTTGGGTCGGGGCTACAAGGCTACAAGCTGTCAAATGCCCCAGCCCCTTTGAAACCAATGACAATTCGGGAGTTCTGGCCTGATCCTGCCAGAATATTTAACAAATGTCCTTGCTAGATATGTAATGGAGCCTTATGAGCATATAAAGTTAAACAGAGGAATCAGGAGTTGAAATCTTTAATTTGGGGAGAAGCGTACATTTTAGATATGTATTCTCAGCTTCCTAAGAGCTTTCTTACTGAAAAGCCTGGCAGGAGAAAGCTTGCAATTTTATTTGTGTTATCCTGTAAGGAATTCTTTCCCCCTTGCTAAGGTCAATGAAATTTCGCCTTTAAATTCCCTTTCCCTTTGCTTTAGCTTGCAATTGATGCTTACTGTAAAACATTTTGTGATACTTTGTATGAAGAATGTTGTATAAAATGAAATTGCATTGTATTTATGACCAGCACTGTAATAACGGTCTATCAGTGTTTCCATTATAAGTCCCGATTGTTGAGGGCTTTAAAACTCACCCATAAAAATTCACTCAGGACTGCAGCGTGGTCTACAAAGGATAAACAAATCCCTTTGGATATTTTTGAGTTACAATATGTGAAATCAAGAATGGAAATTAGACTTTTAGAGGTTTTCTCTCATTTTGGTATGTGTGTGTGTGTGTGTGTGTGTACATATATTCATGTTTTAAAAGATGGGTCAGAAGCATTATTTTCATCATTTAAGCATGTGTTATCAAAAAGCACCTAAAAAAGTTAATGGACTGCATTGTTTTGCTCCAACCCAATCAAGGATGTTTGGTAAATCTTCTGGCAGGATCAGACTTAAACTCCTGAATTGTTAGGGGCGCCTGACAGCTTGTAGCCCCAACCCAAGAAGAGCAGAAGGTGCAAAACAGGCAAGAATGAAGTTGCTTGTGTGAGTTCCCCTCCCCCTCAACTTTTTAATCACCCCCAAAATCCCCTGCAGCATTTTATTGCTGGGTAAATTTGCACACTCAGCTAACTCGGCTGAAAGGTCATTGGCATACGTACTTTTCTTCTATCCTTATGTCCATTATATTTAAGGTTCAAGGGACCTGAAATTGTGCACACTGAAGCCAGGAAGCCTGGGGTGAAGCAGAGAGACGTGTTCTGGTAGGAAGCCAGGACAGGAATTTGAGAGATATAATGAATCGAAAATTGGTAAGTAGAAATGAATTAAATAAGATTCAAGAATGTCTTTTCAGATGGGAGAAACCCCAAAGAAACAGTCTGCGGGGGAATTGGTAGGCTAATCTTTCACCAATCAATCCTGATGGAAGCTTTCTGGTCAAAATGTCAGTGGTAACTTTATTTTCTGCTGGTATGTACAATAATCCTTTTGTTCCATCTGCAAACACTAGGGGGTAAATTTTTAGCGTGATGCTTAGGGATTTAGCTGTAGGACTCCCATTAACGATAATGGGAATCATGTAGCTTGAGCACTCTGCATCGTGCTGAATATTTACCCCTCAGTTCAGAGCACTCTCTCGTTGAATTTTTAATTATATTTACAGATAAATTCCATAACCAAATATCATCAGCTCTCAAGCAGATTGTTTTATTAAAAGGTGCAGATTTCCAACTTCATTTTGAGCTGCAACCTACAGTGATTGGTTTAGCAGCTGAGTAATTTTTTTAAAGTGTCTATTTAATAATGCTTGATTTGTCAGTTTCAGAGCATTTGGGAGACAATAAATATCAGAAAGTATCCCACCCTGCGTGTGTATGCCAGATAAATGCAAAATGTGAATATTCTACCTTGTACTGAACTTCAAAAAGGCATGCCGTGATACAGCTTCTCTACAAGCTCTTTCTGGAAAGCCCTACTTCTGCATAAATCTGTGGTTGAAATCAGTGGTAGTATACAAACATTCAGCACTAATATGGCACAGGTGGTACAGTTTTATTTGCATTGCTGAAGATAAATTTTAAGAGTCAAAAAATTAGGAGATTTGCCCAAAGCCAAAGAGGTTAATGCAAGAGAGGATACTAGAATTAAAAAGTCCCTCGCTTCTGTGCCCTATAGCCTATACTCATGCCAAAATCTAACACCAATATAAGGAAATACAAAAGAGACTGTACACATACAGGTCTTCCTAGCTCCTCCCTGAAGCACGCTTCCAGTTGCTTTTGCAGCTCTTACTTCTTGAAGCAGCTACAACCAGCTCTGCTCTGAGACTGTTGAAGTGACCTGTCAAGTCAGAATGATTCTGCTGGTTTAGTTCATGTTTGTCTGGCTGGGACAGGAGAGCTGCTTTTTGTTTCAAACTCTGGGTGAGATTAGTCTCTCTTTCCAGGTGTTCTGTCAAGGAGACTTCAAGGATGCTCAGCTAGTCGTTGAAGGCTGTGGTGTGACCACTTTGTGGTGCAGCTATTCTAGGGGTCCCCATGCCTATACTCAGCTGCTGTCAGCAGAAATGCTATGAATAAGAACACAAATTGATACAGCTTTTTAGTTCCACTCATGGCTGATACGTTTCACATGTCACTTTGGCTTGCACCAGAGGACTGGACTGACACAGAGCAATCCTGAGATCAAAAAAGCACAAAGGCATTTTGACTGAGCCTTGTTGTCCCCTACAGTTTCTTCCCAGACGATGATTAGTTGTCCTCAGTTGAAATGGCTGTTTCAAAGTGTGTGCCCATAAAAGCTTGCCTGCATAGGAGGTTGCCTTTGAAGATTTTTTTGGTACTCTGTAAATGGACCCAAGGAATCCATAAACTGAAAGTTTCTGCATCAATCAATGCACAAGAACTGCCCTCATGTGAAAGTGCAAGCCTTGGCTCCTTTAGGAAGTGTGAGGTTTGCTGTGAAGGGCATAACTGTGTTCGAACAACTGACTAGAGAGCAGAGACCCTCCCAGGGTATGTTTGTACTTAATCCGTTTGATTCGTGCTGCAAACACCAAAGCTCAGATAAAACATATAATGCTTCCTCGCCCTTTCCAGTAACCTGCGCGCATGTGAAGCAGTGATGCCGTGCCTCCATGTGCCCCCAGAGTTCAGGTTTGTGATCCAACAGTTCTCTACCAGCCAGATTGGGACTGGTGGAGCTTCCATTTGACTTTGGTGGAACATAACCGAATACCCATCGCCACTCATGGCAACAATCTTGAACGGGGATTGATTCCCTCTCAAAGTCAGTGGAAATTCCCATTATGGTCGATAGCCTGGGATCAAACCAGAATATCCTTTAGAAAGAAACTGAATAGTGATCAGCCTGTCTTCCCAATGTGGGTGATTGACAGTACAAGACAATGAGTCAACCTCCATAATATTTTCCCTGAGAAAACTTTTTTTTTGTATGCTAATCTTATATCTGAATATATACCCTAATCCTAGTATTCATATCTCTGCCCTCAGTAATCATCAACCCATCTCTAATGTTCCCTTTGTTCAGAAGAGGTAAACTCTTCTCACTTTTCAGTAGCAGATTACACAAAGGGAACTTTATGGTATATATTACACTCACAAAGCAGTTTTCTCCATCTTGCAATCACTTTAAAAA
>VZRU01015254.1:551713-599275 GCA_013398155.1 Pedionomus torquatus
GGTGCAGAGCAAATATTTGTGGTACAAATTAAGTACTTTTTTGGGATTGCTTTGGTATGACCCTAAGAACAAATCAGAAATGAAACTTAGGTTCCAGAAAACGTCCTAAGTCAGTTTGAGCCTATTTTGTCACTCTCTTTGGCTGAATTTTGCAGTTCTCAACTGTTACTGAGAATTATAATACGGAAAAATAGTCTTTTAGAAGACAAGTAATTGATGGTCAGACAAAAATATTATAAACATAAAAAGGCTGTTACTGCTTAATAATTACTGATGCAGTCTGCAACTCATGTTGTTTTCAGGAATCTTGCAGGAATAGGGTTAGTTCTTCTGTAGGCAATACTTCATTTTCTTGCTTTACAAGGTTTCTTTTAAAATTTAGAATTTCAAGGAAAGAAGAAGCTCTAGGGGCAAGCGAGATGAAGAATCCAGAACTTGAGCTTGTGTGGTATTAGGATTTCAGTCAACCACGGCTATTTCCTCTGCATAGTTGTCCCTGCTGTGTTGGGAAGGCTGTGCTATTTGCAAGGTAGCATGATCAGAATGAGAAGTAAACCCAGTCCTAGCCACTTACAAAAACTAAAGATCTCACAGCTGAAAGAGTGGTATCTTAATCAACTTCTGATTGGGTGATTACGTTCTCTCTACTTACATCCCCTGAAATTTCAATTGGGTACAATCTTTTTTTTTTCAGTTAGACTCATCGTTTATGTTTTAAGTGCTTGCTCTCTTTCACCTCCGATGGAGCTGATTTTCAGGAGTAGCTAAAGAACTTTCATCATCTACACAGAGCTATGTGCTCTTTTGGGAAGAAATTCCTTAATATATATATATTATAGATAGGTTGTTGCTGGTTTGCTACAATATTGTGGCATGGTTAAGAGAGACACAGAAGAAAGATTTGACATAGTTCAATTAATTTTGAAGAAGAAATCAAGAATATTTTTTGTACATCCTTAAATAATGCTTCTAAAGTTAAATTCTGTGTAATAGTTGCTCAGACAATTACTCATATATATATCAAGATAATGCTATTGTTAAATTATATTTGCTACTCTTCTACTTTTAAGATCTAAGACACAGTTTCAGAAAACAAAACACAATACTGTTCCCTTATGCTTAACTTTGTAGAACTGAACTTTTTTTTAATTTGCCTTTTTTTTAAACTAATGTAACTCCATGAACACTAGTGAAGTTTTTACTGTATATACAGTATTTAACTTCGAAGTAAATGAAGTATCATTATAGGCCAGAGTTTCCTTCTGGAAGTTATGAGAAGGCAGCAGTTGCTAATATAGTGATGTATTATCATTCATCTTTGCCCTAGTCCAGTTAGCTATAGATCCACCCAAGCATACAGTGTAGGAGGATTCCATTCTGCAAGATTAAATCTTCAGTTCAATGAACCTAAAGTGGCTTAGGGTGTGTCTGGCAAGCTACACCATTGAGAATAAGTGAAAGAAAAAAAAGAGAGGACCATGCTTTTGTTGTCTACAACCTAGAGTCAACTTTGTGTATTTCATACTGATTTCCTTGTACTTCTAAGCAGTTGGTATATTTTTGAATTTAGTATATAAAATAAGAATAACTTCAGTCCACTCAGTAGAAACACATGACTCTAAATTTCAAATGCAAAATAAGAATTGCTTCCTGCTAGATCTGCTCATGTCCCTTAAAGCATCAGTAGATTTAAACTTATTAATAGTAAGGTAGCAACCATAATGCAGAGAAACAGTCTTCCAGTTACTCATGACGATACAGAAAGATAGAGGAATTACAACAAATTAATCAACTTTAACCTCCCAAATGATACCTGTTTTTAAAATTTCTCTTCTTTTAGCAAAATAACACCTCCAATTTAATTTATTTATTTTTTCCCCACGCATATTCTTTATCTGTAATTATCTCTTTGCCAGTTACAGGGTATTGGAACTAAGTGAGAAAAACCTGTTGGAGTCTGTGCAGACTTTGAGGTGTTTTCCATGAGGGACTGGTTTAAATGACACCAGCTCCAGCATGGTGTTCTCCATTGCTTCCATACTTGGAGGTATTCCAAACCTGACTCAACAATATCCTGAGCAACCTGTTCTAATTGACTCTGCTTTGACCATGGAGTCAGACAGGGTGGTCCCCAGAGGTCCTTGTCAATTTCAGTCATCCTGAGATATGGTGACTGCCAGTGGTGAGGGTGACAAAACTAAATTGTAACATGGAAAGTCTTTCCTTTCATTCTGTCAGGCTCTGTAGCAATTTGCAGTGACATTTCCCAACCAGTGAGTTCAGCCACACCAGAAGTGCTGGGAGATGTGAGGTGACCATGTCTGAGTGATGTGACAGAGATGATCCTATAAAACACAGGAGACAAGGTGGGAGGGAGACAGGGTGGCCATAGAACAAATGCCAGAGAGAGGAAGCAAGAAGAGGGACACAAGGTGGAACTAAAAATCCAGTCTGGGAGAAGGGAGCTGGATGCAGGGAGGTGTTACACATTGCCAATTTTCTCAAGCAAAGCTTGACTACAGAATATTTGGGAATCATTGGCCCATGATACACAGGCTTTGTTTGCTGAGCTGTTCCAGGGGAAAATATATATTGGCAAAAAAGGATTCCTTTTTCTTCAACTACCTTTTGAGTGACATAAGCCATGCCAGCAAAGGGATTCTTACATCTATACAGAGGGTGTTGCTGGCGTATCTATATCAATTAAGGGTGTGATTTTTTCATGCTTGTGACTGAAACAGCTTTGTCAATAACACTTTATAATTTAGACCTGGCTTGAGAGCTGTCCTGGCTCTCAAGCAATTGCAGAATGTTGGGGATTTTAGAGTGAACTCCTTTATTGTTGGCAAAGAAATAAAAGGACACAAATGCAGCATAGTCATTTTGAATAGATTTCTTTTTTATTGTTATTCACAGCACAAGCAGAATTTCTTTTTGTTTGGAAAGGTGGTGACTGAAGAAGCAAAAATAGCACCCTCATAGCAGCTGTGCAGCTTCATGGCAGGGCATCCACTGAAATACAGGCTTTCTTCGTAATCAAAAGCCGAAAGGTTCCTGTTATGACCATATCCTAGCTAGAAAGGGCTTGTGATATAGCTAGACTGTCAGACACTTCCATTGGAGGCAAGTTTACACTGGCACAAAAAGCTGATAAACTGATACAACTTCTTGAACAGGATAAGTATAGGGCAAAAGTACTCTTTTGTAGATAAAATGGCATATACGTCAGGGGAGTTGCTGCCGTAGCAGTGCTGGTTAGGAGAGGAAAGTGTGGGTTGCTTGCTCTTTGTCTTTTTTCTTTTGTTTTTTTTTCTTTTCTTCCCTTCTCATTTCTTCATTTCTTCTTCACAATCTTAATCAACACAGCAATGCCAGCAGAACTCAGCTGCCAGACTGCTGTGTTTCTTTGTGTAATTTATTCCACCCTAAAAAAAAATGAGTGGTTTTTGTGCACATCTTCTCTTTTACTCTCACCAGACATCCCTGTATTTGGTCAGAACAATAATTCTTATGTGACCAAAGTGATAACTCCAGGTCCGGTGACATAACACTGTTTAAGGGAGTGCTTTCTCAGAGGACAATCCTAAAACCCTGCTGCTACTGAGAGGAAACAACCTGTCTTCCTTCCTCATTCTAGCTCTGGAGTTTGTTTGATGCCCTAGCAGGCTACTTCAGCTCACTATACAGGCAGAAAATGAACGTAGAAAATAACAATGCACCATTTTCTGCCAGTTTAGTGAACTAAATTGGTTAGCATAGAGGTCAGCTGAACACCAGTGTCTCTGCAAAGCAAGAAGTAGTAGCCTACATCTGAGAGCAAGGGATATGAGTGGAAACATTTTTTTGTGTGTCAGCACTAGGTTGATTTATCTGTCTTGAAAAACTTTCTAATGCCAGCTTAAACCTGGGTCACAAAATGATAAAGCAGTGCTAGAATGGCCATCCACACCAAAATGTGTGTTTGTTTAGCTGACTCTGAATATCAGAGCTCTCAGGCTTGTCTGAACTTGAAAGTCTATGTGGCTTGACTGGTGCTCTCTCTGAAGAGATGCAGTTTATGAGGGTCACTTGCTGAGGTAGCTCAAACCCAGTTCCAAGAAAAGGACTTCCTTTTGATATCAACATTACCAAGTGTGCCTTAGGCTCCGTGTTGCTACAGCCATTTTGATGAGAAAAGATGTTTTTTTCAGGCTCGTAATCAACAGAAATGATTATCATACTGGCAAACCAGTGAAATGGAGACCAAGTTAAAAGCAGTAAAAGAGTTCTGCCGGATAAGAAAAACTAAGTAGTTTCTTGGACACAGAGAGAAGGAACTGTTGTCTTTAAGATGGTGTGCTTAGCAGTGGACCATGCAGCAGTTTCTGTTAGAGCAGCAGTTGCAGAAAGTGATGCCTCTTTTCCATGCAATGTATTTTCTTTCAGTAAAGCCATTAGCTTTAGGGTTTTTTTTCTGCAAACTGATAGACTGTCAGTCTTCAGATCAGTGAATACTTAGGGATTTTTTTAATTGCATGCATTTCTTTGCTGCTACCTTGTGTGTTATGTATGCAAAATCAAGCCTCCTTACATTTTAATTGGAGAAAGAAATGTGTTTGGTTACAAGTCCAAATGGGAGTAAAAAAAGACCTGAACAAAAACCAATTTAAAGAATGAATGTTGGGAGGTGCCTTTTTTCTGTGATTCACAAAAAGCTCTTTTGTCAGAAATATTCAGGCAGCTGCCCCATGGCAGGGTAATATTTGTGAATGCTGAAAGTTGCACAGATATTAATACGAATCACTGCACATCTGCAAATTTCTCCCTAAAAATACACAGTCCATTGCTTATTATTAGTTGCTATGTAATATTCATGCCTCTAAAATCATCTAGCACGGGAGGAGAAATAGTTCCTTGAGTTTGATCAATTTCTCTGTAACAGCAGTGACTAAATTTAGTGGATACTGTGCCTGTCATGGAGCAGAGGTTGGAGTATTTCTTACCTTTACCTGAGGGGCTCTTTTAACAGTACTTTGTGTGTCATAAATACTGTGTGCTTAGCACCAGAACAGGAATGACTAGCAAAAAGCTGAAGCAAACAACCCACAAGCCAAAATGGTTGGGTGAACTATTCAACAAATACCTATGACAAATAAAAGCAAAATCCATTTGCAAATTATTTGTTAATCAAAACGAGCTGAATCCTTAACTGGTATAATTTGTAGCTAACAGTTTGTGAAGCTCTAATGGGCAAACAAACACTTGAAAGAAATGAAATACCATGGCTGATTTTAATTAGATTTTTTACTATTAATGCACCCAGAGATATTAATTTGCTTCTCATTATGAGTGAATTAGCTGAAAAAATATCAGGCCATGAAACAATATCTATCTATCTATATATATATATATAAAATTACAGACCTGGGAACAGCCACAGTGAACAGGAACTTTTATTTGTTTTCTAGATGCTTCAAAACCTAACAGCTCCATTCTCTGCATGGCAGAGATGTATGGTGCCTGGGCACTCACAGCACCACTCAAAGTCCTCAGAGGCATTTGTGACCACACTTCTCAAAATTCTTCCTCTATGGCAGAGCTGTCAGAGGGTCAATGAGTCATCTCCTAGGGTAAAAACAGCCTCTTCCCATCCCTCCAGCCACAGGCAGCCTAAATCAGCAGTTCCCAGGCTGTAGCTATCTCCTGGCCATTTTGCACAAGGGTGTAGCAAGAAGTCTGCAGAGGCTGACTGAAGATTACCCGTTTACTACATCTGTGTGGTTACCCTGATGGCTGGAAAGTTGGGATCACAAGTTTGGGAAACACTGTATAGAGATGTATTTCTCAGCCCTACTGAAAGTGCTGTCACAGCCACAAAGTATGTGTATGTATGCATTTAAATGCTTGTATTGGGAGTCTTAGAGTTATGCTAAGAGAGACAAGAATGCCCTTAATAATATTGACTGTAGGTGCCATTTAAACAAATATTTATGAAGTCGTCTCGCAACTGAGATCTGTAGAAGTCTAATTACCTTTTGGCTGTGAAAGCAGAACTTACATTCATGTTGGGTTGTTAGGGTCAGGACATGATCTTTCAAGGTATGTGGATCATTGTATTCCAGTGTTTAAGACTTGTCCTGAGCTACTATTGAAGTACAAACTTACAAATGAGTAAGGCTCATTTTAACTTATAGTAATTCTACTTTTTTATGGTCTCTTCAGTTTCATTTAATCTGTGTTTGCCTGCTTTGTGTATATCCCCACTGTCTTTCTCAGACGTGGATGCAAACTGCAGATAAGAGTGTGTACTTTTTTCCTTTTTTTTTTTTTTTTTTCCTTCTTATGACTGCTGTGAAGTTACAGTTGCAATATAAAGATGACAAGAAGTTCAAGACAAGATAAAGGACCCCAGTGTGATTGGACACTGAGAGGTGCACCAGACTTCCTACTTTTGCTTGTCACTTCTCTTTTTATTCTTTGATTAAAGTCTTTTTCCTTTACTTACATCCTCCATTAAGATGTCTCAGTGTCATTTAGGGTGTTAATTGAGAGGAGGTTTAAGCTCATCAAGGCGATTATAAGTGATAGTTAAAAATTTCTATATATGGCCTATGCTGGAATCAGCACAGTAGGATGCCATTTTTCTTTTATCTAACTGACATTGGTAATAATAGATGAAATTATTACTAAATCGCAGCTGCAGAGATGATATCATGATTTTTTTGTGTAATCTTTGATGAAAAATTAATTTTTGAGAGGGATAATTTAAAATGATTTAAATAGTATTATACTGAAGTCCTTACTGGTAATTAACACCAATCTTGTCAGAAGTGAATCCACTTTTGCAGCTGTTTCTAAAGATACCTACAGTATTTGTAACTTTTCTGGGAGTGAAATTATAGTGTTTGGACTTTATTTTTACTGCATAAGGACCATTAAGAGAAAAGGATGCTAATAGAGAAGGCTTTGTTCTCCGATTGGGCCAAATTCTATTTCGCATTTGCAGTGTTTCTCTGTGTGCATTTAATTAGCTATGCTCAGCATGTAAGCAGAGTTTAGTATATGCAAAGTAGACTTTACATGGTATTTATATGTATGTGTTCTCATGCCAGTGTACACATAGATCTGTATATCTTTATGGTTTAGCTATATACGTATACACAACTTTATTTGCGAGGGGTTTAATTGGTTGAACAGATGGCTGATCAGAAATGCTTCTTCATCTTCATCAGTGACTCGTCTTTCTTTCTTTGCATCGACTTTCATCACAGTGGCAAAAAAGTGCTCTAACGAGAAACAGCTGAAAATAGATTTTTCTTTGGTACTTTCATCATGCTTTAAATGACAGAAGTGGATTTTTTTGTCCTATATATAAAGACCTGCAGGAGAAGGTTAAAAAAGGAAATATAGTGAAATCTAAATAGAAAAATTTGAATGAGAATATGGGAGAGCCTCAGATTATTCCTCTTATCTTCGTATTTTACTTTCTTCTTTTTTAAAGTACATGCTGATTTTTGACAAGATATATAGTCGTGGTTATTCACGCCAGCTACAGTACCTGCCAATCAGTTTTTCTTTTCCTCGAGTTTGGTGCAGAAAGGGGGAGGGAGGGACAGGAGTTGAAAGATGACACAATGGCTTAGAGGACTGTTACTTTAGGTATTCATTAAAATAGGAGTTACATGGCCAGCTTCTGCTGTTTCTGCAATTTTATTATATTCAAATCAAAGTCTGGCTTCTGTAGGCTTTATAAAGGATACAATGTGCCTTATAAACAGAGTGCAGGGTTCATGTAAGAGTGTTTCAGTTACAAGCAGATTCATGGCTTGAGTTTATGTATAGATATATGAATAATCTGTCGCATTTTTAATTTGAAAGAATAAGTTATCCAGTATTTTCTTTAGCCGGCATTAAAATCTTTTGCAAACAGTTGATTTTAATCTGCATTCCTGTGGATTCAGCACTGTTCTTGTGTTAACTTTGCAAATTGGTAAACTGAGGAACGCTTTGACTGAGGGAACTGAGAAAATCAGGCAGCTGGCTGAAAGTTAAAAGCAAAAGCAGAAGTTAGGGATTCTGATCTCCTCTCTCCTTTCTCTAGCAGCAGACCAAAACCACTGGAAAAGTATGGTTTACAAAGGAAAAATTACTCCTTGTATTTTTAGAGTGGTATGAAGTGAAAACGGAAGAAAGACCCCTTGGCTTCAGAGGAATAACCTGATTTTTTTTCCCATATAAAGCATGGGTTTTATACTCTTTCTCCTTATGAGCTGAGTCAAGAATCTGCCCTTCTGCTTGGTGCAGCTTTGGAAGGGCCATGGTCCTTCACAAGTGTACTGGGGGTGGGGGGGCAGAGGTACATTTCTACTGTAAGATGTGGCTGAAGCCTGGGGCTGCAAGCAGAAATCTTTTCAGTGGGGGGAACAGCAATATAGGAAGACTAAAGTTGTTCATTACTTCTGGGACGGGTCAATCCAATGCAGACACTTTAGAGATGAAAGGGTGGAATGCATAAACCAGAAAATTCTGGAGGTTAAGAATGTGGAGGGAACAGTTAGTACCTCACAAATATGACATACAGGAATAGGCAACTTCTAAATTCTGTTATTAAAAGACTTTCCAACAGTGACAGAGACTGGGATTCAGGTATTGGTATAAATGACCACCATCTGGCTCTGTAGTTTCAGTTCCTTGGACTGGGACAATATGGAGATAGGGAAGATATTATTAGGACTCTTACCTCACAGCTTTGATGTGGCTGGTCATGTTCTTAAAACAGCAGCCAAAAGTTGTACCATAATTTCCTTTTTCCCCCAGAACAATTACTGTAAGATGAGGAGGATGTTTGTGTGCTGGAAGGAGAAAGAAAAGGTGCTGGGAATAAGAACAATGGCTTTGGATTTCTGAGCCTTTCTTTTGAGATTGTGACCCCTTGTTTGCAGGCTTTGAAGCCCCGATAGAAAGGGTGTGGGTTTAGGAGGAGGTAATCTTGGCTCGGGAGGTCCAGCAGATGGTGTTGGCAAATGGCACTGTGGGCTCCTGCAGCGTGGTGCAACACTCTGGAGGTGGGTAGGGGAGCAACGAGGTTGTGGGAAGCAGCTGGTGGCAAATACACTCAAGATGGCTCCAGAGAGCAACCACAAACAGCTTGGTAGGGTGGAGAAGGAGCAGAGTATAGCTCAGCACAAATGAACCAGTGCTGCATTTATGTCCCTCTTCAGGAGGATGTGTGAGAGGTGGAAGTCAATAGCTGTCAGAAAGTAGGGTAATGCGTTGCTGTTCTGGTCACCCTCAGCCTTCACAAGGGAAACCTTTCTTAATATAAGCCTAAGGTCTTAGAACCCAGAAAGGCTGCCATTAGAAAGAATCTCAAAATCTCTTTTCATGATTGGAGGCACTCAGTTCCTTTTCATGTTGGTGTAAATCCATAGGCTTTCCACTGAAGCCTGTGATACACCTTGATGTGAGAGGTGGTCAGAGGACCAGGCTGCCTTCTCCCTCTCTCCTTCTCTCTCTTTTAATGTTAACAATAATGAAAATAATCCAGGAAATTAATATCAACCACTTCTTTTTCTAAAGAGATTACTAGCTTGTAAAAAGTGGCAGGCAGTTCTTTCTAATCTATTGATGGTGATCTGGCTTCAGCTAGACAGGTTTTAGGTGGTACCTGAGGATAAAGAAGTAGCATGAAACAAAAATGGGCAAGAAACATAAGCTTGAATTCTGATTCATTCAAAGCACTAGGACAGGTAAGAAGAAGGGATCTGCAGCATTTACACATCAGGTAGCACCAGCCAGGAGCTAGAATATTATGGACTAGACTTTATGTAAAGCAGCTTCACACAGCTTTGCCGATGCATCTCCATCCAGAGCTGTAGTATTTTTCACAGCTGTGGACCTTTATCTGCAAAGCCTTACAAACCTGATTAACGTAGTTTTCTATATATTGCAAAAAGACTTTATACAACAGTAAAAACAAGTAACAGGAATGTCACCAGTGTCCTGCATTTCTCAAAGCTTCAGGTTATTTCTGGTTATTATTTACCATGCCTCCCTATCTCATCATGATTGCTTTTTACTTCATAAGTGCCTCGTTTTAAGTAGTGGCTATGCAGTAAATTGTTATTAGGTATTCAGGCCAGAAGGTCTAAGGCTCCTGGCTGCAGTCATGGGGACGGTAGACAAAAAGCACTCTTGGTTGGCTGAAAAGGACATCATCATCACAGCCCTGCAACTAGGGTCCATGCCAGACGTTCTATGTTGTTGCTTCCAAGATGGACAGATGGGGACCTTATAAAATAAGACAGGATGCTTCTTCCTTGCCAATGTCTAAGCATGCTGCCTCCATACCTGTTCCAGGTGTTGATGTAAAGAAGCAAGGTGACTCTCTTGCACATAATGTATAACATGCTCAGTTACACAGAATAGAATGTGAATTGTCACATCTTTTGCTGGTACAAATCAGTGCCGTAATTCTTCAGTCCATCCCTGATTAAAAAGAAGGATTATTGGTTTAAAAGCTCTAAAACTAAAGTTTTTGAGACCATACCTCTATACATTAGGCAAGAGGTTTGGGGTTTTTTTATGAATGATTTAAAGATAAAGAAGGAAAAAGTGAATGTGAGCTTAGATTATATTTTTACTACTTTATTACATGTAAAAAGGTGTGACAATTGTGGGTTGTATTTTTTTTCCCTTTCTCTGTTCCTCCTTTTTCCTGTTATATATCCAAATCCATTTACTATGATCTATGCCTGAAATGCTGGTGAAATGATGACATCATAACAGTCCAAAAGATAAAGGGATGAATAAATCATGGAAAGTAAAGGAATTTTAATGCTAATTCGTGTTACATTTTGTATTTTGTAACACCACTGAGTTGTACTACAGTATAACCTTTTGGAGAGGGTAAATTTAGATTTTTTTTCTTCTTTTCCCATCCTCTTCAACCATGCTGATACGTATTTTTAAATCACTAATCAGTTCAGTGATTAAAATACAGGAAAGCCAAATCTGACATTTAAAAATATCTCAAAGAAAAAAAACAAAACACCAAACACACCCCAAACCTCACTCAAGTAACAAGAATAAAATAAACCTTTTGGCATTCTTTACTCATTCATCATGAAGCATGAGCTGTATAAAACTAACTCCTGCTAAATTATTTGTAGGTCACCTTCTTCTGAGATAGTAATTCATTCCCTGAAATGAAAAGACAAATAGATTTTCTGTTCTTTTATAGGAGGCATGCTTATACTTTAAAAACATTTTTACATTGGGTTTAAAGAATGATAAAGATATTTCAGTGTTATCTGATGTTTAGAGTTACAGCATTTTCTGGTGATCTTAACTACACACTCACAAAAGTGCAAAAGCAACTTTGAAAATGCTTTGGCAGACTTCACATGTTAATCATTGCAGAATGGTTTCAAATTAATGAATAGAGTGCAATTGTTTCTATATAAGTGCCTCGCTCTGGGACGCAAATGAAATAGAAATTTAGTGTAGTAGCTTGGAAGACAATGATTAATATTTACACTTCTCAGCTGAAAAGCCCCAAAATGTTATAAAAAGGTAACTTTTAAAAAGTAGAGTACTTGCTTCCCTGCTAATAGGCAGCACTTAGGCATCTAAAGTCAGTCTCTCTCTTTCTCTCCCCTTCCTTTCTTACCAGAACAATTGTGATGCTGACTGTAATGCCAAATTCATGTATGTTTTTCTTCTTGTTATGCCATTAAGATGATTCATTTGCAGTTAGACTACACCACTTCCTCCTTTTTAAACGTGTTTTGCTATTTCACACTTGTACTTTACTTCTGAACATACATTTACTTGATTTGTACATTTTTAAACTCCAGACATAGTGCTAAAAACCTTATTTATTCAAAGTTTTTCATTAAGAGAATTTAAATGTATCACAGGATAGGTAGCTGTACCTGAACACTCATTGCCAAATAGACCCCAAAATATTGTTGTTCATTGTTCCATTCTACATATTCAATAGATATTTGATCCAAATGTATAAAAAATATGAAAACATAGAAAAGCTTTGAGTTTTCTATGAGGAAAAGAAAATATGGAAAAATAGTATGATATTGTACTCTACTTAGGGGCAGTGGTTAGGGGTTTTTGCTAGAGAAAATAGCAAAATGCAGAGTCTGACTAGTTTCTTGGAATCTTATGTTTAATACTTCTTCAGTATGGAAATCAGGCAAAATTACTTGAAAATGGCTGTCAAGTGTTTGATCATAGCAATATAAAATCCCTGAGTAGAAAGAAGAAAAAAATCCCAGTAAAGTTTTGAGAAGGTTTGAATATCAAGTAACAGACTGGGCTGCTGTCTTCATACTTCTGGTGCGTTTTTAACTAGGCTACCTTGTGTTCTTTTCTTTCCTTTCCAAACCCAGTATTTAAAAGTCCCATATGGCAATAGATATTGCTGGAATAGAATGCATACTGTTCTGGAATCAATTTGATCTGAGTTAACTTTCTATATTTTAAAAGGCAGCTGAAATATTTTGCCTTCGCTACATTTTCTTTTGACCTAGTCCTCATTCCCTCTCTGCCCTTATCTCATCAGCAGCCCTCCATATGGGTGTTCATGTAGGATACAGAACTTTATTTTTCAGTCATGTACAGACATAGAAGAGGAGGGAAAGGAAGAGGCTGGTATAAGAGTTCTTCTGCCCAGTGATATTTATGCTTAGGTAACAGACAGAGGGGGATTGAGGATGACATACACTGTATGTGATAATACCAGACCAGATGTATAAGGTATGTGTTCTTCATTATTGGGACAGGAATGGTAAAGAATGTGAATAGAAAAAAACCATAATTTTACTTAGAACTTGATGCTAGAATTATTTAACTTTGAAGAACAAAGCTAATGTTTAAACTTAATTTTCCTTTGTGATCTGGACTGATGACTCTACCTTTTACTGGCAGACCCTTACCATAGAAGTTAAGTCATGCTCAAGGTCAATCAAAAACCTGAACGGGGACACTGCTAGGGAATAATCCAAAAAATGTACTTATTTTACTTCATAGCCTGCTTAGCAGAGATTCCAACTGCTTGTGACTGACAGCTCTTTTCATCCATCAGAGATTTTGTGTCAATAGGTCAATAGATTTAATACCATGGGGATATCCCCTTCAGATTGCTGATCGGCACCTTACAACAGCCAAAGGCCTGACCTCGGACCATTTGCAGATTTAGACTGAACCAATGGGATGTCAAACTAGGACTTTGGGAGCCTAATCAGTACAAGGGGTGTAGGCTGGTACTACAGCCACCGGCTGCACTGGGCAGATGCTGAGTTCACCAGAACCTTTTCCTTCTGTAATAAAACTACAGAGAAAAGAATTCATATATTCTTGAGATGTTCTTTGCTGGAAAAAGGTGTTTGCAAATTTGGGCTAATATCTACAGCTGTAGATACATACAAATTTTTATGTAATTTTTTTAATATTATATTTTATACATATTATATTATATACATATTTTTATATAGATTTATGAACAAAGCTATATAAATTTGGAAAGCTAATTATTAGGGGAAAACTACTTGTTTCTTAATGTATTTTTAATAGTGGTTTTGATTGATACTGCACATATGCCACATGTACACTTTCTTCTTGTACCTGGTATCATACAGAAAGAAAAACCGACATTATTAGTGACTAATGAACCACAGAAAAATTAATCAGATATCTAAAATTTCTGATCCTATCCATAGTTATTTTAAAATATTCAAGACATAATTACAACTTGCAGCTTTCTTGAAAAACCTCTAGTCCAACCAGATATCTCCTGGAATCAGAGCACAAGAAAAGATCTTTCTCAGATTTAGTTGGTTTTATGTATTTTTTCCCCTAGGTGGCTTTTGTCATTCTAGCTTCTTACTGTAAACCAGCCGCTGGTGGTTTTAAGGTCTCATGTTAAATTCCCACAAGTTTTAGGAAAATAGGTAGAAAAAGCAGTGAAGGGATACCCAAATCAGGTCCCTGCTGAGAAACATAAGTCTTTGTAAGTTAAAGTACATTATTAGTCAGCAGAAAGTAGGCATAGGATAGGGACATTACCGATGCCCCAGTCACAGTAAAGGCTTCGGTCTCAGCTTGAACCCCATTAGATACAGATAATACAAGCATGAGTCAGGAAGCCATAAGCTTCATGAGTTGTATAACTCATTGTTTCCTTCTCCCAGTCTAAAGGAAGGTCTTGTGCAGGGTCACCAAAAGCTCAAGGATGTGTCACTGACAGCTTGAGGGGAATTGGAGTTGTTAGCATGAGTAGCACTGTCACAGGAGGATGTTTTTTTCTCTGTTCCCAATGGATCTCCAGAGCTTCCATTCACTAATTAATGATGGAGGCTGCTGTTGTGGGAAAATAATATAAAGGCCCAGATTTTCTGCTGCAGGCAAGGAGCAAGGAGTGCTAATTGGGAGGGAGGTGTGAGCAAGGATGCCACCTTGCACTGACTGATCATTAGCCAGCTTTTGTCCCTTGCCATGAGTTAGAGCGATCTGAGGGTGACTGTAAATTATGTGGACTGCTAGTGGCACCAAAGGACCATTACGTTAGCTAGCCCTTGCTGGTATGTGAGATATACTTGGTAGAGACGATACATTTTCTACCAGGAAGCACAGGTGGAGAACCTCTTAATTTGGTTTTGAGAATGGGCAAAGGACTGGTTTGGACAAGCAGGAGGAAGAATTAGGTCAAAACCTAAGCTATTTATTAGAATTTCTGCATTAACTTAAGTCTTCAGATTGTACAGATGCTTAGAAAAAGGGCTTTTTGCAGGAGGTGTTGATGAACAGAAAAGGCTCTCTGGTTGAATATACATCAGTGTTTTAATTTCTGCTGCTGCCTGAGTATAGTGGGTACTGCATCTGCTGAACATCCCACACAGTGCACTAGGCTGTGGCTCCAGAGCAAGACCAAACTTCTCAGATGCTTGGCTGTAGAAAACCTCTTCTGAGTAGCTGTACAGTATCCCTTTGACAAGCTCCATTGTGCCATGGGCTTCTTTCTCTGCAGCTGTCTCACAGGTGTGGCAGGATTTGACCAATATATATGACCAATATGTGTAGATCAAGTATGACACAAAGAAGGAAAGGCCTGAAAAGGAATAATTTAATTGCTCTATGCCTGAAAATAACTCAAAGACCAGTCAAAGATAGGCAAGTCTTACTCTTGAGTAGAGTTTATGAGATCCAGCAGAAATGTGAGCTGTTCTGTCAGCTTTGCATTTGATTTCTTTCCTATCATATTCTAGCACAGAGAGTCAGTGCAGAGACAGTCATTACTGTTCTTGCACGTTATGGCAGTTTGGCACTAGGCCATTCTGTGCATACATGCCAAGATGCTTTTATAAAACCATTAAAAAAGCAGTACTAATTAGATATTTAGAAGACTAAAAATTCTGAAGGTTAAAATACCAGTGAAGCAGCTATGACCACAAGTGTGTGTTATATAAGTAAGCCCATAAAGGACTTTCTTCACTGGTGAAAGCCCACATTACAAACTCTGCATTTCTTTTATAATATAAGAGCTCAGACTGTGAAATGTTTTTATATGTGTGCTACTATTTCATACATTTGTTCTCATTTATTATCATTTTTGTAGTTGTATTTAAAAGCTCCACCATCATACCTGTTACTGCACACACAAAAATAGTCTTCATCTTAA
Organism: Pedionomus torquatus; assembly: GCA_013398155.1. Classification (NCBI taxonomy): domain Eukaryota; kingdom Metazoa; phylum Chordata; class Aves; order Charadriiformes; family Pedionomidae; genus Pedionomus; species Pedionomus torquatus. Next base: position 567,387 of record VZRU01015254.1, read on the forward strand.
CTTGTTTGTAATCTTTTATCCTTCCAATTTACAAACACATTCCAAGGCATATTTTAAGATATCACATAAATATTATTGATGAGGATGAATGTGGGTATGATGGGAAAAGGTTTTAATTAAAAATTTTTTCTTTTCATGTAACAGTTTCCGTATCCTGCAAACTTCAAAGTACACTAGGCTATGTAATGGGGGAGAAAAAAAAAAAGATAACCAAGGAGGGAAAACCTGCTATGTCAGGAATGGCGTGGAGAAGGTGGAGATGGAAGAAACATTCAGAGAAGAGGAAGTAGGAGGCAATCAGTGAGAAGACCAGCAAGCCATTTATAAACAAAATAGGACAGCTGCTTATACTTTCTCACAAAATTGTGACTAGGTACTAGAGAATATTGTGTGGATCAATAGGAAAAACAGCTTAAAAAAAAGATTAGACAACACCATGTAGGTTGAACAGAAAGCTACTTTGTTTTCTTTTTAAGATTATTGGACATGATGACTGGGCATAATTATCTTAAAGAAAGCTGTAAGTCACCAAATGCTGGAATCAGAGAGGATGTATTTAGGGAATGACCATTCTATTATGTTTTTTCCCTGAAGATCTGATACCATCAATAGTCAAAGGCAGGATATATAGACCTTTGGTCTGACCTAGTTTAGCAGCTTTTATACTCAAGACGCTGATCCCTACGGATAGTTGTGGGTGAGAGCCCATATGAAGGTGATAAGGCTTAGTCCTTTTTTTCACTCTGGATACATTTTAGAGAGTCTAGTCCAAAGCTGAAGGGTGGTTTGAGTAGAGAAGCGATAGCCCTTCATTACAACTATGAGGTCTAGCAAACACTCCTGCAACAAGTGAAGTTGCAGTCAGGGCCCTGTGCCACCCATCCTCCTCTCCCCTTTTAAATTGTGTCTGTATCCACCCCTGCCTTCCTGTGAAGCAAGTTCCTAGTAAACGTGATTTCCTTCTGAAGCATGAAGATCAATCCAGGAAACTGCACAAAGCCTGTCCTGGCTGCAACATTTCTCCACCCTTCTGCGTTAGCCCAGTCTTATGCCTTTGTATAGAATTAACAGGTCCAACAAGTCCAAGACTGATAGTAGCTCAGTTCTCAGCTTCCTTAGACCACAATCATTAAACCTACTGACTAGCTCACACCTTGGTTTCAGAAAGGTGATGAAAAGAGACACTGTGTTTCCAGCCGAATGCAGAGTATAGGTGAGAAATAAAGGTGAGAGTATTTCTTTTACATGTCCAGATTTACCTCTGTGTTGTTTGATATTCTGATTCTCCTGTTCTGTTTCCCAAGGAGCTTAAGACTTCCCTAAATGGCTGCAGAAGGTGTCACTGTCACAATCACTGGAGGGAAAAAAAAATAAAAAGCATAATATAAATGTAAATATCTGAAATGCAGGGTAAAATTATTGTCTGAGCTGTGGTGATTCAGCTCTACTGTATTTGCCCTAGCGATTCCACACGGACACGGACACACATACAAGCACAGAAATGTTAGGGGCAAAGGAGAGAAAATTACGCAATTATGAGACTAATGAAAAACAAGACAATGGTGTTGTGATATTGTGCCTACAATGGTGTTTGGTTCAAAGACTCCTAGCTTTAAATGATCTATATTATCAAAGTTATCCTGCATGAATCTGTTTTTGTTCCCCAGATTTTGTAATCCTCTTTCAGCTTGTTACCATGTTTTCCTTCGCTGCAGGGTATAATATAATAAAATGGGTATGCATCCATCTGTAAGTTGCACTTAAGCTGATATGTGCACTATGTGTACATATTCATAGTATTTTTAGATAATATATAAATTTGGTACATATATAGGCATATATATATATATATGCACACACAAATTAATACTTTGATGTATTTAGCATTTTCAACTAATTATACCTTGCAGTCTCATGTTAATTCCCATTTGAAACATTTGGCACTATTCCTCCTAATTCATTTATATTAATGAGGGGAGGATCCTCTGAGCAATAATCAGTTAAAAATCATGACTAGCTTTGTTAATAAATACCAGATTGGTACATGATACTGTATTGGCTTGTCCTTAATTAGGCAGCACTGGAAGGAGTACCAAGAGGGAAATACTCATAAATTTTTCTTTTAAAGTCTAACTGCTCTCTTTCTGGTATTTGCATCTTTGAAACAGAGAGAAAAATGATAACTTTGAATTTTTTTAATTTTCCTGCACTTAAAACAGCTTATCTTTAATTAAGATATACATTTGATATAGAAGTTTTTCCAACCAAGTCCATGTAGGAAAAGAAAAATCAAGAGAAACATGAGGTACATTTCTAAGTATTAAGTAATTGAAATACTCAATTTAAATATTAGAAAACTTGAAGCTTTATGAAGCATTTGGGGATGCTGGATGGCTCAGGGAACTAGTAATGAACTAGTGAAGTCTTCATTTCTAAGTGATTGATGGCCGTTGCATCTAGGAAAGGCTAGAAAATCATTCCCATAAGTCTGTCTGCAGCAGTGGTGGGGCTCTGCTCTCATAAAGCAGGTCTTACTCTCAGTCCAGGAGTGAATGGGTATCAAAAACTGGAAGATGATATCAAATATCAAGGACAGGCATGCAATATCTTTGGAGCCTGGATGGCCTGGAATGGTAATGGGTAAGTTGCTCATATAGTCGTTGAATTTTTCCTGAGTTTTTCAATCTCAGAATCTTTAAAGTAGCAACTTTTTCTGGCATCACTTTGAGTGATTTTTTTCCCTCTCATGTCTTCTAAATACTTAACATCACAGTAAGCTTGCCAACATGCAATCCTCTGGTGCTTGTTTATGCCAAATACCTCCAGCATATGTATTCTTATTTCATCAGTAATCAGTAATATGAGTTACTGATACAGCATTTAATTTGCAATTTTTAATTTTTGAGCTCTACTGAGCAACAGAATGGCAGGGACTGATGGCCATGTTTTATTCCATGGTGGAATTGGAAGTCATTGCTGCTTCTTATCAGGATCTTTAGAATAGGTTAGTACTTTGAAGTCTTTTATACTTTGAAGTACTTTTTGGATGTGCTGATCTCGAATGCAGCAGTGCTGAACTCTGTTCCTGCCAGGACAGTGCTGCTAGAGAGGACATGGCAATGTAAGTCTGGTTTGTGTTGGTCAGATGGGCTTCAATGTGATCTAACAGGTAAGTTTATACAGTAAGGAACTGCACAGATACTGCTTGTACACTCCTTTCATCTGAAACAATTTTTCATTCCTTCTGTAGCATGCTCTTGCAGCCCTTCTTTCTTCCACCCATTTGTTCATACCCCTACTTTCAGAAGTGAAGTCTTTGCATTGTGAGACTCATTGGGGTAGGGAAGATGAGAGGGTTAGTTTTGGGCAGGTACTTGGCACAGTGCTTCAGTGCTTAGTCTAGCTAAGCGCTTCTGATCTAGAAGGCAGGACATCAGCCTGAGACACTGTTCTCCGTTTGTGAAGTTGTGACTGCATTTTTGCCTTCAGTGTTTGTCCAGTCTGTTCATCTTGGAAACAGCTCAGGGCAGAGACCATTTCTTACAGTGTATGAATACAGCTCCTGGCAGAGTGAGCCGGACCTCCCTTTGGCCCTCAAAGAATTGCTAAAGAACAAAAAGTCCTGCAATGTGACAAGAGGAGAAAAAACTCTAGGAGCAGTGTGCAGAAAGGGGCACCATGGGAGGGACAGGACCATGGAACCATCCCGTATGAGTGTGAAGAATGACTTAGGGCAAATAAGAGGCAAGGCAATTGAGAGAAGCAGGATGGTAACAATGTCTTCTGGTGCAGCTTTGTTTAATGGGGATGGACCAAGCCCTGGGTCTGTGGCATGGGATGGCAGGCCCTGGGCACTGTGAGAACAGGTGAAGGGCTGCCATGAGAAGGTAGCATAGAGATACAGTGGAAGTGGATCTGTTTGTGAAACTTGTTTTCAGGCATATCAAAATTTCTCCTAATTTCTCTTAGCCCCTATTACACATTCTTCTTTTGTCTCTTCAAATCCTACTGGTTTTACTCACACTTTCTTCTTTTTCAGGATTTCATATCTCCTGAACCAGTAGTATAGAAAAGCTGCAGTGTGTAGGATCAGAGAGGTCCGAGGAGGTCATTGGTGAAAGCAGAACCTCCTCACATGGGACTGGGTTTTGTCTCCTGACCTAACCAAGACTGGCCTCCTGTTGGTCTCACCTTTCCCTGGTGCTGAGGCATAACCTCAATTTTCTCTTTGGTGGTGAAGGGAGTCTCAGAAGAAGGGGCAAGGGAGAAGGGGGATTTCTGGGGCTGGACAGTGTGAGGTGCATGTTCCACTGAGCACTTCCATTGTAAGTGCCTTGTCATCTGAATCATCAGTAGTGTTCATGACTAAAGCAATAAATGTCAGTACACTAGTGATTTCAAACTCTGTTTAACATTCCTGAGCAGAAAGTCTCATTGTTCGTCAAACAAGTAAGAAAAAAATAACAACTGGGAAATCAATTAATTTTTATTAACTTTTAATTACTCATAACAAAAGAAGAAATATTTCTAAAATAATAACCTAAAAACTGTCTTAAAAATCACTTGACAGGATCCTTTGAAATTTACCAGTGACAGAATGATTGCAAATGTATATCAAACAGCTGCTTTCAGATGCAGGTAAGCTGCTGTTGTAAAGAGATTTAATCCTAACTGTTTATGCCTGCTTTTGATGATAGTGCAGTTGAGTATTGTGTTACTTAATAATGCATTCAAGCACCTGTTTAGAGAAGGTATATTCCACTATGGTCCAAAATGAAAACAACCCCATTACTTGTCGGGGTTTCATTCATAATTCTTGTATCATGCTCTGATTAGAGTATACATTGAACCTCAGATGAGCATTACCTAAGGCACATTGAGTTAAATGCACTGTATAAACTAGGCACAAACCACAAAGCTACCTTTAACTTGCACAAAACAGCAAGTAGAAATTGATTAAAATATGCATTTTACTAATATAACGGCTGGTCTCAGTATAAAAATTAATTAATGCTAATAGTACACAATCAAAACTGCTTTTAGAATTCTTCTTAGAACATTAACTAAAATGTTCATCTTTTTAATGCATTTGACTGAACCTCTGAGACTAAAAGCTTTGCTTCCTCCATGCAAATGTGAAAAAAAATCACAGGCTGAATTTTCAAGTGGTTATTTTATAGCAACCTCCCCCAGCCATTTGCTTTTGGATTTCTTGTTAACCTGAGCCTGGTCCCAGGCCATGTGTGAGGTTGTACTATTAGCTACTACAGATTAAGGTGGCAGCCCTGGGAATCGAGGCCAATAACATATGCAGATTGAGCCACGGAGCAGAGAAGGAGATAACTAAATGAAAAAAGGGGAAAGGGTATTGTGTTTAAAGAGGCAGCTCAGCAATATTCTAGGCTTTCGGCTCAAGTTACTCTGAGCACAAGGCATGAATATTTGTCACAAAAAAACAACTCCAGAGCACTCTCTCCCTGACAGTCCTGGTTTGTTTGGTTGATTTTTACATTTGGGCAAGACATTCACTTTGTTGGGATGAATTTTCCTTAGCTGGTTTCATTTCCAAAATATAAAACTTTAAAGACCCCACGGCTGCAGGTACAGTAAGGGTCTAATTCTCTGGCTCCCACAGGGTGTTGTGAGAGGTGCCTTGGACTTTCCTTGGACTTTGAGCCTCCAAAGCAAGAATTCCCTTTGAATAGTGTCAAATCTGTCAGTATCATTGGTGTATCTCTCCAAGAAAAAGCCTTCAACCTGGGGTATGAGTTATTCAATAATAGAAGTGTTTTTGATGCATGTATTTTATGCATATAGACACACACACCAGCACAAACTAATGTTACGTATGTATATATATAAACTCCTCATTATTCACAGATACTGAGTTATTCACTTTCATCTTCTCACTATTTGTCCCTTCTCCTCCTTATCCCATCTGACTTCTCTTCTCTATTTTTCTTCTATTTTTCAGAATCCACAGCAAACCTTTCTGAGTTTCAGGTCCTTTTTCTTTTTTTTTCTCATTTCCCCAGGTACCTCTGCATCTTTCTAAAAATCTAGAAAGCCTTAAAAACAGCCTGTCCTCAGAGACTTGCTACCAAAACTTACAGAGAAAGCAACAGTTTACACTGTAGAATGGTTTTGTGTGGACTTTAGCTATCAAAAGCTCCAATGAGAGATCTCAGAAACTTAGCACCTTAGCATACATGGTTTTTCACATTTCCAGCACCCATGTTTTTTTTTTTCATTTATGATTTTAGCAATGTGTGATGATACAATTTCATGGTATAATTTAAAAAAACAGTCTTCCTTTGAATCATACAGACAGAAACAAACTTCCCACTTTGTTAATGTGCCCTGGTTGAGTTCCTCATTTCCCTGAGAAACTCAGAGAAGTTCATCCAGAACAAACCACCTCCTGCCTTCAAAAACCACTCCCCTCTGCTTGTATGTTAGCAGGGTTAGCTTTGCAGTGGCTAATTTGACATCTTTTTGGCTTTGCTTTGGGTTCATATCTCATTGCCCTACACTTTCCTTACAGCTACAGCACATTGTCTTTGTTTTCTTCCAGGTTTACAGTGACCTGGGCCACCATAGATATCTGTCACTGTGGTCAGAGATATTCCAAGTGCTGTTCCTCCATGGAGACATACTTTCAAGGCAATCCCTAATGCTGTCTGTATCCTGCTTTTTTCCTGTCCTTATACATTTTAATAACCCAAACATTAACATACAGAAACATTTAATCATCAGCCAGGTGAGAGCTAACTAGCACACACACCCACCTTTTTTTTTTTTTTTTTTTTTAATTTTATTTGCATTTATTTTAAGCTTCAAAGAGAATTTAACACTGCAAAATCTGGACAGATGACTTAAGGAAACATTATTAATGGAAATATTAAACAATTACAATCAAACCTTAATGCAATTGAACAAAATGTTCATCCACCCTGCCAAATGGAGTGAGTAGTTATAGGTTTTGAGAGGACAGATGGATTTGTGGTAAGCCATCTACCATCCTGGGCAGCTAGAGATATCAGCAAGCTACCTAGAAAGACAGGGATAACTGGACCTGTGGGATACTCGGGGCTAAATGCTAATAAAAGTAAGACAGCTTTCTTTCAAAGGTATTTACTGCCACATATTAGAGAAATTGCTAATCATTAAAGAACTATCTATAAGAAGCAAATACAATCCATGGTCACATGCTTTACAGTTTCTGCCTGGGGATGATGAAATTTTCCGTGTCCTAAGAAAATCTCCTTCCTTTTCACTGTTTCAAAGCAGACAAAGATAAAGTTGTGGGTGATGAATGTGGCTAAAAGATTGATGAAAGCAAACTGTGAATGGGGTGAACAGGATGTCTCCTGGCTTTGGCTTGAACCTGTTTGAAGACTGGTAACAGCATCACTGGCTGTTCCATGGCATTAAGAAAGATGGTGAAAAATTAATTCAGCTTAAGGAAAAACTCACTGCTTTAAAAGAAGTGCTTACCACAACAACGGTCCACTGGAGCAAACACTTGATGCAGGGAATTCTTGTACAATGTAGATTTTATTCAAAATATTTCCTTGGTCGTATCATAACAAATTTCATGGAATCTAATATAAGAATGGACCTGCTGGAAAAAATCAGAGGTTAGTCAAATCTGGTCTTTCAAAAATAGCTTGCAATGGATATTTAAAGGGAGAATTTCAGAAGAAAGCAAATATAGATACTTCCCCAATACAATCTCCCAGCTTCTGGTAATATGTTTTGCAAGGGGCTTCTGAGCAGAATGGGACATCTGATGTCTCTTGAGAGACTTTTTTTTTTGTGGTTTCCAACTGTTCTCTGAAACTATTTATACTTTTAGCATCCAAAAACATTCTGGCAAGGAGGTTCACAATTTCATCAAAAGATACTTCCCTTAGTTTGTTTTAAATCTGATGCTTGATATTTCACTTCAGACTGGCAATCCAAATTACTGTCTCTTTTAATTTTTTAATTATAATAGCTAATATAGGACCTATCATTACTTATCTTCACTTTGTTGTTTTGTTTTTTTTTTTCCTTTGTATAGACTTGCATTTTATTTTACTTGCCATTTCACCACCCAGATATTCATCATTGTATTCTTCCCACCTAAATTTAACTCTCTGAATACCAGAGATCTAATCTAAGCTAGATCTGCCCTGTGACAGGCATCTAAAGGAACAGAATGAATCGTTGGCTGGAAACACCTTTGCTTTACTCATTGCTTATAGAATCTCCATTAATTAATTTTTCTGTAAGCACGCCAATTCTGCTTGGTGTTTTTTTGCAGCATTTCCAACAAATTTAACCAGTAAAGAAATTACACCAACTGCTCTACAGCTTCCTGGATCTCCCTCCCCACTCCAAAATGCTTTAAAAAAAGTTGTATCATATTTCCCACCTCCATTCCTCTGGTACTGAGGGCAATTTAAGCACTAGGTTACACACCACAGTGACTAGTTTGGCAATTTCATATCTGAGTTCCTTCAGAGCCCTTGCATGAATACCATCTGGTCCTGATGATTTGTCACTATTCATTTTATTGATTTGTTCTTAAACTTCTTCTACTGACACATCAATTTAAGACAGTTCCTCATATTTGTCCCTTCATAAAGAATAGTTCCAGTGTGGAAACCTCCCTAAGCTTCTCTACAGTGAACACTGATGCAAAGAATCCATTTAGCTTTTCTGACATGGCCTTATCTTTCTTAAGTGTTCTTCTTACACCTGTAGGTCTGATTGACTCCCTGTTTTTTGGCTTCTGACGTATATGAAAAAAAAAATTAATTATTTTTATGCCTTTAGCAAGTTATTCTTCAAAATTTCATGTCTATCTCCTGCATTCTTTAATTTTGTGTTTAGGCTCTGCAGTTTATATTCTTTTCAATTTTCTTTTGTCAGAAAATATAGCATAAGAAAGAACAAATGAAGGAAGGAAAAAAATATAGGTTATTTGAGACAGGGTAATAGAGACAAAGTGACAAAAATACATTATTTACATTACTCTTACATGATCAAGAACACCACTAAAAGTCACTGCTTGCCCCGTCTCCTCCAGGTGTTGCAAAAAAGGTGCATTTTGCTAAAGAGTGATTGCTAGCTAATATTTGACAGGTTCACTGATAATCTTGGGGGAAAAAAAAAGTTCATTTTGAATTGAAATAATTTCATCAGATTTGAGAAAAGTTGTCTGATATTTCTGCCATCTACCACTCTGGAAAATTGACATTAAGGGCAGTAATTTTTTTTTATTTCATTTTAACCGAAAATGAAGTGATTGCAGACCAAAGAGCTATTGCAATAAGACTCATAGTTGTATTAGTAGCAAATTTCTATTGGTTGGCTTCAAATGTTTTCATCCAGCTTTCAGCTCAAATTTGCAGTTCTATTTGTATGTTCTCTCAGTTCATTGTCACCCTGGATTTTCAAGAGGCTTCATTAATGTCAGTAACTTTTTGTCTTTTTCTTTCTCTTTCTGTATTCTATTTGGAAGAACAGAAAATAGCTGAGTGTAAGTGGAACTTTCTCCTCTGTCTGAATTCCATCAAATGAGCAATAACGTACACAAGGAGCAGAATTTCTGTACGTAATGCTGTTGCATATTTGCTAATGCAGTGACATAAAGATTACAAAAATAGTGCAAAAAGATATGTAAAAGGGAGAGACAAAAGAGAGGCTGAGACAAAGGTAGCCATGGGTTTCCTGCTGACAGATCTTGTTTGCAGTAAGTATTCAGGAGCAAGCTAGAAATTTGGAGGATGAAACAAGGAAAAGAAGTAGTTGTAAAAGACATTTTCCAGCAATTCTGCTCATGCTGCTCACAGACCTCGATACAAATCCAGGCCAAGGACATAGACCCAGGACAGAACAGTAGGGCACAGAGATAAATCTTTCCTTCTTTCTCCTGTATTTAGTGCAGAAAAAAAAATCAAATAGTCTGAACTATAAAACTGCAGGAGCTGGTCCACATCATCAACACCAGCTATGGAGCAACACACACAAAAACTATTTGAGAAGTTTGTAAGGGGAAAGACTTTCCTCCACATGGTTTCTCCTCTGTGAAGTCCCTTCATACCATGTCCAGTGGCCAGAGTTCTGTCATCTAGGAGGTCTTTGTGTGAGACATCAAGGGGCTTAAATTTGCATCATATCTTAGCTCGAAATTTACCACCTTAGCATTCCTGATGAAAGACTGAAGAATATTTCTGCTTTCTCTTTGAACCTTGGAATGGCAAAGATCCCTCCATCCAGAAGGCATCAGGATCTAGGTCTGAGAAAGGCTAAGCAGGATATTTGGATTTTTTTCAGAATAAGAACAATAAAGAGAAGGATAATTTTCTTCTTGCACTGCTTTTAAATTATAAAATTACACATTCACAGTTCCTGTTCAGATATTTGAAGTATGTGTAGATGCTTCTGTCCTCTCCCGAAGTTCTGGGTGTTTTTTGACATGGCAAACCAGACCTTTTTCAACTTAGTGCTTGCAGTGTATTTAAATAAATAATTACTAGATTTCATATTAATAAGCTTTTTCTTTTTATTTTATTAATCTATTGTATTTGAGAAAGTAATTAATTTGTTTTCCCAGTTTTTACTTGAAAAGTATATAACTTCCTTGGATGGGAAGAAAATATCTTTGCATTACAGTACAGAAAGGCGCAGATGGTGGATAGAGGTACCACTTAAGGTGTTGGAAAAACAGAGAAAGTATGTGTAGGTATATTGTTGTTGTTGGCCCTGTAATGTCTAAAGGACAACAAATTTTTAATTTTGCTGTATATGTTTCCATGTAACATAGAGTGTTATTAGTACCGCAGTGTCTCAGTGGATCATCAGGATGCCTATAGATCTCGTAGTCAGTGGTAAGAAAGCTTATGTATTCTGTACCGTAACATATTTTACTTTGTTGCTTCATCTCAGACACAATGGAGTGTTTGCAAATAGCATTGGTGTATTGCTATGGTAGCAATGTAGAGGGTTTGATGAGTTAGACATTTTAACTTGACATTCACAGTTAGATGTTTCTCCTGTTTACAGCCAAGTTACAGGAATTTAATGATTCTTCAATGACATAAAAAGATTTTCAGAGCACTTGAAAATTTCCTACTAGCGTTCATATTCATGTTAGCTTAAATTCTCAACTACAATAATATACATCTGATGATTCACGTTACTGAAAAACTTAATCTGGATTTCTTGTTAACCTATGTTGTGTTGATGTTTGACACTAAGTATAAATTGATGCCTTGGAAATTGGTTGTCAGAAAAAAAAATAATGTTAATCAGACTACTTAATAGAATAATGTTTATGTCCTAAAGTTTGTTATTTGATCATTGCCGCTGTCGTCACAAGGGCCAACAGAATCCTGGGCTGCATAGGGAAGAGTGTGGCCAGTAGGTGGAGGGAGGTCATTCTTCCCCTCTACACTGGTGAGGCCACAACTGGAATAGTGCACCCAGTTCTGGGGTCCCTAGTTCAAGAGAGACAGGGAACTGCTGGAGAGAGTCCGGCTTAGGGCAACAAAGATGATTAAGGGGCTGGAGCATCTCCCTTATGAGGAAAGGATGAGAGAGCTGGGACTCTAGCCTGGAAAAGAAAAGGCTGAGGGGAGACCTTATTAATGCTTCTAAGTATCTGAAGAGTGGCTTGAAGGAGGGTGGAGCTGGACTCTTTTCAGTGGTTCCCATTGATAGATCAAGGGGCAATGGGCACAAGCTGGAACATAGGAAGTTCCATTCAAATATAAGGAAAAACTTCTTTACATAGTGATAGTGACAGAGCCCTGGAACAGGCGGCCCAGGGAGTGTGTGGTGTCCCCTTCTCTGGAGACTTTCAAGACCTGCCTGGTTGCAGTCCTGAATAACATGCTCTAGGCAATCCTGCTTCATCAGGAGATTTGGACTAGATGATTTCTAGAGGTCTCTTCCGGCTCTGACAATTCCATGATTCCGTGATTCTGTTGCAAACTAGCTTACTTTCAGTAGGCACAGCAACATCTGCTTGGCTTTCTGAGAAGCAATGAATAAATTCCTCTGAGTTGCTAGGTAAGAGCGGTAGTGACAGAGGCATCAGTAACCCATCTCAGGTCTGGACAGTGATCATCATTGCAGAAGAGGATATGCAAGCGCTTTCTAACAGAAGAAAATAACAGCCGCACTGCATTTACAGATGTTATCTTTGCAGATTTATCGGCTTGCACTCAGGACAAGCTTTTCATCTGCCCTCATCTGCGCAGCCAAGATATTGTAATGGAGGCCACCAGCAGGCTAAGAAGGGAAGGAATTTAAAAGTTTAGGAGAAATGCGTGTCAAAATCTGTTTAAGACAATATGAAAAACTGCTCACGTACATACAAATAGGTGAAAATTCTCTTTCAGCTTTATTTACCTGAGAATGAATTTCAGTTTGAAGAGGCCTTTATGTCGTTCCAGGCAAAGCACCTAAGATATAAGCAATTTTCAACAAGAGTACTACACATTTGTCTTTATAACAATTTGTATGTAACAGCTTTTATGCAAATGACACTAAAGTGGCACCTTTTTTCTAAATTGGACATTTTTATGGTTATAATTTTCTTCTGTAATAACAGCAAAAAAATGGCTGTCCCAGTGGAGTTGTGCATTTCATCTCTAGCGCTTTTTTGTGAAGTTGGAATGACAAGTTTCTTTCATTTGCGAAAAGAATGACAAAAAAAAGTATTTTTTGTCATTCTTGTCTGACTTGGTTCAGGCAGTTACACTTGGAAGCAGCACCAGTCCCCTGACACCGACCTCTTCTCAGCCAGGAAGAATGGTATCATAAAGTCATAATAAAACTTAAAGGAACTGAAAAATATTGCCTCCTCTCGGTTTCTGCGCTTTGAAGGACATAAATTACTTTGTTAGTTTAAGCAGTTGCTGCTTTGGTTTGTTCTTTGGCACTGATTCCCACTTGTTCTCCAGATGTCAGAGAGGTGACTTTTACAGACCACGGTCTTGGATTTAATTAACTACGATACAAGAGAATTTATGTATTTCATGCAAACATCCCAAGGCATTAGTATAATAAACCAAGTAAAATAGGCAGGTTCTTGTTGCTTAATTGACTATGCAGTTCTGCAACAGTGATGTGCAAAATTCTGGGGCTTTAACAACAATTAAACTCTATCCCAGTTACCAATTAATTAGTGATCTGTAACCAAGAAACTTTGTGATGGATGATTTTATCCCCATGAAGTGATAAATTGGTAGATTTAATTGAGGTGTACAATAAGGTTAACAAAGTCAAAGTTGAAGTCTGATACTTCATCTCATAAAACAGAATCTCATAAAATGTAATTAACTGTGCTATTTAGTAAAAAACCCACAAATGTTTATTCTAATTTGAACAGCTAATAAATGCTAAAGACCCTTGTGTCTCTCTCTGAAAACTATATATATAATATCTGTATACTTGCTATATATAAACTGGTTACATTTATCTTTTTTTTTTAACCACTCTTCTGTGGTTAAAAATCAGTGCTGATTTTTATTTCTGCTACTATGACGTTACCAGTAGCGCACCTTAGCACACTGCACATTGGCTGAGGTGACTAACACTGGTTTAGGAAAACACATAAGTACCTGACTGCAAAAATTCTGTAAAAGAAACTGTCTAGATAGGTCAGCCTGGGTCTCCAAATCATGTCCTTCTCCACACAAAAGCCTATGGCCACATGGAAACAAATTCATGGTTCAGCTGCACCTTGAACTCCCTAAGTCCAGAGTATGCTGTTCCTGCTGCTATCCCCGGCAAAGTCTATGCTGGTTTCCACCACTGCATAGAGGATGGAAACTCAGTTCCATTCTTTTTCTTAACCACAAAAAAGACAGAGTACCTAGTCAAGATGGTATATTTCAGCCATTAGAGAGCCATCTGACACTACATTTTGAGGGACAGAGTATCCCACTGCTTAGCTTATTCTCCTACATCAGTGGGAAAAAATCCCACTAAAGGAGAAGAACGTCCTAGAAGAGCCCTCTTCAGCTTGGACTGAAGGCAGGGGAGGCCTCCTCACAGCAAGAGGATGCTTTAAGAGTAATGGAAGAGCCACTGTCATTTTCTGAGACAAAATGCAGCCATCCTTTGGAGAAGGGAGATCAGAGTTCAGTCTTCTTGTAGCCCGACAAAAACAACATGCTGCTTCTAGTTTTCTGTATCTGGCACCTGAAACTTTGATTTTAAAACTGCTGTGGTTGCTAATCCATTTATCCTAAAAAGGTGACACAGACACTGATCCTTTCTTCTGAGGGCCAAACAGCTACACAGCCAGTGTCTTCATTCAGCTTTTCTGAGTCTGGATATCTAGCACAGATAACTTGTTCCACTTTCACTGCAGGAAGCAGAGTTATCTCTGAAACAAATCTTATATAGTTTGTAATCCATAAACCACTTGGTACTTGGGGCACGTCATGGAGCTAACCTTAATTATGGTATTAATGAGCTGAAAGGTCAAGTTCAGCACTTCTTTTTTTTTAGAATGCTTATATCCTGAAATGGTTTGCAATAGAAATGCAGGGTGTTCTCTCTCCACTCAACAATTCCTGTCTTTAAAGTTCCTGTGTTTTGTGCTGTACCTTCCATTTCAGCTGTACACTAGAATTGCTGAACTGTCAGAGTCAAGAATGACTTGAGACATCTTAAAAGTCCAGCCAAGGCAAAGCTTCAAAGCAATTAAAGCAATAACTGTGTATTCAAAAGGAATTTCCTAAGAATAATGACTGGGGGGAGGAGTTGATTACATTAATAAGTATATTAGAATGTTAACCCTGAGATTTCGCTTCTAAATCTCCAGAAAAAAAATCTGTCCAGAATCATTAATATTCCTGTAGAGAGATGCTGGCAACCTCCATCCTCCTATTCCAGCAAAAGGAAACAAAGCATTGTGGGTACAGCTGAGTAGGCAGGTGAAGTGTTTAGTATGTTAGGAGCGCTCCCACAGAAATCATGTCTTCTCTTCAGTCATTTGGATAACTTAAATTATTTCTCAGTATACCATCTAATTTATAAATATCTGCTTGTGAAGAAGCACTTCTGGTTTTATGGGGGTGTGCGTTAATGCATTATTTAGATTTTGGAAGCACAAATGTCTTTTTCTCAACATAATATTAATTAATAAATACTTTGTGCATTTAATAGCATCTTTCATCTGAAGACCTCAAAGCTTCTGTAGACTTTTACAAGTGGGCAAACTGAGGCAGAAAACTGCTAGGCTGCATTTTCAAGGTCACTCTGAATGTTCCTGGTGGAGCTAGCAACGGATACCCTTGTGCGTTGACTGTGAATCCTGAAACCAACCCCCTGGCCCATTGCACTGCATGAGTAACTCTATGTACACTAATAGATTATTAATGTTCTGACAATCTAATGGTTTACTTAGTTTGATGTACCTTTAGGGCTTTATAATTAAGGAAATATGTGTTAACATTAGTATTAAAAATAGGGGGGTTTGGTCAAATAGTCAGTGTAATCAAGTTAACAAATGCTTGCCTTGCTGTCCCTGAAAACCAGTGATGAAAGCAGCTCATACAAGATATTCAACAAAAGGCCTGATTTCAGAAGAAAATTATTTATTTTCAACTCTTCTAAATAAAAAATAAAAATAGTTTGAAGCACAACATCATCACTGAAGAAGCAGGGCTAGAAAAGAACCCAAGTTTTAAAAAAAGAAAATACTATTTATTTTTTTTATTTATTTTTAAAGTCCTAATCACCTCAGGCCTAATTAGCATTTGAACCATGGCCTCTTTGCACTTTTTCTGGCACATAAAGGGATATGGAAGTGTGGATATATGTTAATATACTCTTCTGTAATGGTCTAAAGAGATTTCAAGGATCTAGGAAAAATATATTACTTCAATTCTACCTTCTATATGTCTTAGCACTTTAACAGAGTAGGAAAAATAATGTATCATGAGTTCTTCTGATAATATTTTTCATTTCATGTGCTATATTCACCTCTGACTAAAAGGCATTTTGGTGCAACCTCTGCTAACCAGAGTGATCACTGCATCATGAATAATCAAATGAGATTAGCCAACTGTGTCCAGGTCCAATTGTCCTCTTATTGTCTGGAGAAAAAGCATCCTTTGGTTTCAGACTACTTTATAGTCTACTTCCATAATCCCTGCTAGCCTATCACCAGAAAACCACCTGAACTCTGGGGGCTTTTTGCTTTAAAAATTGGATATTCTTTATCCATTCTTGTTTATCTTCTGTCTATCTGTAGCATGCATGACAGTTCACTATCCCTGTCATCCTGGTGTGTTTTGTGCTTCGTTAATTATGAAAATCACATGGTGATTACAAAGCCTTCATGTGCAAATCAGAAAACATGACGCACACAGTTACACATAGCCATTTACTGCGCTCGTCAGTCACTGCGGGATCCCAGAAAGAAGGCTCCCAATTTCCCTCACAACATTATTTCTCAAAAGTGTTTATTTTCTATAGCAAGGTAATGGACTGAAGAAGGGCACGGATCCTTCTCTCTCTTACCTTGGTGTAAATTAAGAGCAGCTCTTCTGAGAGCCGAGCAGTTGCACTGAAGAAGCAACAGAGAGCAGAATCTGGCTCGGGAACTTTGCATATTCACTATTAAATTTGGAAAAGGGAACCCCTGTCTGTCTCAATTTCTCAAGTGCTATCTGTCTGTTACCAGGCACACACACATTAATTGTGTGTTTTAAAACTTTGTTTGGTTGAACCTGTCATCCTAGGCTAAAATTGTGTGACCTAACTTGTAGTAGCTTTTGCAGTGAAGGTATCATTTACTGTTGAGTATATTTTACTGTGCTGTTATAGATCTTTTCACTCAACCAGCTGTCTAACATGTTGAATAGTCTTTCATCTTGTCAAACACTTCCATTCCCCTTTCTACAGCTTTCTCAGCCAACATGTACACACCTAATCAATCTAATGCCACTGTCTCCAGACTTTAAAACCAAAAAGCACTGCCCAAACTACTTTTTTAAAGAGACAGTCATCCTTTTCCAGTGAATTCATCATCAAGAGGACTGATAAATTGTTAAATGAGAAGAAACACTTCTCTGAAACTGTTACTCTAGGTCCAGCCTCCGAGCTCTGGTTCACTCACTGAATCTGTCATTCAGTAAAGGCTGTTGGGGGCTTCCCTTCACACTGATCATGTATATGTTAATGTAATTTAATTTAATAAACATCTTATCCATGGAACTGAGCTTAAATCCTCTTGCTTTTGCTTACATATACTTTTTTTTTTTTTTTTTCAGTTTTAGACAAACAAGATTAGTCTGTCTCAATCTGTTCAATGCCATTTTTCCTTTTTCTCCCCCCACCCCCACCCCTTACCCTTCATCTATGGGAACTCCATTACTAGATTGATATTTACACCATACAGGAGGCAGGTGAAAAAAAAGCCATTGGCATGGCTTTCAGGTGGCCCCTGCTATGTGATATAGTATATACCTTACATGGTATGGAGTATTCATTAGGGCTGCTTTTATTTTTATTACTTTTATTTTTATTAGATATATTACCTCCTGAGACTGTATGAAGTGAACCATGTCACTGGGTGAGATTACTACTCAGTTAATAGCAGTTCTAAAATCAGTCAATTGGGAATAGGCTATGTTGCAAGAACCTCTAAAATGTGTATATGTGCAGTGGGGGACAGGGTAGCTCTCCGAAGGGGAAGGTTTTTCTTCTGTAGCCGGATTCTCCAGTGGAACATTTTTCTATTGCATGCTCATTTCTATATGTGCTTTTAGTTAAAACAGATAACAACACCTGAAACAAACACTTTTATAGCCGGCAGGTACATATGAAATAGGGAGGCCTGAACAAACAGGTAGAGGTGGGTGCTTTGTATTTTCAGTGTGGTTTTGAATCACTAAGGATGGAGGGAGGTAAAGACACTTCAACCTTTAAGCCCCTTTGACATTCACAAAGTGCTAAAAGTCAGCTGGGGTCTCAGCTCTGACAAATTTGCATCTCTTTGAATATGACGCTTGAAAAGCCAAGCCGCTAGATTAAATTTTGCCATGGAGAAAATGAGAAAGGCTTCCATCTCCCAGGTCTACTGGGAGGATCTTTATGGTTGATTTACTTTTTTTAAATAAATGTTTCTTTATATGTTTTCTCTAGTTTGTGTCCAGCCTTCGTCTATCATGCATGCTGTAACTTGTGCCAGTTATATCAGCCCACAGTAAGTCAACCTGGGCAGAGTACAAGGTGAAAGAATATTTCAATCTGAGCTGCATATCCCTTCTGTGTTTTCTGATTAAAATTTGCAAGCAAACCTTGGAATAAACCGTACCTGACATGACTTCTAAAATAATTTACGCAGTTTATAAACCGGGGGCTAAATCCTACAAACCCTCCTTGTGTCCTTTGTATGCAGAAGTGCTGCCGGTTTGCAGGAGCGGGCCCAGCTATGAAGCTGAAACCTTACTATAGAGGACAGCAGGCAGAATAATGATAATAGTGAACCCATAAAAATAATAAACTGATTACCCATTGAACAAAATCTACTAAAGTATGAATTATCTAATGAGCTGCTGCTGGGGTTCAGGCTGACTTATTCTCCATTAAGTCAACAATGACACCGCTGACGCCTGTGGACTTGCCGCAGGGAGGGTGAGGGTAGGATTTGGCACTGGTTTAGTTGTGGAATTGTTTCAGTTAATGACAAATAAAAGGGCGTATGTAGAGGCAACTGTTTCAGGGCTTATAAAAGCTTATTTGCTAAGTATTTATGGCAACTCTTGAATTTATAACCATCTTAGGAAAAAAAAACTTTTAACGGATGTTGAACGTAAACATTGTTTTAATGTTCATTGAAGAAATCCCAAGTAAACTGCTGTTGTCCTTGCATTATTAAAGAAGGCTAGTGCTTGAAAACATTCAAGATTTTATAACAGGCTTAATACCCCTCCCTTGTATCTACATTTGCTACTACAGGAGACTGGTTATTTTCTAAAGAGTTTCTAAGAGTTTCTAAAGAAGAATATACATTTTTTGTGAGACAGGAGAAGAATTCCTCAATGCTTTACTTTGTCTTTGTTTCTTCAGTATATGTGAAATGTGTATATAACAGAGATCATACCCAGAGCCAGTAGGAGATGTGGTGTGTGAAGGGATTTTTTTCCTCTACACAAAAATTGTTTGCAAGTTCTGTGCACAGCATAAGTTATGAAAAATCACATATAGCCAGTTTTTCCTTTTTTTATTTTTATTTCCTTGCTGGGTTCTTATAATTTTCTGGCAGATCACATTACATTAGAATGAAATGTGATCTGTAGTTAGGACTTAGCGATGCATCCTGCAGTTTTTACTCAGTCACTTGGGTTCCGATTTAGCCCAACATGTGTCTCTTGAAATAACTCAGGAGAGCAGATTGATGATATACTTAGCCGAGGAATAACAGCATTGGAGACTGCCAGTACTAAACAATCCAGTTATTAAATGTATCTCAGCATCTGAAGAAGTCTAACTTTCTGGAGAAAAATAAAGGAAAAAGATCTAGGAACCCAACAAAGTTCCTGTTGATGCTGATGGGGACAGTGAGCTGTACAGAGCACTTTTTAAAGGACTTGAATGTGTGTCCAGTCACTGCAAACGGATCCTGAGCATCTTAACCTCAGAATCTTACGGTTGTATCAGGTTGTCATTCAGGTCTGTTCGCTTCAATTGACATTGTGGCATTCCAGTGGCAGATACAGAAGCATTCTCTCTTTAGAGGAGGGGGACAGTAAATTGTTTCTGGCAACTAAATGGTTTAAAGATTTTATGTAAGCTTCATTTA
Organism: Pedionomus torquatus; assembly: GCA_013398155.1. Classification (NCBI taxonomy): domain Eukaryota; kingdom Metazoa; phylum Chordata; class Aves; order Charadriiformes; family Pedionomidae; genus Pedionomus; species Pedionomus torquatus. The sequence continues at coordinate 587,206 of VZRU01015254.1, forward strand.
CCCACCCAAATTATCTTGCACTTTTCAACAACCATTACTTGTGGTAGCTGTGTTTTCCCCGCTTGAGTCCAGTTGATCTCAGTGGTCTCATGCCAATCCTCCCCCATGCTCACCCTCCTGCTCTGCACATTGTACCTACCTGTTCCTGCACGTCATTCCTGACCTTCAGAGACAACACCTAAATGTGGCATCTTACTTCTTGTTGGAAACTGCAGTCACCTGCAGGATTGCAGAACATGAGTAAGCTGTAGGACCTGCCAAGTGCATCCTTGCTGAAGGAAAAAAAATGCATCAGTCCCACCCAGGTTCACATTTCCACACAGCAGAAAGCTTTGGGTCTCCAGCAAACCCCATGTCCCAGCCTTAGGCCAGCTGTTGCGGGATGGTAACTAAACACAGCCTAGCAGATTCAGCACAGCCTACGTATTTTGTTCTGAATTAGGCCCCCGACTCCCAGCAAGTCCACTTCCCAGCTAGGATAATGACTTGGATGCCTTTTTTTAGAGAAAGAAAAAAGTGAGTGATCTGGGAGCCTCTGAGAAAAGCACTTCAATACCTCATTTGAATAGAGCTTTATGCCGTGTATTGGAGTTTCTAGGACAACTCCTTTACAAATGGATCATTACAGCGGTAAAAGCCAGTTTATTATTTAACCAATTCAGGCTGAGTGGAGACTGGAGAGTATTAGCACTTGCATTGATTGTAAGTAAGAGTCTAGTAATTAATGATCAGAGTTTTCAGCAACAGTCTTGAGGAGAGAGTGCAATGTGCCCAAATAGGTATGACTGAGGAGGTGTTAACTGAATTCTGAATGAGCCTGAAGACAAGGGCAACGAAAAACAGGACATTCCCATAACCCATTGCCAATGTTTTGTCCACATATCACAAGTACTATTAAACAGTGAGTGAATTAAACTAGGGCCTTTTGATCTGGATTGACACAGTAGTTTTCAGCCCTTATATGCTGTTTATCGCCAGTAGATGCCAGAATACTTTACAGAGGCAGGCAGTTGCCTCAAAAGCCTCCAGGGAATTGCTGTGAGTGGTCACAAGTCATATTAAGGGGGTCTTATTAGTCATATTAAGGGGGGGCATGTCTCAGACAGCCAAAGTCTGGAGGAAATACAGAGATATTACTGAAAAGACCACCTTGGTCTCCATTCTGACATGGAACTGGGCAGAAACGGCCAGACTGTGGCACTTCACTAATACCATTGCTCATAAACATGCACAGAATACAAGTGTGTCTTGGAAATAGCTCTTCACTTTGTTTTGAGGCGATCTGCTAAATTCTAAAGCTTCAGGACTTACTGTGGTCACACTTTCACACTTATAGCAGTAGGCATATTAATTTGTTTTAATGAAACCAGAAACAGCCAAACATTCACATGACTCCAGGACTTCTACACATAGAAATCCTCCTTTTTCCTGAATGATTATATTCCAAAGGGAAACACACATTTAGGACACGTTTCATCCACCCTATGGCAGTTATACAGCTGTTTTTCCTTATCCAAGACCCTTTTAAAGATTAATTTCTTCTATAATCCCTACAGTACAGGTCAAAAATAATAATAAAAACTCCTAAGTAAATAATTAATAAAATAATAAATATGTAATCCAATTAAACAACAACAGCAGCAAAAATCCCTCCAGATCATCTTCGTGCTTGAGCTCTTAACCATGTTATATATTTTCTGGATTTGTCCTTCAAATGGCACGATCTTCAGAGTACTAGCTTAATTTCTGATTCATTCAGCGGAGAGTACATGGTCAGCATATAGCAAAAGACCACATAATAATACACAGATTTGTGATAGGTGGTGATACACTCACCATGTGCACTTCTTAAATAGCTATAAATCTGGATGCATATATGGTTGCTCACACATTTAAAATCACACATGTAAACAAATGAGGACAGACATGCACATGTAAGGCTATCATCACAGCACCCATCTCAGGGTTATGCAAATTGATTGCTTTTTTTTTCTGTGTGTGTGTGTGTGTGTGTGTGTGTGTGAGGTACAACAAATACTCACAGTCTTAAATTAACTCTTTCCAAATAATAAAAATCTTACTATTAACATGCCATGTTTAAATCCAAATGGACAAGTTTATGTTCCCTTCTGCCCCTTCCTTTCTCTTTCTCACTCCCTCTCTCTGCCTCTCCCTCTCTCTCACTTTACCTTCCCAACGGCACTATTTTATTTCAGAAGAAAACTTATGAAAATTGTTGAAACACACACTACAAAGCATTTGCTTTTTTTTTCCTCTCCTTTTTTTTATTTTTTTTTTTATTTCAGCAGATAGCCCCCAAAAAAGGCAGGGATGTCAAAGGCTTCGAGTCCCCCCTTTGACATTCACGCAGTGCTGAGAGTCAGCCGGGGTCTCAGCTCTGACAAATTTGCATCTCTTTGAATGTGACGCTTGAAAAAAGCCGGAGCTGCTAGATTAAATTTTTTTTTTTTTTCCGTCGAGAAAATGAGAAAAGCCTCTATCTCTCCGCCGAGTCTACTGGGAAGATCTTTATTCTGATTCTTGTTAGAATTGTTTATCACCCTGACAGACCAGACTCGGACGAGATAAAGGCGCTGCTCCATCACGGGGCCTGACAGTGGTAGGACATGCAGAGAAATGAAAGGAGCAGGGGAAAATATTATTAATAGATGCCGACTTGATTTGCCTCTATGGCACGTCAAGGAAGGAAGGGAGGGGGGAGCCACGGCTTGATTGCAAGCCTATGAAGTTCTGTCCAAAAAAGAAGCTATTTTTCATTAAGTGATAGAAGGGCTTTTTTCATGTTCTTTCCTGAGGAGCTGATAACTTATGCAGTTTATTCTAACCCTGCTGATTTCTGTCAGGGAAAGAAAACTCCTGAAAGATGGCTCCAGCTCGTCCTTTTCAGAGAAGGAGGCTGTCTTGTCAAAAATGGTAGCAAAGCATTAAAGCCCTGGCCTTGACTCCTGCAAGGTCCCTTGGATCTGATTGGGTGTGCATGTGTCAGTGAGTATGGGGGGGCTGGGGGAGGAAGGCGTCATTATGTACCCGCTATGGCCCTCTGAGGGAAAAAAAATAATCAAAATATATATGCAGAGGAGTGCTTGCATATATGCACGTGCACACATGCATCATATACACAGGGGCTTTGTGTATTTGCGCATGCATGCAGAAACATTCATTCTGCTGCCTAATTACTGTGCAGTTAGTAAAAATTTGTCCGATATGAGCATGTGCTGGATTTGAGAACAGGAAGCCAAGTATAAACTTAGAGCAGGCTCATTCAAAATGAATGCTAAAAAATACCCAGCTCCTTTCTACCTCCTGTATGTCAGGTTTCACCCAGAAACATGACTGGCAGTATTGGCTCAGGGGCTCCTGTAGTGATGCTGGCTCTGCTGTGATTGTCTTGTGTGTTCTAATTACCTCTACATGGTCATTATTTCTCTTAGGCTAAATTTTTATGGACAGGAAAAGCAGGAGTGAGAAATACTACATGTGCCCATCATGGCCATGTTACGTTATTCTTGGATCCTTCACATTTGCAGCTCTGACCATTTTGGGCATTCTCTGCAAACACAGTGTTCATGTGCATGAACATAGTGCTTTGCTTGTAATTACATTGTTCTTCTCCAGAAAGATGTTGAGCATCTCTTGAGAAGCTACGAATGCTACTGAGATTTTCCTGCTTTCAGTAGGATAGAGTGCTTAGTAGGGCAAGGGAACTACTTAGCACCTTGGTGGTGGTAGGAATGTGACATTTTTCTGGAAAGCTCATGGACAGTCTGAGTTCCAGGCAGTCCAATTTCTCTTTCTTCTGATTTTTCCTAAAGAGTTGTTCTTTATACTATAGTAAGATCAATGAATGCTTATAAAACCTCAGTTCTTTTCCATTCAGATGGCAATAAAAGAGGAATTACTCATGCTGCATGTAAAATTTAATTGCCACTAGGTACCATGTCCCTACAATGATATGTCCATAGAATCTTAATCTGTGTCTTCTGTTGGCACTGCTGTTTGTTTCCCTTATTTGCTGTATCATAGCCAGGGCTAAAGGCAAACTCCTACATTCTTCTTTACAATGTGCTTGAAGCTTTCAATGAAAGGCTTGTGGAATCTATCTAGTTATCTCTCTGACCTGTCTTTCCCATACAATCAGTGACACAGAGACTTTTGGAGTGGATTCACTTTCAAATTCAGACCCTCTGAACACAGCCTGGCTTTGTTAACGCAGTTATTCAGCTGTCTAATCCTTACTACATTGGGTGAGAACCCTCATGCAAATCAGTTGATTTCAAATGAAGGACATTTCAATCTACTTCTGAATGGTAGTTTAGTAACTGTGGCATAACAGTAATAATTAAATGTGATGGTGCTGGAGAGCTTGACCAGGAGCATGGAGAGAGAGCACAGCTTTTGCTCAAAAGAAATCTTGGTAAGTAGAGAGGATCTGCAATCTGGGAAAGGGAAGCAGCTTTTCTAGGTTGATGTTCTGACATGCAGAGACAGACAGAGAAAACTTTCAGCTCATGTCCATTATGTATTTTCTATGTTTGTTTACCAGACTGATGGCTGTGAGTTCCCAAGAACCTTCTGCATGAGTGATTTGTTCTGACCTTGGAGGCTACACAAACATTTTGAGAAATCCTAGACTGGCTCTGTATGAGGAGTCTTCTGGTTAAACATCATGACAAATTACAATAGATAGCTCTATTTGTTGACAGTGAAATGCTAGAAGTATCGTGTGAGCTCAGGATGGTGTTACACTTGGTTCTGTACAAGTAAAAGACAGTCCACACACATCAGACAGCCGAAGGATGAGAGAAAAGAAGTATAATGACTAACATTTTATAACGCAGGATCTGAAGGCTATTGATACTGAGCGCAGGATCACACAGAAAGTCTGTGGAAAGGTTGAATGTTTGATCTGAGATCTTTAGTCCTAGTTCGGTTTCTTAACCACAGCACAGCCCTTCCTCAGCCCAGCTGAGGGTGGCCCAGGTCTGTTTTGGCTGAGCCACGCTCGCTATATCACGTTCCATTGTAATATAGACAGGCAAATCAGTTTAGAAAGGCCCCCTTTTTTATGACTACAACTAACTTATCCAAATTCTGTGAGAAAGTATCATGACGTAGGTAGGGATTTGCCTCCTTTTTTAACTGCAATTGTTTACATTGCTCCCGTGACAAAGAGGGATATTGTTAATGAAACTTTGAGAAAGGAGGTTGAGTTATGCATCCCCAAAGTCCTCCATTTGCATAGTTTTGGAAAGTGGATATATTTGGCAGGCATTCTCTTTATTCAGCCATAGATTTGGCACATGCCAGAATACAGAGGCTGAGGGAACAACATGCAGCAATTTAAACTGAGAAAACAGATGTGGTTTTGCATTTTGGTATGTGTGGAGTCTCAGGCTACCAAGAAAATATCTTTGGGTAATCAGCACACCCAAACTGTACAGTTTGCATGTTGATAACTTATAGTTATGCTACAAAAGGAAATATTCTACTAATTTTTTTCTTCTTTTTTTCTCTTTTTTTTTTTTTTTTAATTTAGTTATGCTGTTCAAAATTAAATCATTTTTTTAATAACTATAGTAGAATTTTTGAGGATTCATTTTATTTCACATAATCATCCAGAAGTTTCGGTCCTTATGTGCATTGTCCAGATCCTTGGATCTACAAAATGCAAACGAGAGAGAGTGACATTACAAGATGTTTTTTGATAATATTTCCATACAAAAAGACTGCAAAGCCCAAGAGAAAGATTTTTTCTTCTGGTATTTCAGCACTTCTAGTTCTGAGTGGGAGCCTACACAGTGTGCAAAAACTAATGAAACAGTGAGTTAGCTGAGCAGTGTTGAACACAGCAAAAAATATTTGCTTAGAAATCAGTTCAAATACAGACTAAAGGACTAGTGATTGGAGTGCAAATTTAACATAAGGGATTTAAGACCTGATCCCATATCACTGGCAGAATTCCCTTGGTTTAAACACGTCAATTGAGATCAATAAAAGGCAATTACTTTTTTTGTATGAAAAAAAAAGTAAGAAAAAAGTATGAAAACCTGACTAATGACTGCAATGTGTTTATTGCCGATTTTTCTCTGAATTAGGTGTGGAAAATAGTAATTTTTGCATTGTCATGCAATCTTTTACTAGATCATGTTAAGTGCAATGGTTTCAAGTTTTTAAAGGAGGAAGGAGGGTTTTTAAAGGAGTCTCCTTCTGAAAAGGTTCACGATTACTGTGTAATTATGGAAAACACACACATTTGTAGTTTGTGATAGCTATTGGTTTGCTAGATCTTTTACAAGATTGTGCAGAAACAGTACTATTAACATGTCCATGGCACTAAATTTTCAACTGAAAAAGCAATTGTAGATCACTTCAGGGTAATCTGCAAACAAGGCTTAAAAAAAAAGAGAGAAAGTAGCTGCAGAGCTACTAGCTGACCAAGTAAAATGCGTTCATCCACACCAACTGCCCAGCATAGCTGCTACTATGAATGTTTCTTCTTTAGTTTCCACTTTAATCAATCTAATTTGTTTTCCCACAAAAGGTTGTGCATATATGGTTCTAATTTATAAATGTGACCCTAGAGGTATTAATTAAGACTGTATTTTTAATATCACCTGTTACTAGAAGGGACTTAATACTTTGTAACCATTTATCTACAAATTTGACCTTTTTTTTGTCTCCTTCTGAAAAGGTTTGCAATCAAGCTGCAGGTTTTGCATAAAGAAAACAGTGTCAGCAAAAATGTTTTAGCAGATTATTTTGCCTATTTCTGACATTTGGAAAGCAGACTTCAATAGATGTAACAGATGTAACCGTCCATCACAATTGGCTACTTCAGCTCCTGCGAAGGCCAGGTTTAACAATGCCAGTTCAGGGAAATGTATGTACAGGGCCTTCTATTTCCACAGATCCTAGAAGAAAGTGCTTTTCGGACATCCTGATCACTGACAGGATCCTGGATAAAGGCTTCATTCATCACGTGAAGCTCAATCACTCTCACTGAAACTTGATTTAAACTTTGCTTCTTCCCATACATCAAAGCATTGAGAGGTCATTAATTTGTTTCTAAAAACAAAATATGTTAGGGTAGCTGAAGTGGCTTATTACCAATAGCCACAATATGCACCTTCCCACTCCAAAAGTGGCATGAATAGAAGAACTCTCTTAAAACCATTTTTCAGTACCCAAGTGACTCAATTTTTTAAGTCATCAACTTTAAGAGAGGAAAGACTGACAATGTGTGTGCTCTTTTTACAAGGAGCAAAGAGTGCAGGAAGCTGTCCTTTGATTTTGGTTCATATTCAGGGAACAGCCTGGGTTAATAATTTAAAGGTAGGAAGTTAATTTATGCATCCCTGAAATCTTCCTTTTGTGCAGTTTTAGAAAATGCACACATGTGACAGGATATCTCATTGTTCTCAGGATGTGTTATCGTGTATATGTGGAGTAGCTTTAGTGTGATATGAAATGCAAATTTGCCTCACTTTGTTCTTGCCACTTTTATGAATATTAAAAGTATGGGTAAAGTAATTGTGAACACTTTTGAAAAAGGTCTTTAGCTTCTAATTTGAGTGCTATAAAGTTTTTATACCAGTGCAGTACAAAAAAAATTGAAAATTTTACCAGCTTATATTGGCATGGAAGTAAGAAATTTAATTGAAAATTTGCATTTTGAGTGCACTCTGAGTGGAATTTTATGATGATATGAAACCCTAGTGCCAATAAATAGCCAAACCTGTATAGTTCATTCATGTTAAGTCAAACAAAACATAGTCATTAAGGTGATTTTAGACCAGCGCTAGCCTTGATTAGTACCAAGTTTGTAATAGAAATGGGGTTAAAGAAGAGGTTATCCCAGACAGGTAGGGCAGTTAGCAACACATGGGATGCCACCCACCAGTGCCATCATTCTGAGTACTGTAAGGCTATATCCCACATGGCACCAATCCATCTTGATCCTCCTTGCTAAGTGGATTGACTTGATGAGAAGCCTCTGTCTAACAGTTTCCACTCTCACTGGCAGATTCCTAGTTGTAAGGGTGGTTCTAAGGCCGCCGCAGCATACCTCATTTAACATTGTTAAGCACCACCTTTTTAAGCTATTCCTGATTATAGATATACGCTGAATAGTGCTCCAGAAACTGAAGCTATGTTAAATCAACAGAACAGACTTGTTTTAAGAATTGTGGGAGACCAAAAGGCCAAGTCATTATTTTTGCATAGGATTCTTTAATGCAAAAATAAAAACCCAGGGACTTTGCTTCCCCAGGATTCATTGATGTTATACCTATGCTTTAAGTGCAGACTCAAATACTTCATATTGCAAGACAAATTATGGCACAAGTATTAGATCAGACTATTGCTGTGCAAAACTATGGAGTCAGCCCCCTAATTTAAGAGCAGTGTAGTTGGGAAGCAGCGGACACAGAATCATTTTTCTTATTTGTTTAGATTATTCAAATAATAGTGCAAATAATATTCACAGCTTGGACTGAAATTCTTCTGTACTTTAACTCTTCTGAAAACAGGACCTGTTTCAGGAATTAAACATATTTTCCTCCATGAAGCTTTTAGGCTGCAGTTATAAAGCTATTCATCATCATGTGGTGACTTTGCTTATTTCTTTGACAAAAGGTTGATAATCTGCACTAATGGCTTCAGCTGACTCATATGTTTAGTACCCAACTGACTTTGACTGACACACTGATGAATATTAGCAATATGGAAACGAAGGTTGATCACGGGAGGAGATGGACAAGCACTCTGGGTGAAATCCTGCATATCTTTAGTTCCATTCGTGTTCGTTTCTGAGGTTGGACTGCTTTCATGTTACATTCCCTCTCCTGCTTACATAAATTTTCAGGTTATAAACTGTGATCTCTGCAGTTAGAAGCTCCTCTCTAGACAGGTAGCTCAGACCCCTTGAGAACGAACAGACTCTTATCCCTGAAGAGGAAAGGTATAAAAAGTATGAAAAAAAAATCTTCATTTTCCTTTGAAAAGCATTCACATCCTGTACCTGGAATTATAACTGCTTGGATAGTTACCCACTTCCTGAGCAAGGAGAGAACCATTTCCAGCTTGGACTGGGATTTTTCTTTGCTTTGATTTTGGGACAGTGCTCTCCAGAGTAGTTCAGTCCTGAGCTTCTCCTCCATAGTAAACATTTGCAAAAGCTCCTGAAAGCAGAACATCACATCCACATTTGACATCAAGTCTCATGCAAAGCACTCATTTTCAACAACAGCAACAACTGCATGTGAACTGCATGCTGCCTTTTGTTCCAGTCGTCAATATAAGAATACAGACCCCCACCATAAAGATGGTGATAAGTTCGATAAAGAAGAAATTGCAAATAGCATAAACCTTTAGATGTCTCAATAACAGGTGCCAAAGAACAGGACAGGATTAAATGAACAGTGATCTAAGATGTACCTACATATAAATTGAGAAAGATAAACATTGGCTGAAACTAGGTCTAGTATGTGGGCTGTCCTTGAGCAAAAGGATTGGAAGCCGAGGGATAGATTACACTACTAATTTAGACAACTTTTAATGCAAATTTTAACAAAAATAAAGCTGAAATATAAAATTAAAAAATAAATTCAAAGTAAAAATTCCTCATTTCAAAGTTAGAAAATGAAGTGTTCGGTTTCCATGGGCAATTAGAAATGGTTTACAGGGAAAGGGGCACACATGTAAGTCAGCAGAGATTCTGAGTCAAGAGGATCTTACCTGGGCATAAGTTAAAACTTCTGCTTAATCACTTTGCTTGCATTAGGTAAATGTTTCCCTTCTGTTTCTGAGCAGGATCTCCACAAGCACAGGCAAGGAGACTAGTTTGGCTGTGTAGAGATGGCATGATATAAAACCTTTTCACAGCCAGGAAAAATGACTATTAGTGGACCTGAATGGGGCTTTTGGAGTTTTGCATGATAGAGGCCCCCAAATCACGCACATTTGGTTATTCCAAAACATCAGCTGAAAAAGTCACTATTTGATTTATTTGTTCCTGTTTTAAATCTGATGTCTTTCCTGGAGAAAGCTATGCGGTCTTTCACATACATGAGTTTCAGAGAGGTGTTTAAGCTTGGTTCTAGTATATTAGCAGGTGATTTTGAGGAATAATACATTTAATAAAGAAAGAAAACATTGAAGAATTCCCACCTGGAGATATCTTATTAAGATATCTACCTATCTTAATAAGATTTTTTTACATGAAAGTCTGAAGCCTTTATAGATTAATGAGGCCTGTTTATTTTCCATTTCATTTTGAGTCCTCTCTACACCAGTCAAATCAAAAGGGCGAGAACTTCAGTATGGGAAACTGAAAAAGAACATGATAAAGAGGTAAAAAGCCAGTTACTGAATTGGGTTTGAAATCTGTCTATCTCCCTATCTTTGCAAGGAATTGATTGGAAAGACTGGAAGACAACTGCTCTATTTCATAAGGAAAGGAAAGGAAAGGAAAGGAAAGGAAAGGAAAGGAAAGGAAAGGAAAGGAAAGGAAAGGAAAGGAAAGGAAAGGAAAGGAAAGGAAAGGAAAGGAAAGGAAAGGAAAGGAAAGGAAAGGAAAGGAAAGGAAAGGAAAGGAAAGGAAAGGAAAGGAAAGGAAAGGAAAGGAAAGGAAAGGAAAGGAAAGGAAAGGAAAGGAAAGGAAAGGAAAGGAAAGGAAAGGAAAGGAAAGTTCTCTGTTTACATACATTACATACATGTATACATAGAGATATAAAATATGTGTGATGTTACATATTGCTTTGCAATGTTTCAGTGGTATTGTATAGACAGGGACATAAACCTGTCAATTCAGGTTTTATTGCTAGGAGTGCCAGATGCACTGTCCAGGAGCTCAAATATACCAGCCTGTGCCACCAGCCCAAGAGGCCAAGCCAGGGCTGTCCTCTGCTGCTTTCACAGTCTTTACACTTGATAGACTCATGTTCCCACACTCTAAGTGCCATGGCCTCCCTCTGTGAGTTTTTTTGCTTTTGATAAAGATACTATTGTGTACAACGTTCATGTTTCTTAACAGTTCCCATATCAGCTGTAAGGAGCTCCTTAGGTGCTGACCTGAAACAGATGTAGAGAGCACTCTTGTTTTCTACCCTTTAAATGTTTTAATGGTTTGTGTATTTTAAGTTTACCAGTCACTTAGCCTTCTCATTATATTCTGCCTCTCTCTCGGTTGGCTACAGGGGAGGCATGGAGAGATAGCCTCTTGCTTTCTCTCTCCAAAGGAATATTAAAAGCATAGGAAAATTTACGTGCTGTGGCGTGACTGTGGACAACAAAGCTTTCTCCGCTTTGTCAGGATTTGTCAGCTGTATCAAACCTTGTACAAAAGCATTGTGGTCCATCTGCCTGCCTCCTGTTTGGGGAGGTGCAGTAATCTCTGGTTCCTTGGGTGTCACCACTGAAACGGCCATGAACAAGGCTGACAGCATGACCTGGGATCCAGAAAGGTGTCTGAATGTATAAAGATCTCAAGATGAAAATAAAGTGAAGATAAATTCATCTTCACTATCTTTCAAAAGGCAGTTACAGAAAAGAGATCAAATCAGACTGCAAGAAGGCTGGAGAGCTGGAAGGCCTGTAGCCTACATTCCTGACACCATTAAATGTTATGCTATGTTTGCGCAGTTTTTATCACCTCTCCTCAACGTTTCCATTCAATCAGGGAAAACACAATGAAATAAAAAACACATGGTGGGATTTAAAAAACACTCCTGTTTTTTTGAGACTTTCAGCTACAAGTTGTATTGACAACTGGCTGGTAAAGTTTGACATGCCAAAGCTCAGTGTTTTTGAATCATGGAAGCTCCACAGGAGTTATCCTCCATCAGAAAAGGGACTTACAACTATTACAGGAAAGGAGCAAAGAACCAAGCCTGTAGACACACTCAAATCTACCAGGCCATGAGAATTTTGTTTCCCCTTTGCTGTGACTGTGGGCAGCAGATTGTGTTTGGATTGTCAGGGAAACAGTCGGGCCATTATTGTTGTTGTTTAATTTTTGGTGGTTGAGATTTTTTTTTCCCCCTCCTAGCCA